>OY757017.1:26999556-27573860 GCA_963580285.1 Lucinisca nassula
GAGGTTTTTTGCCACACTGTGACTTTTCAGATGATTATTAAGGTTGCCCGACTGTGCAAATCATTTGCCACATTATGCACATTAATGAGGTTTGTCGTCACTGTGAATCTTCATATGCCTATTAAGGCTGTCTGACCGAGTAAATGATTTACCACATAATGCACACTTGTGGGATTTTTCACCACTGTGAATCAGCATATGATTACTAAGTTTGTTTGACCTTGTAAATGATTTACCACATAATGCACACACGTGAGGTTTTTCGCCACTGTGAATCTTCATATGATTACTAAAGGTGCCTGAATTTGAATATGAATTACCACATACTGCACAGTTGTAAGGGTTTTCGCCAGTGTGAATCAGCATATGATCACTTAGGCTGCTTGACACTGTAAATGATTTACCACATAATGAACACTTGTGAGGTTTTTCGCCACTGTGAATCTTCATATGCCTACTAAAGCTTCCTGACCATGTAAATGATTTACCACATAATGCACACATGTGAGATTTTTCGCCAGTGTGAATCCGCATATGACTATGAAGGTTGCTTGAATTTATAAATGATTTATCACATAATTCACACTTGTGAGGTTTTTCGCCACTGTGAATCTTCATATGATTACTAAGGTTGTCTGCCCGTGTAAATGATTTACCACATAATGCACACTTGTAAGGTTTTTCGCCACTGTGAATCTTCATATGATTACTAAGGTTGTCTGCCCGTGTAAATGATTTACCACATAATGCACACTTGTAAGGTTTTTCGCCACTGTGAATCAGCATATGATTACTAAGGTTGCTTGACCGTGTAAATGATTTACCACATAATGCACACATAGGAGCTTTTTGCCACTGTGAATCCGCATATGATTACCAAGGTTGCTTGACATTGTAAATGATTTATCACATACTGCACACTTGTGAGGTTTTTTGCCGCTGTGAATCAGCATATGGTTACTAAGGCTGCCTGACTGTGTAAAAGATTTACTACATAAGGCACACTTGTGAGGTTTTACATCGCTGTGAATAATCAAATGCTTACTTAGGCTGCCTGACTCTGTAAATGATTTACCACATATTGCACACTTGTGAGGTTTTTCGATGCTATGATTCATCATATTGTTACTTATGTTGCCTGACTGTGTAAATGATTTTCCATATATTGTGCTTTTCTGAAGTTAAACACTTCTTTGAATCATCATGTGCTTGCTCAGGTTGCCCTTGTCTCCTCGTAAATGAATTACCACATATCTGCCATCTGTCGCTGGTGTAGCTAGAAAGAAAATACCATTAAGGGGAATGGGAACACCTGGCACATTTTCCGCCATTTTTCAAAGGTTTAACGTCCCCGTCAACACTGTAAATGTCATTTTGGAGACGTTGCTTCCAATTTTGTGGGACTTTTACCCGACATTGAGATGAAATGACATCTCAAGCCCTGTCGCCCAATGAAACCAATAGGGTCTATTAGCATGGACGGTCCGCCTCGCACTTTCGGGACTTCCTGTCCGCCTTTCTACAAGCCCTGTCCCATGGAAAAAGGGGTCTACTCTTAAAGGAAAGAATTTGCTCCTCAGGAGCTACTCTTAAAGGAAAGAATTTGCTCCTCAGGAGCTACTCTTAAAGGAAAGAATTTGCTCCTGAGGAGCAAATTCTTTCCTTTAAGAGATGACCCCTATCGACTTGGGAGACAAAAAAATACTTTTGCAGGAGTTGCCTCCCCTGAAGGTGTACCCATTCCGCTAAAGCGTAAAAATTGAAATCTATGTAAATCAGCTGGGGCTTCTCTTATAGGAGGGGAGCAGCACCTATAGAATACAATGGGAAAATGCTACTATGTAGACACTTTTGATTTATTGTAAACATACATGACGCAAATGCGTAAAATGTGTAATGGTACCATGTCTTTGTGTAGCATCATTGAGTCAGCATCAGCGACTAAAGTAAATCAGTTTGCCAAAATCTAAGCCCAGCACGCACACGAGTACTGGTAAACCGCTTACAGGATCTAAGCCTGCCAAGGCAAAGCGGTGCGAGTCGGCCAGTCCATGCTTATAAGCCCTATTGGTTACAATGGGCGGCAGGGCTTGAGATGTCATTTCATCTCAACGTCGGGTAAAAGTCCCACAAAATCGGAAGCAATGACTCCAAAATGACCTTTACAGTGTTGACGGGGACGTTAAACCTCAAATCAAACAAACATTGTTAATACTATGATATCAGACAGCAAGCATGCTCAATATGATCATGGCCTTCCATGGCCACATACCATTTATATGTGTTATACGAGTAGTTCATAGTTAATACTATGATATCAGACAGCACGCATGCTCAAGATGATCATGGCCTTCGATGGCCACCATACCATTTATATGTGTTATACGAGTAGTTAATATTTAAAACTATAATATGAGAAAGCACGCATGCTCAAGATGATCATGGCCTTCGATGGCCACATACCATTTATATGAGTTATACGAGTAGTTCATAGTTAAAACTATGATATCAGACAGCACGCATGCTCAAGATGATCATGGCCTTCGATAGCCACATACCATTTATATGTGTTATACGAGTAGTTCATAGTATAATATCAGACAGCACGCATGCTCAAGATGATCATGGCCTTCGATGGCCACATACCATTTATATGAGTTATACGAGTAGTTCATAGTTAATAATATGATATCAGACAGCACGCATGCTCAAGATGATCATGGCCTTCGATGGCCACATACCATTTATATGTGTTATACGAGTAGTTAATACTACGATATCAGACAGCACGCATGCTCAAGATGATCATGGCCTTCGATGGCCACATACCATTTATATGTGTTATACGAGTAGTTAATACTATGATATCAGACAGCACGCATGCTCAAGATGATCATGGCCTTCGATGGCTACATACCATTTATATGTGTTATACGAGTAGTTCATAGTTAATACTATAATATCAGACAGCACGCATGTTCAAGATGATCATGGTCTTCGATGGGCACATTCCATTTATATGTTTTTTTCGAGTAGTTCATTGTTAATACAATTACGTTTGTTGAGGCACATAGGAATCCTTTATGACAACATCCCTTTTCAAATATATATATATTTTTTTTTTAATTTTGCATAGGAATTTAATGGCCCAGTCAACACTATTTAGGTCAGTTTTGAGCCGGTCAGTTTACCTATCCACACTTTCCCTGAGCTGGCTTATACGCAAGCGGTTAACCAGTACAGTGCACATTCTTTAGCCAGAAACTGACAACTGGCCTTCTTGAATCAGCTGAAGGGACAGCATAACGGTAGGAAATAGATCATGTTCAATCGCAACGAAAGAATGTTGCCGACCCCGGCAGGTATCGAGCCCGCGTCCTCCTGATCCGCTGTCACACCCGCATCCGACTGAGCTATCGAGGCCAAATATATTGGTAAAATTTTACTACCAGGTAAAATTTTACCACCAAAAGCATGAAATTTTCGGATAAGAATCCTGATATTTTTTCTTATTTCTGCTCATAACATAGGCAAGGCGGTTCAATTGAGTATGCACAATCTATGTCTCTGAGCAGAAATAAGACAAAAGGGTCATGATGGTCCTGAATCGCTCACCGGATCCACTCTGTAGAAATGAAATGGCAGGACATATAGTAAGGTGCCTTGCCAAAAGGAACATATAGGCCAGATATGAAGGCACTATCTTAAATGGTTCAAAAGTTATGATAAAGTAGGTCAAATGTCAAGGTCATAGGTCAAACTTTTTGTATGGGAGGGAAGACCTTGTCACAAGGAACATACATGCCAAATGGTTCAAGAAATTATAATTAAGTATGAGCGAGAAGACCTTGTCAGAAGGAACCTACTTGCCAGATATGATGGATCTATCTAAAAAGGTTAAAAAAGTAAGGCAAAAATATCAAAGGTCAAGGTCACAACTTCACAAGTAAAAACTTTTGTATGTGTGGGAAGCCCTTGTCAAAGACAAACCATAACAAAAAATAAACCGCGACAGAAGAACCGCTTTGGAACGGTCAGTAAAACGAATTCCACTGGGGGGACTTAAATCGATTTTACGTGGCCACAATCCTCGCCCTTACTTCCGTCGCGATTTAGACAAGCTACCAAGCACTGATTGCGACGTGGAAGCTACCGTACATTAATCCGTGGAAGGTATCCTCCTACTTTTCTGTGACGGCTATTCATTGTTTTGAATTTTAATTTAGATAGAATACTGAAAAGGTGGCAATAAGTGATATTTTTTTTTTATCATAAAACACGATTCTGTCGGCGATAGTCCAAATTTGTCAACTGGTATCCATTGATTTCTACCAATAGGGCATTATAATTGAATTACATGGGCGGTTGTGATTTACCTGTAGCATTCGATGAAACGGATGACGAACTGTTCCACAAGTTTATCCGATTATGTAAACAAGTCCGTGCAATTTATACCTTTGTGACATCACACTTCTGTAGTGAGTTGACACTTATAGGGTTTACCATATTCTACATTCAGAGGTTTTGATCCATATAAGACAACCAAATACATGTATTATGAATAACTATTTGAATTGTCTCAAGAAGTCAATGAGAAGGAATATTTCCATCGGTGTTCCGTTAGACCTACACAGCGATATACATGTAACTCAGTATCTATTATCGCGGGGGTGGGGGTGGGGGGGGGATGTCAATCCTTACTGGAGCCAATTTTGACATTTTCCATGTGTCGCTCTCTCAAGTGCATTTAATGTATCAGTTGATCAATGGTTGTCCATCCCAAGAGCGAAATGCATTTTTGAGATATTATAAATTATAAAGCTTTCGAAGGTTAATGGAATCGGTGGCAGGACTACAGTATGCTTTAAAAATTAATGCTTTATATCGTAATTTTATGGAAAATGGAAGGACAATAGAATAGTGATGAGCTTTTCCATTTAACTTGCAAGGGTCCTGAAATAAGTTTACAACATGATATTGTACAAGTGGCCAGAGAGAAAAGCGAAACCTTTTTACCACATAATTTTTGCAAAACATTTCCAGAAAATCATTTCGCTGATCACCTTTTTCGTGAAAAAAAATATGAATCTATTCAGACTATTTTGCCGGCCTCAGTGGCTCAGTCGGATGCGCGTCTGACTGGTGATCAGGAGGACGCGGGTTCGACTCCCGCCGGGGTCTGCAACATTCTTTCGTGGAGATTCATCATGAAATCTTTTCTACGGTCATTCTCTCCCTTCCCCTGATTCAAGAAGGGCAGTTGTCAGTTTCTGGCGAAAGAATGTGCACTGTAGTGGTTAACCGCTTACGTATAAGCCTGCCCAGGAAAGTGTTGATAGGTAAACTGACCGGCTCAAAAATGACCTAAATAGTGTTGACTGGGCTGTTAAACTCCAATACAAACAAACAAAATTCAGACTATTTTACATATTTTGCATATACACCGGGCCTGTATATTGTCGCATATGCAGGTAAATTGAGTAATGGCCTCGGTGGGTTTATCGCATACGTGTCTGACTGATGACCAAGAGGTCGCCGGGTTCGATTCCTGCCGGCTCGGCAACATTGATCATGAACTCTTTTCTATGGTAATTCTCTCCCTTGTGCTGATTCTAGAAAGACAGTCGTCAGCTTCTTGCATAATAATTTGCACGGTACCGGTCAACCGCTTATATATAATAAGTTCTATAAAAGAGTTATACTTTGAAAGCACGGAATACACCACAGAAATGAAAAACAAGGAGGATGCATGTTTTCTTGACCAGACTAGCTAGTTTCGGCCAATTAAGCCTCATCAGTGACCCTCAGATACTTTCCAAATTCCACAATGGAATCAATGATCCCAAAGGCCAAGAAAATATAAACTACACTATGATTTAGGGCAGGGAGACGTTTTACACACATTCCCAGACACCAGCTGTAGTGACGTTAAATATATTCTATAAAAGGGTTATCCTTTGGAAGCAAGGAATACACCACAGAACTTTAAAACAAGAGCTAGCTTGGTCCTGTATCGCTCACCTGAGCTAACAGATTCAAAGTTTAAAGAAGTGCCAACCTTTACTGAAGGCTTTATGGAAGGACATTGTGATGACAGGGTAAGCATTTTCTGAAAATCAAGTAGAATGTAACTCTATGATAAACAGGCTGACCTCACCGGTTTTCAAACTCATTCAAGCTTTTATTCCTGACTTGCTAAGAAGATCCGATCTAAACTGAAGTGGCTATGGTGATGACAAGTTCAAAAACAAGAGTTTTCAAACTCCTCCAAGCTTTCTGTCTGACTTCCTTGTTTGTAAGTTTCATGAAGATCAGTTCATAACTAAAGGGGCAGCAGTGATGACAATGTCGAAAATAGGCATTTTCAGCAATCAAAGGCATGTCACTCTATGATAAATGTGCCAACTTGGCCGGTATTCGAACTCACCTGAGGTTTTATTCCCAGCCACCTTACATGCAAGTTTCAGAAAGATCCGATCAGACTTGGCAAGTATTCAAACTCATCCAAGATTTTATTCCCAGCCACCTCACATATAAGTTTCAGAAAGATCCGATCGACGGGCCTCCGTGGCCTAATGGATAAGAGCGCTGACTCTTAGTCATTAGGTCTCTCACCGCCGTGGGTTCGAGCCTCGCTCGGGTCACGTGTGAGACGCCAAGTTCTGCAACGGAAGGTCAGGGGGGTTTTCTCCGGGTACTCCGGTTTTCGCCCACCTATAATTAACGATCGGCTCGATATGAGTGAAATAATCTTGAAAGGGCCGTAAAACCCAAACCAAAAAAAAAAAAAAAAAGAAAAAAAAAGAAAGATCCGATCAAAACTGAAGGGGCTACGGTGATGACAAGGTCAAAATTTGGCATTTTTAGCAATCAAAGGGATGTTACTCTAAAATAAATGAGCCGACTTGGCCAGTTTTCGAACTCATCCGAGGTTTCATCCCCAGCCACCTTACATATGAGTTCAAGAAAAATTCGATCAAAACAGAAGGGGCTACGGTAATGACAAGGTCAAAAATCAACATTTTCAGCCATCAAAGGGACATAACTCTACGATAAATGGGCTGAGTTGGCCTGTTTTCGAACTCATCCAAGATTTTAACCCCCAGCCACCTTACATATAAGTTTCAGAAAGATCCGATCAAAACTGAAGGGGCTATGGTGATGACAAGGTCAAAAATCGGCATTTTCAGCAATCAAAGGGACGTAAATCAATGATAAATGGGCCAACTTGTCCGGTATTCAAACTCATCCTAGGTTTTATCTCCAGTCACCTTACATATAGGTTCAGAAAGATTCGATCAAAACTGAAGGGGCTACGGTGATGACAAGGTAAAAATCGACATTTTCAGCCATCAAAGGGACATAACTATATAGTTAATGGGGCAACTTGGCCGGTTTTTGAACTCATCCAAGGTTTTATCCCCAGCCACCTTACATATAAGTTTCAGAAAGATCCGATCAAAACTGAAGGGGCTACAGTGTTGACAAGGTCGAAAATCAACATTTTCAGCAATCAAAGGGACCTAACTCTATGATAAATAGGCCACCTTTGCCGGTATGCGAACTCATCCGAGGCTTTATCCCCAGCCACCTTGCATATAAGTTTCAGAAAGATCCGATCAAAACTGAAAGGGCTACGGTGATGACAAGGTCAAAAATCGGATTTTCAGCAATCAAAGGGACGTTACTCTGTGATAAATGAACCAACTTGGCTGGTTTTCGAACTCATCCGAGATTTTATCCCCAGCCACTTTACATATAAGTTTCAGAAAGATTCGATCAAAACTGAAAGGGCTACAGTGATGACAAGGTCAAAAATAAGCATTATCAGCAATCAAAGGGATGTAACTCTACGATAAAAGGGCCAAATTGGTCGGTTTTCGAACTCATCCGAGATTTTATCCACAGCCACCTTACATATAAGTTTCAGAAAGATCCAATCAAAACTGAAGGGGCTACGGTGATGACAAGGTCAAAAATCAGCATTTTACAGCAATCAAAGAGATGTAACTCTATGATAAATCGGCGGACTTGGCCGGTTTTCGAACTCATCCGAGGTTTTATCCCCAGCCACAATACATATAAGTTTTAGAAAGATCCGATCAAAACTGAAGGGGCTACGGTGATGACAAGGTCGAAAATGGACATTTTCAGCAATCAAAGGGACGTTACTCTATGATAAATGGGCCGACTTGGCCGGTTTTCGAACTCATCCGAGATTTTATCCACAGCCACCTTACATATAAGTTTCAGAAAGATTTGATCAAAACTGAAGGCCCTACGGTGATGACAAGCATTTTCCCATAGTAAGTCTATGGGACCTTGTGTATGCCATAGGAACCAAAGTTTTAGAGCGATTTCAAAAAAAAGTTTATGTCATCAATGCCCCACCAGAGGCATGCTACAGATGAGAAATGATTGAGATCAGCCTGCAGGATACAGAGATATAGCTGCTCAAAAGTGTGGACGGACGACGGACGGACGACGGACGACCCACTATACTATAAGCTCCCCTGGAGCCTTCGGCCCAGGTGAGCTAAAAAGGAGTGTGCAAGTTTTCTGTGCCAAACTAGCTAGTTTCGGCCAATTAAGCATCGTCAGTGACCCTCAGATATTTTCCAGATACCACAATGGAATCAATGGTCCCAAAGAGCAAGAAAATATAAACTACACTATGATGTAGGGAAGGAAGACTTTTTACGGTCGCCATAAAGTCTGCCCACGAAAAAATTTAGTGGTAAGGTAAATTGAACCCCGGCTCTATATAACTTGATATTGACTGTGACGTTAAACTCCAGATTAAAAAATACAATATTTTATTGTTTGTTTGTTTGTTTGATTGATTTGAGGTTTAACTTCCCCGTCAACACTGTAAAGGTCATTTTGGAGACGTTGCTTCCAATTTTGTGGGACTTTTACCCGACATTGAGATGAAATGACATCTCAAGCCCTGTCGCCTAAAGAAACCAGCAGGTTTATAAGGATGGACGGGCCGACGCACACCACTTTGCCTTGGCAGGCTTAGATCCTCTAAGCGGTTAACCAGTACTCGTGTGCAGGTCGGTTTCAGCTCTGCGTGGAAGCATCATGCAGCCCATATATTTCTTCAAGCCCTATGGGCGGGGGCCACATACTTTTATTGTAAACTTGTTACAGCTTTAAATATATACTAGCCCACTTTAATGTTCCGAGGTCACTCTTCGTAGAGTCAAATTGAACATCACTGAACCATACTTAAAGATTGGCGAGTCGGTTTGCTCACTGAACTAGAACGCAATGGACACGACACAAATATTCGTTTTGAGAAAAAAAATCCACGTTTTGACAAACAATTTACTCTATTTTAAAACATCTATAAACAAGATATACCCATTCAGACAACACTGTCGGAAAGCGAACTGCGTGGTAGGTATAAAAGATAAGATATGCATACCAAATGTGTATTTTTTCTTTTCCAACACTCCGAGGAGGGATTTTCTGCTGGTGTGGAGGGCTGTGGTGCAGTGGTAAAGCATCGGATTTGAGATCGATCCCCGCAGGCACCAAGTGTTGTTTTCTTTAGCAAGAGACTTTATGTTTGTGTTTCTTTCCCTTTGGTGTCACTACTGGGAGCTGTGGGTTAATTGTATCGATTCCCGATCATTGCCTTCACTTCTATTTTATCCACATTTCTACCCGAAAAGTGAAAGAAAAAGAGGAACACGTGGAAGATTATTACTGGTACGTAATGCGTTACATTCTACAAATAAATAAAGTCGATGATGATGATCTGTTAAACCCTCCGGGACCAATCTTCAGTGGAAGCTATCACACTTTACACATGCCACGCTATTATTCTATTATTTTTCTCTTCCAACACTATTTCTGCTGCTGTCAAAGGGATGGATATAGGTAGGTGGCGAAGGTGCTTCAAAGCGAACCTGTTATCACAACTTTTCTTGTGTGGGATATGGAAAAAAGGATTTTTATAAACTTTCCGTGCTCGCTAACAGTCAGTTTTTCGGTGTTTTGTCCCAAGTGTCCTCGGTTACCATGGTAAGCACACAGATAATGAAAGTAGCTAAAGAAAGGGAAATTTATGCGCCACCTACTGCGCTACATGTCAAATTCCTCCATTTGAAGGTATTGAAGAACGAAGTGGAAATACCTATTTTCCGACTATAAATATCAACCGAAAACACTTCCGAAAATGTGACGTAAGCACAAATGGTAGCTTCCACGGAGTGTGTTTCCCCGACAGTGATCTCTCTGGTGTGGTTGTCGGTTTTGTAACACAAGGGATCAAACTTAAATGGATGGATAACGGCAACAAGTTGCTTACAAAAAAACAACAATTGATAATCCGATAATCAATAATCCAACTGTGTGTGTTTATTGCTCGTGTCCGAACCTGACCACCTGTAGCGTTGAGCACAAGGTGTCAGATCAGTTAATTATGTAAATAGGCGAAACGGATTAGTCCACATCGGCATCTTTGATCTTACCGCAGGCCCACTTGAACAGAGTGTCACAACTGAATAATCAGACCTGTCCACACAACATCGGACGATCGGTCTTTTTGATATTGATATTGAGGATTTGGACGGACGCATGAAAAGCGTGCGTCACATGTTACATATCAATAGAATTATTTTATTACAAACTATCCGAGATGCGACTTTAACAGATACTTGGCACTGATTAAAGAAAAAAAAACGTCCTGTCATGTCCGATCAGGCGCTGACTCAAAATGATAACTTGAAGTTTTATTTAGGGATTAACGTCCCCGTCAACACAGTATAGGTCATTTTGGAGACGTTGCTTCCAATTTTGTGAGACTTTTACCCGACATTGAGATGAAATGACATCTCAAGAAAACAATGAAAACCATATGGTTTATATGCATGGACGGTCCAACTCGCACCAGCTTTCCTTGGCATGCTTAGAACCTCTAAGCGGTTTACCAGTACTCGCGAGTGGTTGGTTTCAACCTTGAAGAAGATTACCTTGAAGATTGTTGACAGGCTCAGCTGTAAGGACCATCAGTACAGACGGAAAACCTGTAAAGTGAGAGATGGGAACTAGAACAAATGGGATGGTAGATGAAAAAAAATCGGCCCCATTCTGCACCTGCTGCAACTTGCCGGCACATCACTGTTGCACAGACCGAAACTGGTTACCTGTTTTTCCAATATTGACAATGTGCAAGCTGGGAGCCAGCAAATAATGCAAATATGGTGAATTGAGAAAATGACAGTAGATGAAGTCTCTCATGTCTGAGCCAACTGTGTGTGTTTATTGCTCGTGTCCGAAACTGACCACCTGTAGCGTTGAACACAAGTTGTCAGATCAGTTAATTATGTAAATAGGCGAATCGGATTAGTCCACATCGGCATCTTACCGCAGGCCCACTTGAACAGTGTGTCACAATTGAGTAATCAGACCTGTCCACACAGCATCGGACGCTCGGTCTTTTTGATATTGGTATTGAGGATTTGGATTGACGCATGAAAAGCGTGCGTCTCATGTTACATATCAATAGAATCCTTTTTTATTGCAAAATATCCGAGATGCGACTTTAACAGGTACTTGGCACTGATTAAACAAAACAAAACAAAAAAAAAAAAAACGTCCTGTCATGTCCGATCAGGCGCTGACTCAAAATGATACCTTGAAGAAGACTTTTGTTTGTTTGATTTGAGGTTTAACTTCCCCGTTAACACTGTATAGGTCATTTTGGAGACGTTGCTTCCAATTTTATGCGACTTTTACCCGATATTGAGATGAAATGACATCTCAAGCCCTGCCGCCAAATCATTGGGCGAGAGGGCTTGAGATGTCATTTCATCTCAATGTCGGGTAAAAGTCCCACAAAATTGGAAGCAACGTCTCCAAAATGACCTTTACAGTGTTGACGGGGACGTTAAACCTCAAATCAAACAAAACAAAAACCTGCCGCCCAATGAAAACAATATGGTCTATATGCATGGACGGTCCAACTCGCACCAGTTTGCCTTGGCATGCTTAGAACCTCTAAGCGGTTTATCAGTACTCGCTTGTGGTTGGTGTCAACCTTGAAGATCATTGACAGGTTCAGCTGTAAGGATCATCAGTACAGACGGAAAACCTGTAAAGTGAGAGATGGGAACTAGAACAAACTCAGATGGTAGATGAAAAAAAAAATCAGCCCCATTCCGCACCTGCTGCAACTTGCCGGCACATCTCGGTTGCACAGACCGAAACCCCCACCCGACTGCATAACGTGACGCATAACAAAGAGGTAAGATTATCTCGGTTGTTTCCCTTTAGCGCTCTTCAGTGACTTAGTGACCGGGATATTGAGAAAATGAAAGTATTTGCTCCTATAACCGAGATACCGATGTGCATAATCGTTCAGCCAGTGCAACAGGAATATTGGTATGTTATTCGCTACGATATCACACCCGCACTCGTATTTTTAAATTGCAAAAGACCAACGATTTTTACGGAGATTACCGAAAATTTGGCTCGATGATTTCCGTAATATAACTGTTTTTCTCAAGCCCTGTTTCTCCTTCTTGTCCCTCACTTCGCCTTGTCAGGTGGAGGGAGAAATCACTTCTCCCTACTTCCTGGGCCTAGGATGACCCTTGCAGGTGTACATTACATACACTCCAGTTTTGCAGGATGAAAGCCTACACAGTTATCATGTTATTACGGTAGGAAGAAATTGAAAAAAGTTCATCAGTGTCCTCAGGATGTAAAAGAGGCGGCATATAAAGGTCTTGTTTGCCCAATCTTGAAATATGGTAGTTGTATCTGGGACCTCAGCGGAGTGGTCTTTAATGAAGAAATTGAAAAAGTTCAGAATAGAGCTGCTAGATTTGTAACAAGCAATCACTGCTTTGAAACTGGGAGCATGACGGGAATACTAGGGAAATTATCATATTCACAGCTTTAGTCATCGCCTGATTAATCAGATAATTAGTGTAGCAAATAAGTCATATCCAGAGCTTATTGATTTAGATGATTTTTTTTTTAAATGCAAAAAAAAAAATAAACTAGAAACTTTTTTTATTTAATAAGCATATATATAATTATTATAAAATAATAATAATAATAAAACAGGCAAATAAAGTATTAATGTACAGCTTAATAAGCATTATAACTATTGTGGGCCGAGTTTGCTATGTGCCGAGTTGGTTATGTGCCGAGTTGGCTATGTGCCGAGTTTGCTATGTGCCGAGTTGTCCCGATACCATTAAGATGAGAGTCTCTCAAGAAAAGGAGAAAAGACAGTAGGCTCATACTTTTATACAAAGGTCTAAAGGGTGCTGCCAGCATCAAAACAGATGACCCTGTTCCCCAAGCTAGGCACTGTAGAAATCATCATTCAATGGCATTTCACATACCTTGCTGCAAGCACAGACATTTATACAGAATCAACCATTAGAGATTTGAACCCTTCCTCATTCGATTATTTCAACGACTGAAGGTGCTGAGGATTGGGTAGCTAAGTTTACCTCTTTGGTGAGAGCTAGGGACAAATAACTTCCTATCACAGGTCCCCAGGACAATTGCAACTTGGAATGGCCTTACAATCGAAGCTGTCTCTTCTGAGACAGTTGATGGGTTTAAGGCCAAAATATAATATCCTAGGGTTGGGCAGGTTACTATAAGGTTAGGTAACTCTTCTATATCTGTTGTTAAAATACTCCTCAAAGCTACTCTTCAATGCTAGAGTTACTGTTACTGATTATTCTTAACTGTGACGTCATGAACGTCATGGAAACGACGGAACGTCATAGAGTTATTGTATGTCCACCATTGTTGTAAATAAAGTGTGTTGCTACTTCTAAGAAGTTTTCCTGGCGTTTAACAATGGTAGCAGAGCGGCTCCAATTGGAAGTATTGGAATTGGAGGAGATCTAAATATACAGAGACTTGTAGAGGTAATTTTGAGGAAATTATAAACAAAAAAAAGACCACCAAAGGAGAGTCAAATACCACATGGCATTGATCTCGGAAGCATTCAATGGCAGAAAATACCTGAAACAGAAATCAATATTACTGAGGTTTCCAAGAGTGAGAGCTTAGGTAGTAAAGAAACAGACATTGCCAAAGAAAATGAACTGGAAAAATTAGCTCAGTTTGAAACATATGAGGAAGTAACAGACTGTGGACAAAAAGTTTTGTCAACACGATGGGTAATATCAAATAAGGATGGAAAAACCAAAGCCAGATTAGTTGTGAGAGGATTTGAAGAAAAAGATCTTGAAATACCGCGAGACAGTCCAACAGTAGGAAAAGGAACTATGAGGCTATTGATTTCAGTTGCAGCACTTGAAAACTGGAAATTAAAAACAACTGACATAAAATCAGCTTTTCTACAAGGCAAAGAATTAGAGAGGGAGATATACATAAGACCACCAAAGGAGAGTCAAACACCACATGGCACAATCTGGAAGCTTAAACATGGTCTGTATGGGTTAAAAGACGGGGCTATGCAGTTCTATGAAAGTGTCAGAGAAGCACTAATGAAACTTGGCTTCACTCCATGTAAACTGGATCCAGCAGTATTTTATGTTCATAAAGAAAACAGTTGAGGGGAATTCTCTGCTGTCATGTAGATGATTTTTTACATGCTGGTGATGATGTTTTTGAAACTTTGATGAAAAAGCTGAGGGGAAGATTTTCTGCCGGAAAAGTGGAGGAGAAAGAGTTCAGATATATAGGGTTCAAAGTCAAGTAGCTTGAAAATAGGATAATAATTGACCATTCTGAATATATACAAAATGAAGAATAAAACTGTGGACCCAAAGAGAGCCTCTGACAAACAAGAGCAATTGACAGCACAAGAACAAAATACATACAGGCAGTTAGTAGGTCAGTTGAATTGGGCGGTACAGGGATCAAGGCCGGATATGGGATTTGAAATGATAAAGATGAGCACGAAGTTAAAACAAGGTACAGTAGAGGATCTGGTACGAGTCATCAAAACAATAAGTAGGCTGAAAGACTTTCATTCCTATATGACATTTCCAAGGTTCAGCAAAACTGCTGAACTGAAAATTGCTGTTTTCACTGATGCTTCACTGGGAAATATCAATGAAGGAACTGGTAGTACTGGTGCATTCATTATCTGGTTGAAGGAAAATACAGGGCAATGTTGTCCAATTGCCTGGAATGCACATAAAATCAAGCGTGTAGTAAGGTCTACATTAGCAGCTGAAACCTTGAGTTTGCAGGAGGGACTTGAAGCCAGTTACTACTACAGAGAGATGCTGGAGAGTGTACTAGGGGTTAAGCCGAGAACCATTATGATTGAGGCCTACGTTGACAATAAGAGCATCATTGAAGCTATACTGTCTACAAGGCTGGTTGATGACAAACGGCTTCGAGTGGATGTAGCAGCTATCAAGGAATCACTACAGCTGCATGATGTGAACAAGATCCAGTGGATACCAGGACATTTGCAGTTGGCAAACCCGATGACCAAACAAGGTGCATCAGAGTTTAATCTACTGAAGGTGTTGCAGTCTAGACAGATGTTAAATGAACTGTGTTGCTGAGAACTAATCATAATGCTTTTTATTAAGATTTTTTTTTAATCTTTTTAGCTCAATAGGGCCATTTCGATCAGTTTAAAATTTTACAACTTTTCCTTTGGAAACATTTTAATAATTAGCATCTTTTTTTTATTTTTCCTCAACTTTAAATTCCATTTGAATGAATTTAAATCTGTTTAAAACAGTAGTTTCAGCAAATTAAAAAGAAAAGAAAGAAAAAAAAAGAAAGAAAATATAATTAATGTTAATTACTATAAGGTTAGGTAACTCTTCTATATCTGTTGTAAAAATACTCCTCAATGCTACTCTTCAATGCTAGAGTTACTGTTACTGATTATTCTTAACTGTGACGTCATGAACGTCATGGAAACGACGTAACGTCATAGAGTTATTGTATGTCCACCATTGTTGTAAATAAAGTGTGTTACTACTTCTAAGAAGTTTTCCTGGCGTTTAACGGGGGGGGGATTGAAAATTTTTTGTGCCACACCCCAAACCTGTTATCTATCTATCTATCTATCTTCTATCTTCTTATACTGAGTCGGTCATATTTGGCCATTACCTCAGTTGGGTGCGTAGCTAAATTTAGAATTTAGCTGAAAGAAAAAAAAAAAAGAGAAGTCACTGGATGAGTCCTTAAAACTATTTACAATCTGAATAACAGAGGTATACTAAAACGCATACCTCTGAGTCTCAATCTTACACTGTATGGGCTTTGAACTCCTCTGTAGTCTTAGCATTCACCACAGAAGAGGGAAGACTATTCCACTGGGGAATAGTCCTAGGGAAGAAGGAATTTTTCAGGGCATCACTGTAGGACTGGTACCTGTGATACTGTGAGTTGTTTACTTTTGATGCCCTTGTTCGAGTTGAAACTGTCACAGGGGTCAAGTATTTATCTTTATTAACGGCCACTGTACCTGAATGTTTCTTATAGAAGAAGGTTAAAGAGGACTGCTCACGACGGGCCTCTAGGGACGGCCATTCTAGCTCGTTAAGCATGTCACCGACGCTGCTTCTATTGCGCCATCGTCGGCAGGTCCATCGAGCAGCTGTCCTCTGCACCTTCTCCACCTGCTGAATCTGAGTTTTAACATAGGGATGCCAAATGGGTGATGCATATTCTAGCTGAGGGCGAACCAATGTTTTATATGCAACATCCTTTGTCTGCCTAGGTGCAAAAGCCAAGTTTCGTCTAAGAAATCCTAAAGTCCTAGTTGCTTTTGATGTAATTTCTGAAACGTGTTGACCCCAATCAAGATCATCAGTGATGGTGATACCAAGATATTTGGCGGATTGAACCTGCTCCAAGATTTGCTGGTGTAGTTTATAGTCAAACTTAATTTGTTTGTCAGGAGGGTGTCGCGACACCCTCATTGAATGACATTTGGCCACATTGAACTTCATCTGCCAATCGGCCTCCCACTGTGCTAGTTGATTCAGGTCATCTTGTAGAATAAGACAGTCAGAAGAAGAATATATATTCCTATAAAGGACACAATCATCAGCAAACAAACGGACAGATGACCTGATGTTATCAGGGAGATCATTAATGAATACCAAGAAAAGGACCGGTCCAAGGACCGAACCTTGGGGGACACCAGATAAAACAGGGACTGGATCAGACGCTTGGCCATCAAGTACAACTTGTTGTGAGCGCCCTGAGAGCCATGAGCTAATCCACCTGTGTGTGGATCCTCTTATCCCATAGTAATCCAATTTATACAATAGCCTCCTGTGAGGTACCTTGTCAAAGGCCTTAGCGAAGTCCATGATAATCAAGTCAGTCTGTTTGTGGCCACGGTTTGTGGCCCCATCCAGATTGCTCACAATGTCATGGTAAAACTGAACTAATTGAGTTTCGCAGGACCTTTGACTTCGGAAACCATGTTGACAGTCAGCAAGAATGCTCTCAAAGGCTAGGTGCTTGTTGATGTTACTAACTATTATATGCTCCAGGGTTTTGCAACAGATGCATGTTAGCGACACTGGTCTATAATTTGCTGCATCGTATTTTTCTCCTTTTTTATAGACCGGGGTAACATTAGCTTGTCGCCAGTCATCTGGTACAGTGCCCTGGGCGAGTGATTCATTGAAGATAAAGGCCAGCACAGGTGAAATTTCAGCACCACATTCTTTAAGCACCCTGGCATTCAGGTCATCCGGCCCAGATGCCTTATGTATTTTGAGCTTACCTAACAGTTTGGCGACCCCGTTTGGGTCAACTGTTATGTCCCCCATTGAGGGGAACTGACTATTACCTTTAGTTGGTAGCTCACCATCAGTTTCACGCGTAAATGCAGATTGAAACTGTTTGTTACATATGTTGGCCTTATCGCGCGAATCTGTTTTGAGAATACCGTTATCTCTTAACGAAGTGATCCGAAAGCTTCCTTTTTCAGGGACTTTACGAATGACCAAAACTTTTTTACTTTACCATTCTTCTGGGGACTGTCGGGATCTGTATTATCATCCTCAAAGGTGAAGATGCTGGAAACATGCTTCCAATATGCATCTCTTATTACCTTTTGTACATGTGCTCTGAACCTTTTGTAATGGCTCTTAACGTCAGGGCTACTAGACTTACAAGCACGAAAGTACATTCGATTGTGTCTTCTAATTAGATGCTTGATCGTGTTGTCGATCCAAGGCGCACTATGCTTTGTTTTGGTCATTTTCGTTGGAATAAACCTTTCCATAGCTGCAGTTAATTCGGTCTTAAAATTGACCCACATGTCGTTAACTGACATGTGCGAAAGGTCAGAGGAAAGGAACGAATCTCTAAATCGCGCCATATGGTCTCGCAGACCATCCATATCCGCACGTTTATATAGATATATTTTACGCGGGGCTTGTCTGATTCGTTTTGCTTTTATGTCGTATTCAATAAGGACTATGTCGTGATCGGCTTTTATCATGGTCAAAACTGACCGAAAACAGTATCAGAATCAGAATTGTTACTGGTGACACGTCAAATGACATTCATACACCAGGACCTGTGATATGGGAAGTTAGTCCCTAGCTCTAACCAAAGAGGTAAATTTAGCTACACAACCATCAGCACCTCCAGCCGTCGAAATAATCGGATCAGGAAGGGCATTCCAATCTCTAATGGGAGAAAGAAAGAATGTCATTCGACGTGTCACCAGTAACAATTCTGATTCTGATTTTTCCTGCACCGGGGGCCACCGAAGGACGGTGCACTCTGTGGCATTCATCCCTGCAAAAGATGCCATTGGAGCTTGTTCGGACACCGTGATGTTATTACCGCTGCCGGGAATCGAACCGAGGCGTTGCATACATTTACCGGAAAGCACCAAAATACCGGAAAGCAAACCAAAATACCGGTAAGCACATATAAATACCAAAAAGCACTTATATATAATGGAAAACGTTAGAAAATTGTATTTAAATGCAATATATATTATCTATGGTTCCTCTCTGGTCTGTTGTTTCATGTTTGTGTGTATTTCCCTTTGGTGTCTCTGATGGGAGCTGTGGGTAGATTGTATTGATTCCTGATCATTGCCTCCACTTCTATTTTGTGTACCGTTTCCTAATGTTTGGAAGCCCTGCCGGGTAAGGGCGATAAGTTTCACAGACTTTTACACTATGGTGAAAATTATGCATACTGGAGAGAGACCTTTTTATATGCCCACTGGAAAAGTGCATCTGTCAACATCAATTATGTTAAGTTAAACGATCCGTACATTGTTGTATGGTTTGTTTGTTCTATTCAAGGTTTAATGTCCCCGTTAACACTATTTATGTCATTCTGGAGACGTTGCTTCGGAGTTTATATGCATGGACGGTCTGATTCGCACCACTTTTCCTGGACTGCCCCAGCCCTTCTAAGCGGTCGGTTTCAGCTCTGCGCGGAAGCACCATAAAGCCCAGTCTATTTCTTCAAGAGCCCCGATGGGCGAGGCGATGAACAATCCTCGACATAATACTACCTGAAATTCTAACACAGCGCGCCTATATAGGCAATGGAAAATAACTGTGTTTTATTCTACAACAAATCACAGCTCGGAAGAGCGTGACGAGTGACGTCATTACAATTCCCAATTTATGACGTCACTAGTCGATTTCCTTGACGTTAGACGGTGTAACGTAATTTTCTCGCATCGAAAACGTAAGAAAAGGATATAAATGCATGTGTTTCAGTCGATAATTTTAGCGGGATTTCTTCTAACAATGGCGAAAGGTTGTGAGAGTTTGAAGGAAACAACAACATTATTGCCGATTTTCAGCTTGTTAGAATCGAAATAGATCAGCTCTTGTCTGTGATTTGTTGAGTAATAAATCACAGTTTGTCGGTCAGTTGTAAGTAGACAAATCACGCGCGCTACGCGCTTGTGATTTGTCTACTTTACAACTGACCTCCAAACTGTGATTTATTACACAACAAATCACAGCTAGAGCTGATCTATTTCTTAAACAACTACTTGTATGTATGTATATTTGTAAGTATGTTGTTCATTCTTCCCGATTTTTATACTTTATTCACAGAATAAATATCATCTGTAGTATCCCTGATTTTTATACTTCATTCACAGAACTATCTTTGCAACAAAATAAAACACTGGATAAAATCTGATTTTTTTTTCTCTGTTTCCAATATAATAAAGATGAATACTGCTTCTATAATGCATGTAACATCACTTTAACATGCCATTGTCATTGCATTGTACCTATACATTGTTTTTAACCGGTCTCAGTGGCCTAGTGGTTAGGAGCGCTGACTCTTTCTCAATAGGTCGCTCATCGCTGTGATCCGCGCCCCCGCACAGTTCACTTGTGGCAAGAGAGTCTCTATGAGTTCTGCCTCATTTTCTGCTGGTTCTCCCATTTTGTCAACCCAAACGATCGGTTTGATATATGTGAAAATCTTGAAAGGGCTATATAGCCCCCACTACCCGCTAAACAGCTAAATCTTCATGTGAATTGTTAAACAGACGTGTTATACACCGTATTTAGTCAGAGACACTACCCCCGCTCTAGCAATGGAAACCCTGGTAAACCTTACATGGCCACTTGGTGGTAATCTCTGGATAGACACCCTATGCTGAACTAACGTCAAGACGACATTATTTAACCAATGTATTCCGAACGGTCTGGTTCAAGTTCTTTAAACTGCACACAACACTCTCAAACGGTTGCTGCAGTATATGAAGATCGATATAGACAGCATTGTGTAATTCTTGACACTTGCATGTCATTCTGACAATACCCTAGGGGATTGGGGATAAATATTTAAGTTTTTTAGGTAAAATTATAAATATAAATCCAATACATAGGCCTAAATTTCATTTTTAACATGTTCCTCCGCAGAAAAAAACCCAAGTACAAAGTGCTTTTTGGTATTTATATGTGCTTTCCGGTATTTTGGTTTGCTTTCCGGTATTTTGGTGCTTTCCGGTAAATGTATGCACCCGATCCGAGGGCCTCTAGCATCTAACCACTGAGCTACCACGCTTCTCAACAACCGAAGCATCTACGGCATGTCTTCATTTCGTTGATGAATGGATGTCAAGTAAGGATCGCCCGTAACCATTCTGGTAATGTCACTTACAGATAACGTGCACAAAAGAAATTGCTTCTTACCCTAAGTTTATAGGACAGCTGATTGTTTTATACTTTTAGACAACTCTTCTACAATTGTACATATTACAGCTGTAACTGCGCCTTGTCGAATTACGCACTAATAACCAACAACAACCATCAACAACAGTTTAGAAGAGTTTTTTAGTTATTATTTTGGAATTCTGGTTTGCAACTGAATGGTTTGTATGCTCAAGAGAGGCAATTCGTACCGCGCCGATTTATGCAGTCTGGCAGTTACCTCACCTAGCTCGCTCGGATAAAGTGAAAATAGTGGAGGCTAAAAACAGGTGATATGTTAGGATAGTGAAGTGAAGAGTAGCTAAAAGCAGATAAAACAAGCCTTCCAGGGACTAAGGGCGTGAGTGCTGTAGGCCTATCTTGCAGACTTCGGCCTTGAAGTCTTCAAGGCTCTGCAGGCTGACAACAGACATGGGGAGGGAATTCCACACATACTATAGCAAGGGGAGAAAAAGGAGTACTTATATAGTCAAGGAGTGTGTAGACCTGCCTAGAGGTCATGGAGTGTGAATATCTGTAATCAGCACGCCTTTGTTCGTGTGATATCCATCCCAGTTCTTGTAGGATCTTAGTTACACTGGCCTCTCTATCGAAGTTATTGACTGTGCAGCGAGCAGCTATACACTGGACCTGTTCGATTTGGGAGATTCGCTCCTTAGTGTGCGGGTCCCAAGCAGCTGAGGCAAACTCCAGCTGACTGAACTGGTTTTTAAGGTAACCGGGCGCTATAAGCACATAGGGGCTACCCCAATACTCCAGCTGCGGTCTGACCAGAGTATTATATGAGCCTGCGCATGACAACCTACAATAAGACCATTGCGACCAGAAACTGAAATACATCGAACTGTTTCGAAATAATAAAATAGTAAAAACTTTTATTCGAGCGTCCATGTTGTTTCCTACGTCGAAGTTGCGCGGTGACGTCAGAAACTTTGCACTCGTTGACGTCACGTTATACTACACTGGCTGCTGTCTTTTTTGCTTAAATTTGCTAAATTATTGCAAAACCAATTGATTGTTTTGAATTGCGGTATAAACTAAATACACGGATAGTGTCTTTAATAATAAAATATAATCGGTTCGCCCCGACAGTTTTATAGGGGCTCGCTAAAGCTCGTCCCTATACAATTGTCTAAGGCTCGCCGATTATATTTTATTATTAAAGACACTAACCATGTATTTACTATATTCGATCCCCTTTATTAGGTTACTAGAATGCCTGGTTGCGGTATAAATAGAGAATAACAGGTTCGTGTCTTTTGGTATTAAGTTTATCACGCAAGGCTTCTAGAACGCTTGTATATAGAATCGCGAGGCTTGCCGAGCGATTCTACATGCGTTTTCGAAGCCGAGCCTGATAAACTTGATATCAAATGACACGAATCTGGTATTCTATTTATCAGTTTATCCCCTTGTAAACTCTTTAAATTGGCGATTTACGATCAGTTATCAGTGGTCCTCAGTGCGTCCGAACAATCCACAGGTCGATATATTTTGTATCAGCTGACCATATTTTTGTATCATATTTTTTCAAGTGATTTTTCCATTTTGTCCAGTAATAATAACATTTTTGCCATTGTTCCAGTAGCCCGGTTCATTCATAAAAGTGCAATGCCACGTTGACCTGATAAAGCTCACTTGTCCTGAGATACCATAACATTATCAGGTCAACTGCTGCAATGCAATTAATATAGAGAGTAGCTGATAAAAGCCAAAGATCAGTCAGCACTGCCATAAAGTGTACTACCATAAAGTGCAGTACTGAATTTCAGACCCACCTATCCCATCTTTGCCGAGAAAAAAATCGAAAGGGCGAAAAGCATAAAAAAACTTTAAGACTAATTCAAGGAGCCTGTATGGAGAACTACGAAAGTGACAAAGAGAGGACATGGAAACTGAAAAACTGAAAAAAAAACTGAAATACGAAAAAGAGTGCAAAAGCACAGAAACCAAAATTTTTAATGCGATGCCTAGGCGGCACAGATTGGGCAACCGCAGCAGAGTCCATCCCAAACACACAACAGCCTCCGAAACTGAGGATAAGACTCTACAAGCCTAATCTCATTCGAGAGGCTGTATTGGTACGCAATTAACAGCACTGAAAACAAGAGGGCCATGATGGCCCTAGAACGCTCACCTGCGTCCAAGATGTTTCATAGCTTCTGGAAACAAGTCCCCAGGCCGAGGTCAATTTTATCGTTAAAGCTGGTCACAGGTCAAGGTCAAAGTCACAAGTAAACTATTTTGCATGAGTGGGAAGCCCTTGTCACAAGGAACCTACACGCAAAATATGAAGACTGATCATCAAATGGTTTTAAAAAAAATTTGGTCACAGGTCAAGGTTACAGTTTTTTTTTTTTTTTTTTTTTTTTTTTTTTTGTTGTTGTTGTTTTTTTGAGAGTGGAAGCCCTTGTCACAAGAAACCTACATGTCAAATATGAAGGCTCTAGCTGCAATGGTTCAAAAGTAATAACAAAGTAGGTAACTGGTCAATGTCATAGGTGAAATTTTTGTATAAGTGGGAAGGTCTTGTCACAAGGAACCTATATGCCAAATGTCATAAGGTTTAAAGTTATGATCTAGTAAAACACAAAGCAAGGTCACAGGCCCAAATGGGTGGGAAGCCCATGCCACAATGAATCTACATGGCAAGAATGAAGGTTCTATCTCAAACGGTTCAAAAGGTACGAAAAAAGGTCACAGATCAAGGTCACGACCAATATTTTAGTGTGGGCGGGAAGCCCTCGTCACAAATCACAGGTCAGAGGACAAAGTCACAGATCAAAATTTTGTATGGGTTGGAAGCCTTTGTCACAAGGACCAAATATGAAGGATCTATCTCAAACGGTTCAAAAGTTATGATTAAGTAGGTCACAGGTCAAGATCACAGGTCAAATTTGTTGCATGAGTGGGAAGCCCTTGTCACAAGAAACCTACATGCCAAATATGAAGGCTCTATCTCAAATGGTTGAAAAGGTATGACAAAGTAGGTCAAAGGTCAAGGTCACTGGTCAAAATTAATGTATGGGTGTGAAGTCCTTGTCACAAGAAACATACACGCCAAATATAAAGGCTATATCTCAAATGGTTCAAAAGTTATTATAAAGTAGGTCACATATCAGGATCAAGGCCACAGGTCCTTTTTTGTATGAATAGGAAGCCCTTGTCACAAGGAACATAGATACCAAATATGAAGGCTCTATCTCAAATGCTTCAAAAGTTATAACAAAGTAGGTCAAAGGTCAAGGTCATTGGCCAAAAGGTTTGGAAAGACCTTGTCACAAGAAACATACACGCAAAATATGAAGGCTCTATCTCAAATGGTTCAAAAGTTATGATAAAGAAGGTCACATGTCAACGTCAAGGTCACAGGTCAAACTTTTTGTATGCGGGGGAAGCCCTTGTCATATGAAACCCACATGCCAAATATGAAGACTATCTCAAACGGTTCAAAAGTTATGACAAAACTTTTCGATTTGACATGGCACACATTCGAACTTGACCCAGATATTGTCAAGATGATCCTTCTGAGCAAGATTTATGATAAGTGGGCCAAAACTGATACACATTTTGACCCAACATGACCCATATTCGAACTAGAGCGAGATATTGTCAAGATGATTATTCTGAGCAAATTTGATGATGACTGGACAAAACGTGTGGCCTCTAGGATGTTCACAATGTTTT
The DNA here is from genome assembly GCA_963580285.1 of Lucinisca nassula. Classification (NCBI taxonomy): domain Eukaryota; kingdom Metazoa; phylum Mollusca; class Bivalvia; order Lucinida; family Lucinidae; genus Lucinisca; species Lucinisca nassula. The sequence goes on from OY757017.1 coordinate 27,024,396, forward strand.
TCTATGATTTGACCTACTGACCATTTTTTATCTCCAAGCTTGATATTGTCAAGATGGTCATTCTGGGCAAGTTTTATGATGATTGGACCAACAATTGTGGCCTCTAGAGTGTTCACACGGTTTTTCTATGATTTGACCTGCTGGCCTACTTTTTGACCCGACATGACCCATATTCGAAACTGACCGAGATATTTCCAAGATGATCATTCTAAGCAAGTTTTATGGTGGTTGGACCAAAACTGTGACCTCTAGAGTGTTCACAAGATTTTTCTATGATTTGACCTGCTGACCTACTTTTTGACCCGACATCGAACAATATACGAACTTGGCCGAGATATTATCAAGATTATTATTCTGAGCAAGTTTTGTGATGATCAGATCAAAACTGTGGCCTCTAGTGTTTCACAATGTTTTTCTAACCTACTTTTTGACCCGACATGAGCCACATTCAAAGTTGACCGATATACTGCCAAGATTATCATTCTGAGCAAGTTTGATGATAATTGGACCAAAACCTGTGGCCTCTAGTTTGTTCACAAGGTTTTTCTACGATTTGACCTACTTTTTGACCCAACATGACCCATATTGGAAATTGATCTAGATATTGTCAAGATGATTATTCTGAGCATGTTTGATGATGATCGGTACAAGACTGGGGACTTTAGTGTGTTCACAATGTGTTTTTTTTTATGATCTGACCTACTTACCTACTTTTTGATCCGACATGACCATATTTCAACTTGTCCAAGCTGATCATTCTGAGCAAGTTTGATGATGATCGGACCAAAACTGTGGAGTCTAGTATGTGCACAAAGTTTTTCTATGATTTGACCTACTGACCTACTTTTTGACCGGACATGACCCATATTTTAACTTGACGGAGATATTGTCAAGCTGGTCAAGACTGCTTACTGTCAGATCCTGAATTCTATTATATTTTCTGTACTTTATATTTTTTCATGTAAATGTTTGAAATAAGTACTGTTTAAACCAAGAATGGCGATGATCGGACCAAAACTGTGGCCTCTAGTGTGTTCACAAGGTTTTGCTATGACTTGACCTACTGACCTACTTTTTGACCGGACATGACCCATATTCTAACTTGACCGAGATATTGTCAAGATGATCATTCTGAGCAAGATTGATAATCGGACCAAAACTGTTGCCTCTAGTGTGTTCACAAAGTTTTTCTATGATTTGACCTACTTTACATATGTAGGAAATCATTCACATACCCAAGAATGTATGTGAATGATTTCCCACATATTTTGCAAGTGTACAATATGTAGGAAATCATTCACATACCCAAATAAGTGTACAATATGTAGGCAATCATTCACATACATATTTGGGTATGGGAATGACTTCAATGTAGGAAATCATTCGCATACCCAAATAAGTATGTGAATGATTTCTTACATATTTTGCACAAATATACTGTATGTAGGAAATCTCTCACATACTTATTTGGATATGTGAATGATTTCCTACATATTGTACACTTGTGCGATTTCTCTCTGTTTTAAATTAAACTTGAGTTGCGTTACATGGACATGTAATTCTTAAAATGATTAACTGCATGCCTGGCAGTCATGGGGTTAAGAAAGAACATCTTTAAACTTTCAAATGGCTGCCCAATATTACCCACATGTAACAGCGTGACTGATTAACCCATAGCTTGCTTGCGGGAAACCCCTTAAGGGATACCTTGGCAAACAGTGAAGGCCCAGGCGTCTGAGCATTGTTTGTATTGGAGTTTAACGGCCAAGTGACCACTATTTTGGGTCATATTTAAGCCGGTCAGTTTACCTATCCACACTTTCCTGGGCAGGCTTATACGTAAGCGGTTAGCCAGTTCAGTGCACATTCTTTCGCCAGAAACTGACAACTGCCCTTCTTGAATCAGTCTCCACGAAAGAATGTTGCCGAATCCGGTAGGTATCGAGCCCGCGTCCTCCTGATCACCAGTCAGACGCGCATCCGACTGAGCTACCGAGGCCGGCTCAGACGTATGATCAGGGACTGCACTATTTGCTAACAGAATTTTCCGTCAAAAAGAATTAAAACGAAAATATAGGTCTGACAGCACTTATATGAAAAACAGACTTTTCCAACATATAACATGGTACAACACGTGGCGGCCCCACCCAAACGGGCTTGAAGAAATAGATGGGCTGCATGATGCTTCCACGCAGAGCTAGAAGCCTCAGTGGCGTAGTGGTTACGCTACTCGCCTTGTAAACCAGGGGTCGCAGGATCGATCCCGGGCTTTTCCAGACTATCGGATGAGTCTTTAAACCGAGATCCCGTCTCCGTATGACCTTAGCTGTTGGTGGGACGTAAAACTCAAACACTCACTCACTCCACGCAGAGCTGAAACCGACCCGCACACGAGTACTGGTAAACCGCTTAGGAGATCTAAGCCTTCCCTGACAAAGCGGTGAGAGTCGGCCCTTCCATGCTTATAAACCCTATTTGGTTTCATTGGGTGGCAAGGCTTGTGATGTCATTTTATCCCAATGTCGGGTAAACGTTCCGCAACATTGGAAGCAACGTATCCAAAATGACCTTTGCAGTGTTGACGTGGACGTTAAACCTCAAAACCACACGTTTCGCAAACATATGGTTTCTCTCCAGTATGGATTTTCAAAACTTGAGCCGCAAATGTGTAGTTCCTCACCTATATGAGTTTTCATATGGGTTTACAAACATGCTGTTTCTCACCAGTCTGAAAATTAGAAGCGAAGGCAATGAACGCGAATCGATACAATTAACCCACAGCTCCCATCAGTGACACCAAAGGGAAAGACACAAAAATATGAAATAACTAGACTCTAATGGAAACATCAATAGCGTATAGCCAAAAGGACAGTTACTTTCCAACAAAATGGCCAATTGGCTATGCAAAACAAAAATAATATAAGCGATACACACACTCAAAAGACAAACCATAACAAAAATAAACCGCGACAGAAGAACCGCATTGAAACGGTCAGTGAAACAACAATCTGATTGAAACCCGATCTAAGCTGAACTATGTACGCCTAGCCGCAGCGAGATCGGATTTTAATCAGATTAAAACGAATTCCACTTGCGGGTTGGTGGGGGTGGGGGGGGGTGCTTAAATCGATTTTACGCAGCTGCAATCCTCTCACTTTCTTCCGTCGTGATTTAGACAAATAATTTGTTCAGTCCGCATGAAGGCTTCCTAACTCATCAGAGAAGCCTCCGTGGCCGAGTGGTTACGCTACTCGCCTTGTAAACCAGGGGTCGCAGGTTCGATCCCGGGCTCCTCCAGACTTTCGGATGAGTCTTTAAACCGAGGTCCCGTCTCCGTATGACCTTAGCTGTTGGTGGGACGTAAAACTGAAACACACTCCTAACTCATCAGTGCAACATCTCCGAGAACACAAAAATCAAACAACCACACAGATGAAACAAAGGTGAGGACTCGACAGCAAGAAACCACTGAAATGCGGGAGCAAAAGAAAACCAACAGTTAGACGCGTATGATTGCTGAAGCTCCTTACCAATTAAATGATTTTTTCCACATGACCGCTCCAGCTTTCTTGAATGAGCAAATGATTTATCACACGTTCCTAACACGTGTGTCTTCTCACCAGTATGATTTCTTACATATTTTGCAAAAATATACTATATGTAGGAAATCTCTCACATACTTATTTGGATATGTGAATGATTTCCTACATATTGTACACTTGTGCGATTTCTCTCTGTTTTAAATTAAACTTTAGCTGCGTTACATGGACATGTGAGGTCACGGGTTCGATCCCGGGCCGCGACATACCAAAGTCGTTAAGAATGGTACTAGCTGCTCCTCGCTTGGCACTCAGATTTACGGGGTAGAGCTAGGACTGGTCGACCCAGTGTCAGGATAATGTGACTGGGTGTGGTATCATGTAATGTGTCTGGGACATGATACTTCAGTGAGGCAGCACCATAAAAGTGAGCATTGAGCTCCCTGTCGCAATCAGACACCGTCGTGATATGACTGAAAAATTGTTGAAAGCGACGTTAAACCCGAACACACACACACACACACACACACACACACACACACACACACACACACACACACACGGACATGTAATTCTTAAAATGATTAACTGCATGCCTGGCAGTCATGGGGTTAAGAAAGAACATCTTTAAACTTTCAAATGGCTGCCCAATATTACCTACATGTAACAGCGTGAATGATTAACCCATAGCATGCTTGCGGGAAACCCCTTAAGGGATACCTTGGCAAACAGTGAAGGCCCAGGCGTCTGAGCATTGTTTGTATTGGAGTTTAACGGCCAAGTGACCACTATTTTGGGTCATAGTTTAGCCGGTCAGTTTACCTATCCACACTTTCCTGGGCAGGCTTACACCTATGCGGTTTACCAGTTCAGTGCACATTCTTTCGCCAGAAACTGTCAACTGACCTTCTTGAATCAGTCTCCACGAAAGAATGATGCCGACCCCGGTAGGTATCGAGCCAATGCCCTCCTGATCACTAGTCAGACGCGCATCCGACTGAGCTACCGAGGCCGGTTCAGACGTCTGATCAGGGCCTGCACTATTTGCTAACAGAATTTTCCGTCATAAAAGAATAAAAACGAAAATATAGGTCTGAAAAACATACTTTTCCAACATATAATATGGTACAACACGTGACGGCCCCCGCCCATCGGGGCTTGAAGAAATAGATGGGCTGCATGATGCTTCCACGCAGAGCTGAAACCGACCCGCACACGAGTACTGGTAAACCGCTTAGGAGATCTAAGCCTGCTCTGACAAAGCGGTGAGCGTCGGCCAGTCCATGGTTATAAACCCTATTGGTTTCATTGGGTGGCAGGGCTTGTGATGTCATTTTATCTCAATGTCGGGTAAACGTCCAACAAAATTGTAAGCCACGTCTCCAAAATGACCTTTGCAGTGTTGACGGTGTTAAACCTCAAAACCACACGTTTCGCAAACATATGGTTTCTCTCCAGTATGGATTTTTGAGCCACGAATGTGTAGTTCCTGACCTGTATGAGTTTTCATATGGGTTTACAAACATGCTGTTTCTCACCAGTATGAGAATAAGAAGCGAAGGCAATGAACGGGAATCGATACAATTAACCCACAGCTCCAATCAGTGACACCAAAGGGAAAGGCACACAAACATGAAATAACTAGACTCTAATGGACACATCAATAGCGGAAAGCCAAAAGGACAGTTACTTTCCAACAAAATGGCCAATTGGCTATGCAAAACAAAAATAATATAAGCGTTACACACTCAAAAGACAAACCATAACAAAAATAAACCGCGACAGAACGGTCAATGAAACGAATTCCACTTGCGGGGGGGGGGGGGGGGGGGGGGGGGCTTAAATCGATTTTACGCACCTGCAATCCTCTCCCTTTCTTCCGTCGTGATTTAGACAAATAATTTGTTCAGTCCGCATGACTCATCAGTGCAACATCTCCGAGAACACAAAAATCAAACAACCACACAGATGAAACAAAGGTGAGGCCTCGACAGCAAGAAACCACTGAAATGCTGGAGTAAAAGAAAACCAACAGTTAGACGCGTATGATTGCTAAAGCTCCTGACCAATTAAATGATTTTTTCACATGACCGTTCCAGCTTTCTTGAATGAGCAAATGATTTATCACACGTTCCGCACAGGTGTGTCTTCTCACCAGTATGGACCGTCTGTTAAGTGTGTACCGAATATACAGACGACCCGCGTTATAACGACAGTATTTGTTCCCTATTATTGTGCCGTTATAATGAATTTGCCGTTATAAAGAATTCCAGTCAGGAGTACGATAGCTTATAAAAGTCTTTTCCACATCATTTCTCCAAGAAACAAATGTTATAGGCATTTGTTAGAATCGCCTCGATGTGGCGATTCTAGCAAATATCTATAACATGTTTTTCTTGGAGTATTTAATTACAAGAATCTTTCATGGCTCTGGGTTCGATTGGAGTATTTCCAGCCCAAGGGAAGCCCAAGCCGCTCGGAATCGAGGCTTAACCTTGAGCTAAGAATTCATTGTATTGAAAGTGTCGTTATAACTGGTTTTGTCGTTATAAACGAATGCCACGGGCCTCCATGGCCTAGTGGTTAAGAACACTGACTCTTGATCATTAGGTCTATCACCGCTGTGGTTCGAGCCTCGCTCGGGTCACATGTGAGACGCCAAGTTCTGCAACGGAAGGTCAGGTGGTTTTTCTCCGGGTACTCCGGTTTTCGCCCACCTCTGATTAACGATCGGCTCGATATGAGTGAAATAATCTTGGAAGGGCCGTAACCCCCCGCCCCCTCCCCCCCCCCCCCCAAAAAAAAAAAAAACGAATGCCGTTATAACGCGGGTCCTATGTACATGTAATCGGCAAACGTGTGTGGTTTCTCACCGGAGTGAATTTTCTTTTGATTATTCAGGACAGATTTCCCACACGGCCGATAAACATGTGATCTCTCAATGAACTGCCATATGAACGCAGATATATTGTTTCTCACTAGTATGAATGGTCTATACCATGACTCTCTGAACAAGGCAACGATTTACCACATAGTCTGCATTTGTGAGGTTTCTCTTCGCCATGGAACTGCATGTGGCGCTTGAGATGGGACTAGAGTATTAGCTGCTCTCAGACTTGTAGAGATACCTTAAGTTACCTGCCTCATGAGCTACGTTGGTCGGTGTGCGCTCGGAGTGGGGCTGTGCTGTGTTTGCTTGGTCTTGAACATTATCCGTTTCGGTTTCAGAACTTTGTGGTTGAGACACACTGATCAGAAAGGCCTCTATGTCACTAAATTTGGTATTATTACGCCTTAAATACCTTAAGAGTCATTCAAGATGCCATACGTCTAACCCAATGAGTTGCCTGTGCAGACTGGGCAGAAACTTGTTTGATTGCGATGAGTGTCATTTTCAAGACTTAGCTCATTTTATCAATAACACAGAGGCCAGATTTCACAGGTGTTCCTAAAAAAAAAGCCATTAAGAGCATAATCTGGGAAATACTTCTTACTCTGAAAACTGTTTAAGAGTAGAAGTAAAACAAAGATCAGGAATTGATACAATTAACTTACTCCATCCATAAAAAAACACCAAAGGGAAAGAAATACAAACATTAAGCGACCAGACCATAATGGAAACCTAAACAAAGGAAGGCCATAAGGACAGTTACTTTCCCACAAAATGACCATATGGCCATCCAAAATTAAAAGACACAAGTGATGCACACAGTAAGTAACAAACAACAACATAAATAAATCGCCACAGAAGAGCCGCCTTGGAACGGTCAGTGGAAGATTTCCACCGGGGGGGGCTTAAATCGATTTTACGTCGCCACAATCCTCGCCCTTACTTCCGTCGCGATTTAGACAAATAATTTGTTCAGTCCACATGAAGGCCTCCTAACTCATCAGTGCAACATCTCCGTGAACACAAAAATCAAAGAACCACAGAGGTGAGACAACGGTGAGGACTCGACAGTAAGAAACCACTGAAATGCTGGAGCAAAAGAAAACCAACAGTTAGACTCCGATGGGCCTGTATATGTTCAGTTTCATATACTGGCTCACCACACTTGAAATAAAAAACATATGTCTCGGTGCTGAATCTCAAGTAATTTGAGCTAGAAGGGAATAACCCCAAACTGCTTCCCCAGAAATGTCAGAAAACAACCATGTTAGTAGATAGCATGTCACAAATGACCTCTACCTAGCTTTTAAACATTTATTTTAGTCAGAATGATACAGTAAAAGGACTGCTGCCTATCTTTAGCCTCTTTTTCAAGCCCAGAAAAAGTTTTGCAAAATCAGTTTTTGTCATCAACCAAAATATCTTTAAAAGTAATTCTTTGTCTGCAATATTTTGGACTATACAGAAAAATGCTACATTGATTTTTTTTTTTCAGAAAACATTTTTTTCTCTACGAGATGTTTTCAGAGAATAGAAAATTAGGACTGGCTAATCGGAGCTGAAAAGATAATCGATTATCAGTCCTGTCATTGCGATCGATAATCGATTAGTAATCGCTAAGGTTTTTGTCATTATTTTGCCTGTCTGTCTGAGCATGACTCTTTCCATATGTTGCATTTTACATTATCTATCTTTGAACAAACAGGCCTGAGCAAACAGTGTAGACCCAGATGAGACGCCGCATAATGTGGCGTCTCATCAGGGTCTGCACTGTTTGCCATTCATCCAGCTATTTTAGGCATAACTTTGGCTAGTAAATTGTACCTATCAAGTAATCGATTAAATGCAAATCAGAAATGATAATCATTTTTGTGGAATTTATCGATCGATTAATCGATTATGCGATTAATCGCGTCAGCCTTAGTCACCGTGCTAATTTCTGTTTTATTAAACAAACTGTTCTCCTAACCCCAGATGAAACACATGGTAAAATACATATAAATTCTATTTGAAAAAGATGGTGAATCACAAACAGATAACTTGGATTTCACTTAAGAAAAAGATCAACTCTAACTGTGATTTGTTGAGTAATAAATCACAGTTTGGAGGTTAGTTGTAAAGTAGACAAATCACGAGCGCATAGCGCGCGTGATTTGTCTACTTACAACTGACCGAAAAACTGTGATTTATTACCTAACAAATCACTGGCTAGAACTGATCTATTTTCATTAGTGACGTCACTTGCGGACCTCTATGTAAACATCGAATGACGTTCGGAGAAAGGCGCCGAGATGCGTCGAGATCAAAGAAAACAAAAGGACAACAAATGATCAAATGTATTTTATGCTGTGGGTAAGAAAAAATTCTAATGGACTTACGTATAGACACATCCAAACACTACGTCATCACTCAATAATACTATTTGCCGGGACTGACCGGTGGTTGGCAGAAAACGTCTTTGGCCGTTTATCGCCATTGTAAATGCGATGTTATTTTCTCTAAGATTGTATTTTGTTTGGAATCGAAATGACAAAATTGACCTTTAAACTTTTATAATAGACATGTCTTGGCTAGTAATTATTGGTTTCTAGAAGATTTGAGGATGTTTCGATGATTAAACTTACACATGTAACGAGGCGGGACGGTCTTAATTATTTGTAATAAAAATGCGCAAAACGAATGACTAAACGCGGAAGATGCATGAATGAGCTCTATAATATATTTATCTGCTCATTTTAAATGTAATTCGATCGTTTTTCTGTGACTGTCAACTAAAATATGCCCGTAATATTGAACCTATTCACAATGTGTTTATATGGAACCAGGGGCTTTTTGCCAACCACGAAAGATTGTAATCAAAAGGAAAAGTAATTTTGCGCATGCGCAATGACAGGTAAACAAGGTCACGTGTCAAAACATTGGATCCGTCTATAAAACGCGACGATTGATTTGATAACGTCAAACATTGGGTCATAATTACTGTCGGAAACCCGACGTCATCATGTAAGGTCCTTTCACATAGAGTGGCATTTGGTTTTACGCAACTCACAGCGCAATATATAGACGGATCCAATGTTTTGACATGTGACCTTGTTTACCTGTCATTGCGCATGTGCAAAATTACTTTTCCTTTTGATTACAATCTTTCGTGGTTGGCAAAAAGCCCCTGGTTCCATATAAACACATTGTAAATAGATTCAATATTACGGGCATATTTTAGTTGACAGACACAGAAAAACGATTGAATTACACTTAAAATGAGTTGATAAATATATTATAGAGCTCATTCATGCATTTTCCGCGTTTAGTCATTCGTTTTGAGCATTTTTATTACAAATAATTAAGACCGTCCCGCCTCGTTACCTGTGTAGGTTTAACAGGTAATTTAATCATCGAAACATCCTCAAATCTTCTAGAAACCAATAATTACTTGCCAAGACATGTCTATTATAAAAGTTTAAAGGTTAATTTTGTTATTTCGATTCCAAACAAAATACAAGTTTAGAGAAAATAACATTGCATTTACAATGGCGATAAACGGCCAAAGACGTTTTCTGCCAACCACCAGGTCAGTCCCGGCAAATAGTATTATTGAGTGATGACGTAGTGTTTGGATGTGTCTATAGTACAAAGTTTTGCGGGCCTCCATGGCCTTGTGGATTAGTGCGCTGACTCTTAATCATTAGCTCTCTCACCGCTGTTGGTTCGAGCCTGACTCGGGTCACATGTGAGACGCCAAGTTCTGAAGCGGAAGGTCAGGTGGTTTTTCTCCTGGTCCTCTGGTTTCCCTCACCTCTCAATAACGATCGGCTCGATATGAGTGAATTAATCTTGAAAGGGCCGTTAAACCAAAACCAAAAATAAAAAGGTACAAATTTAACAAAGCAACTGAATAAATGCATTAGAATGTGGATAACTGTATTGAAAATTGTCATTTGTGGGAGGTAAATCGTCGGTTTAACGACAGAAAGGAGGGTTTACCGGGTTAATCCGTAAACCCGAGGATTCGGTTTTCTCTGTTCGCATCGGAGTTGGATGATAGATTCTACAATCATCACGAAAACACGCCTATATAATTTTGATCCCCTTAAAACCCACTTTTATATAGTAAAAATGGGGTTTACAAGGGTAAACCTATTTTTTCTTATTTCAAAATATCACAATTTTTCATCTTTAAATTTTCGTTTAAGTCAATTAAGTTTACAATGTAATTATACAGGCGTGTTTTCATAATGGCATTCAGCTTTGTGCAAAACATGATACATACCGTTTTTGGGACGTTTGTTAATCAATCGACCCAAAATTACTAACTACAGACGTTTCCCGCCTGCTATTTTCCTTGTGACTATTGCTGACCATGTCCAAAATCCAGCTTACGGTTATTTATACCTGTGATGTCAGCCCAGCAGGCACATGACGTAATTGTGATATCACATCAACGTCGATGTGACGTCGTGATGTTTATTCAACGTCAAATCTACGTCGGTGCAACGTCATTACGTTGCACCGACGTTGATTTGACGTTGCCCTAGCGACATGTGCCTGCTGGGAGAGCTCTGTGTGAAAAGGGTTGTTGACTCTGAAATATGGACTTGGCTCGAGTACTACAGTGTAGACTATAGGAATCAACCATGGTTTTACATGCATTAACATTCGCCGGGTCCCGAGGAAGCTGTTTGAACATGAGGCCGCCAGGCCGAATGTTCAAATATCTTCCGACGGTTCCGGTAAATGTTAATGTAATGAAATAACCATGGATGATCGTTGTTCTTGCATAACTTACGATTCCGACAGCAAATTTTGACGAAAACGCCCAAAAGATCCATATAAATTCCATATAAACTCGTCAAATGCGACAGGCAAACCAAAATGGCGGCCAGTTCAGAATATAGGGACTAACCATGGCTTTTCATGCATTAACATTCGCCGGGTGCCGAGGAAGCTGCATGAGGCCGCTAGGCCGAATGTTCAAATATCTTCCGAGGGATCCGGCAAATGTTAATGCAATGAAATAACCATGGATGATCGTTGTTCTTGTTGAAGCCTCCGTGGTGCAGTGGTTACGCTACTCGCCTTGTAAACCAGGGATCGCAGGATAGATCCCGGGCTTCTCCAGACTTTCGGATGAGTCTTTAAACCGAGGTCCCGTCTCCGTATGACCTTAGCTGTTTGGTTGGACGTAAAACTAAAACTCACTCACTCATGCACTCGATTTTCTTGCGTAACATACGATTCCGGCAAATTTTGACGAAAACGCCCAAAAGCTCCATATAAACTCCATATAAACTCTTCAAATGCGACCGGCGAACCAACATAGCGGCCAGTTCAGAATGTTGTTTACATTGACGTTGTTACGCAGTAACCATCTGACGTCATCATAGAACCCTAAAACGCTACGTTTAGGGCGATAACGTTACGTCGTTCAAAGCATGGCCAGTCTTGTGATATCAAAAGCTCAAAATCCATGTTCATGATTTCATGATTTGAACATGGTTTTTGCTGTTTGAACACGGTTTTCGGTCCATTTGACAACGGCTTCAAACAGCCATGCGCATAGATATTTATGCAAGAATGTTGTTTAGAATGACGTTGTCATATAGTAACCCTCTGACGTCAACATAGAACCCTAAAACGCTACGTTCAGAGCGATAACGTAACGTCGCTCAACGTAACGTAAACAAAGCAAGACCCGTCTTGTGATATCAAAAGCTCAAAATTCATGTTCAAACAGCACGTGAATTTCATGATTTGAACATGGTTTTTGCTGTTTGAGCACGACTGTCGGTCTATTTGACAAATGGCTTCAAACAGCCATGCGCATAGGTATTTATGCAAGAACAGACAATTGCTGGCATTTTAAAATTAATGAGCGGGACAAATTTGATGTTTAAGTGATTTTAGCATAAAAAACCTTGGGGTCAAGCTGTCTTGCAATGAGGCGCAATTACAATTACGGGTACCATCCAGTCTGCATCAGGATTGTTTGCCAGCACTTTTTGGCCTGTCTAACCCAATTTTCATCTTGTTTGTCTTGGTCATGATGTCTAGACGATCAACTAGTTTTATGAGCTCATGTTTCGTTTCTCTTTACCAATCCGCAAACAGAATGTTAATAATTGTGTGTATCATTTTGACGGCATATTAATTGTTACCCTGAAGATTTTGAAACCGGAGGGTAATAATTAAAATATATAACTTCCATGCGCTGATGTTGTTTATTTTTACGTATAATTTAGTTGTTTTGGGTCAGCCCTGCAGGCACAAAACGTTGACTCAACGTTGAACTAACGTTGAAACAACGTTTTCAACGTTGTTTCAACGTTAGTTCAACGTTGAGTGCCAGCTGGGAGTTTCCTTAATTTACATATATATACATATGTATGTATGTAGCGTTTGCCGGGTCGTCCACGAAGTCGAACAACGCGGTCACCCATCCAGGTATTATCCGCGATAACTATATTGCTCAAACCTTATCCTGCTGAATATTCATGTTAGCCACACCCATCTCTGACTTTGAACCAATCAGATTACTTGATGTAATTTATTCCTACAAATTTAGAGGCTGAATGTCAAACAGTGTAGATCGTGATCAGATGGCTTCTGATCTGGATCTACACTGTTTGCAAAGATAGGTGTTGTCGTGAACAGCAGAATAAGAGTTAACTTCGTGTAAAAGCCAACCATTCTACCCGCGTCGCTAAAAGTGCCGACTCCTACAGTAAGGCTGTAGGAGTGGTATTAATCCATAACCGTTACATTTCTCCCCCTAATCTCTTGACTTCGCCCCGAAGTCACACATGCCTCACAAGGCTAAACCTGATGGAGGAGTCTATGCATGAAACCACCGGCACTGTTTCCATCCCGCCGCTGCCATGCCGGGTCGTCAAGGAAGTCAAGCAACACGGTCATCCATCCAGGTATAGTAGTCGCAGATAAAATTGACTAGGCGGAGCTATTCAGGTGTTGTCAATATATGTCAAATTCGCTGAGTCCACTGGAAGATTCGGTAGAGTGCCTTTCGCATGCTTTCTTCAAGCGGACCAAATTGCCATATACGCCACAGCTTTGTTTTGTTACAGCGGAATTCACACAATCGGGTGACTTGGTTTACCTTTTTGTTAATAGAACATTCCAAGGGCAGGTGCAAAAGATAGCTCCGCCTAGTCAGTCTTATCTGCGACTACTATACTAACCGCAATATTGCTTAACTTCGTGAAAAAGCGCCGGCTCATACAGCAAGGCTGTAGAAGCATTTATCCATAACCGTTACATGTGTATATCTCCCAAAATGACAGTTTTCAATGCAGTTGTCCCCATCCATTTTCTTTTTTTAAGATTTATGTTAAAAATGTGTTGTTGGTTTTTCCTGCGCTAATCCAAATCACAGCCAATGAAAAACGACGCTATATATGTTATTTCGACAGTATACTCTCAGGTTTACGACGTTATCTAATCATTCGCTAGTACATTAGGATGCCGGCCTTCCCTGTCTTGTGCATGTAGGATGAAATCCAATCGTACGGGTAAATCTGTATGGCAAGATCCAGGCGCGCAAGGTTTGGGCACGGGAGTTCATAGTCAATGAGGTTTGCATTAAAGTGATCCTGCGACCCACATTAATTGACGTTTCAGACTGAACTGACATTTACATTAACCCTGTTTTTACCAATTGGAATCGTCCTCCTTATATATAGCACGAGTCCATTTTGAAATGTAGGGGTGTCCTGTTGTGTTATCTTTAAAATTTAGTTGGAAAATGGCCGACCTTTTTGCAAACAGTGTAGGCCCTGATCAGACTGTGGCGTCTGATTTGGGCCTGCACTGTTTGCCAAGTACCCATTTTGGGGTTTCCGGTACTAAATGGGTTAACTCATAATAAATTGGAATGCCCCACCAGATTCGATCATTTACTCTGCTGAAGGTACAGAGATTGTACAGCCGAGTTCAGAGATGACCGGCAAATATGGGTTTTCTAATTTCTAAAATGAACGGCTTTAAAATACAGTGTTTGTCAAAATAAAAGTGAAGGCAATGGTCAGGAATCGATACACTCTCACACCTCCCCCCAGAGACACCAAAGGGAAAGACCAGAGACGAGCCAACCTACATTACCTAAAATAAAACAAAAATAATATAGAAGTGTAGGCAATGATCAGGAATCGATGCAATTAACCCACAGCTCCCATCAGAGACACCAAAGGGAAAGAAACACAAACATGAAACAACAGACCCTAATGGAAACATCAACAGCGGAAAGCCAAAAGGCCAGTTCAATTCTCGCCCTTACTTCCGTCGCGATTTAGACAAACAATTTGTTCAGTCCGCATTAAGGCCTACTTACTCATCAGTCCAACATCTCCGTGAAAAAAAAATCAAACAACCACATGGATGAAACAACGGTGAGGACTCGATAGCAGGAAACCACTGAAATGCTGGTGCAAAAGAAAACCAACAGTTAGACTCCGATGGACCCACCCAGAGACAGAGCATCAGGCACCAACCAACATTACATAGAATTAGATTCTCTCTAAATCTCAGTAAGTCTTTACGTTGGTACCGTCATAGTATCTGAGACCTGACCCATCGGCGTGCAATTAATGAGGGCAGCAAAGTTGTCAACCGTGAATGGGTAAACTACCAGGCATGCAGTCTGTCGTATAACATTTATGTTGTAAACATTCTTTTTTATATCGAAGAAGGATTTTACGAAATTGGGTGCTGCAGTCATTGCGGTTATAAATTTTTCTGAATTTATATACTAACTCACCATAAAATTCGGGTTCCGATAGACCTTGTTGCAGAAGAGATTTAAGTCTAATACTGAATTTTGAAATTAACTCAGAAAGGACGTCTATAAAATTTTGAAAAGGCTTTGCGTAGTTTATGGCACCGATAACACTGATTAAGAAGTTTAGCAGTTATCAATTTATTACGAGCGTTGAAGTCGGTTACATGACTACACACTCTGGCAAATTGAATTAATTGCGAAATATAAACGCCATAGGATGGCGCACGAGGAACATCAGCATCCACAAAAGGAAAATTTACAATCTCAAAATCCTAATCATCGCATTTATCATAAATTTTGCAAGAAACAAGCCCATCTACAATAGATAGATGTAATTCCAAAAACGGGGCCTCGGTATCAGAAGAATTTGCTTTATAAAATGAAGTTCGGGGGATCTGACTGATCAAACCATCGAAATAGGTATTGTCAATATTTAATAAATCATCCAAATATCTGGAAGTCGAGCTTAAAGCTTCAGTGATTTCAGATTGGTTTTCAGCAGAAAGAGACATCATGAAGCTTCTCCCATAACAAAACAAAAAACAGATCAACCACAAGGGGTGCGCATTTATTCCCATCCGAATACCCACAACTTGACTAAATAACTTAGTACCAAATCTTATGTAAATATTGTCAAGTAGCAAGGTGAGAGCTTCACACACTTTCTGACATGACCATAAAGTAAATATTGCTCTTCAGAAGTGAAAAAAAAATCATTTCTTACATTACATGCAAGATAGAGGGAGTCTTCCCTATGAAATGTCCATTGAATTAAATCATTAAGTTTTTCTTTTATAAGATTATGAGGAAGTGTAGTGTAAAGGGTGGAAAAATCGTAAGTAGACAGACTTGAAGCACGAAAACGTCTGTTTTTCAATTTATTTAAAACTTCATTAGAATTTTTACAGAACAAAACAGATTTCTACCTGATCTTTCAAAGACTTTGTTGCAATATTTTATCACATGTTTTTTGATGGCAGTAAAACATGAAGTTAATAATTTGGCGAGTTCAGTGGTGGTACAAGAGCTTGAATTTGTAATAAACCGTGCTTTGTATGGTCTTTTAGGAAGTTTAGGTAACCAATATAACGTTGGAAGCTTGTCTTTGCCTTCTGTAATACGGAACAGCAAACTTGGTGGCAGAATGACAAATGTGGTCATCAATTAAAGCCCTCAATACAGCTAAAGGCTGCAGTTCACAGGCCTTAGTACCACCAAGTTCTTGCTGAAGAGTGTTAACATAATGAAGCCGTCAAACAACGACTACATTGTTAGCAGACTTATCTGATGGAGCCAAAACAAACTTCTTATGAAATTCTTGAATACCTAGTGTTAAGGTGACGTCGTAAAGACGTCTTAGGCTTAGGAGGTAATAAGTTCGTATTTTGAGAATAAAGAGAAATGCGTTTGTTTACTAGTTTCAGAATGATAAGTTTCCATTCTTTAATAGCTTTATGCTCAACATACTCTTTTTTACACCATCGATCACCAAATTCATTCAAGGCAGCAGCGATTTCATCTCTACACTTATAGAAATCAATTTTAGAAGGAAATCGATATTTAGGTCACTTGGCAAATTATATTACGTATTCTTGAATCAGGAATAATTTTTCAAATTGCCAGTAATTATATTACCAGCAGCAGGATAGCAATACACTGAATCACAGGTATCAAGTGTGTTAGTGTCAATATCATGATCAGAAACAAGTTTATTGAAAAACCCACTTTGGCTTTCTGCCAAAGACTGTGTCTGCCAAAAAAGAAGTGGAGGCAACGATTAGGAATCGATAAAATTAACCCACAGCTCCAATAGAGACACCAAAGGGAAAGAAACACAAACATAAACACAAGACCCTAATGGAAACATCAATAGCGGAAAGCCAAAAGGACAGTTACTTTCTCACAAAATGGCCAATAGGCTATCCAAAATAAAATAATATAAAATAATATAAGCGACACAAACACCCAAAGAAAACCATAACAAAAATAAACCGCGACAGAAGAACCGCCTTGGAACGGTCAGCGGAAACGAATTCCACTGGGGGGCTTAAATCGATTTTACGTCGCCATAATCCTCGCCCTTACTTCCGTCGCGATTAAGACAAATATTTTGTCCAGTCCGCATGTCAAAATAGAAGTGGAGGCAATGATCAAGAATCGATACAATCAACCCACAAGCCTACTTTGACTTTCTGGGCATAGTAAAAGACAGTTTCTGTCAAGCCCAGATTGATTTCCTGGCAATTTTAAAGGACAGTGTCTGTTAGCCTGCTTTGATTTTCTGACCATTAAAAAAACAGTTTCTGTCAATCAAACGTTTACTTCCTGGCCATTTTAAAAGACAGTGTCTGCCAACCTACCATGACTTCCTGGAATTTTTAAGAAAGTGTCTGTCAAGCTTACTTTGACTTTCTGCCTTTTTTGCAAGGCAGTGTCTACTTTAACTTTCACAGTGCCTGTAAAGCCTAATGTGACTTTCTGCTCATTTTAGACAGTATCTTATAAGCCTACTTTAATTTATGGCCATTTTAAAAGTCTGTCAAGCCTAGTTTGACTGTCTGGCCATTTTGGAACCCAGTGTTGACTTGGACTTTCTGGTTCTTTTACACTGTGACATTCTGCTCATTTTAGACAGTGTCTGCAAAGCCTATTTAATTTTCTTGCCATTTAAAAGACAGTGTCTGCCAAGCCTACGTTCACTTCCTGGTCGTTTCAAAAAGTCTACGCTGACTTCCTGGTCGTTTTACAAGACATCTTAAGTCCAACCTTTCACTTTCTGGTCATTTTGGAAGGCAGTGTCTACTTTGACTTTCTGGCCATTTTAAAAGAGAGATGTTTTCTGGGCCAGACTAGCTAGTTTCGGCCAATGAGGCCTCATCAGTGACCCTCAAATATTTTCAAATTCCACATTGGAATCAATGATCCCAAAGGATAAGAAAATATAAACTACACTACAAGCCTACGTTGACATTCTAGCTTTAAACAAGAGGACCATGGGGTCCTGGTCGAGATCGCTCCCCTGAGTCCTGAGCACTGAAAATTTACTATTTGATATTTTTTTCTAAAATGAAATATATGGATAAAAGGGGAACTCACCAATTAAGTTCTGCCCATTCCGGCACTTGTTTCATGTCTGACTCCAATATAGTATGACATATGATATCCGTCATGATCTACAACAAGAAGTCCAACTCCATGTAGTCTCGTAGGAAGACAATGAACTTGCAGTTTTATATAGTGATTCCATCTACACATAGTGTCATCCAGATTACCAGGGATCTAATGCACGAACCCTGTGTTACAAGACAAGTGTACCCCACCCCAATTCCTTCTAAGATTAACATTAACTGTAGAAGAGAAACATTCTAAATCTGATGCATTTTTAAAGTATGACCACAGTGAGCAGGGTACTTTGCAACAAATTTCAAGAAAATCACCCACATTTTAAGGAAGTTATATAGAACTTTGGAAATTTTGGTTGTCTAAGTCGGAGTAATTTTTTTTTTATTTTTTTTGTTTTGGTTTTACGGCCCTTTCAAGACTATTTCACTCATATCGAGCCGATCGTTAATCAGAGGTGGGCGAAAACCGGAGTACCCAATAAGTCGGAGTAAATGAAGTCATAACCTTTCAATTAAAAATGTAAAATAATAAATATATTTATTAATAAAGAGCTTAATGATATTCAGTGTATTAAAATACAAACTGTTAACCACCATAAAATGACAAACTTAGCATACAGCTTTAAATTAGCATTTTTCAACCGAGACAAGGCTTTCAAAGTGGCAGACACCGTAGACAGGCATATTGGCTTCGCGGCGGGGGATTAAAAAATTCTAACGAGGTTATAAATAAATTGAAATCCAGGCGTTTTCGTGCTTCAAATCTGTCTACTTATGATTTTTCCACCTTTTACACAACACTTCCTCATAATCTTATAAAAGAAAAACTTAATGATTTAATTCAATGGACATTTCATAGGGAAGACTCCCTCTATCTTGCATCTAATGTAAGCAATGCGTTTTTCACTTCTGAAGAGCATAAAAACTATACTTTATGGTCATGTCAGAAGATGTGTGAAGCTCTCACCTTTCTACTTGACAATATTAACATAAGATTTGGTACTAAGTTATTTAGACAAAATAGGGGTATTCCGATGGGTACTAATTGCGCACCACTTGTGGCTGATCTGTTTTTGTTTTGTTATGAGAGAGACTTCATGATGTCCCTTTCTGATAATAACCAGTCTGAAATCATTGAAGCTTTTAGCTCCACTTCCAGAAATTTGTTTGATTTATTAAGTATTGACAATACCTATTTCCATGGTTTGATCAGTCAAATTTACCCCCCGCACCCCCCCACCCCAGAACTTCAATTAAATAAACCAAATTCTTCTGATACCGATGCCCCGTTTTTGGATTTACATCTATCTATTGTGGATGGGTATGTTTCTTGCAAAATTTTTGATAAACGCTTTGATTTTGATTTTGAGATTGTGAAATTTCCTTTTTTTCGGTGGTGATGTTCCACATGTGCCATCCTATGGCGTTTACATTTCACAATTAATTCGATTTGCCAGAGTGTGTAGTCATGTAACTGACTTCAACACTCGTAATAAATTGTTAACGGCAAAACTTCTTTGTCAAGGTTATCGGTACCATAAGCTTCGCAAAGCCTTCTCAAAATTTTAAAGACGTCATTCTGATTTAATTTCAAAAATTCAATACTGGACTTAAATCTCTTCTCTAACAAGGTCTATCGGAACCCAAATTTTATGGTGACTTAGTATATAAATTTAGACAAATTATAACCGCAATGACTTCAGCACCCAATTTCGTAAAATCAGTCTTCCACTGACCGTTCCAAGGCGGCTCTTCTGTGGCGATTTATTTATGTTGTTGTTTGTTACTTACTGTGTGTATCACTTGTGTTTTTTAATTTTGGATGGCCATATGGCCATTTTGTGGGAAAGTAACTGTCCATATGGCCTTCCTTTGTTTAGTCTTTGGTCTGGTCGCTTAATGTTTGTATTTCTTTCCCTTTGGTGTCTTTTATGGATGGAGTAAGTTAATTGTATCAATTCCTGATCTTTGTTTTACTTATACTTTCTATATATAAAGATTGGGTACAACATAAATGTTATACGACAGACTGCATGCATGGTAGTTAACCCAATCGCGGTTGACAACTTTGCTTCCCTCTTTAATTGCACGCCGGTGGATCAGGCCTCAGATTCAATGACGGTTCCATGGCTTATGTTGGTTGGTACCTGATGCTCAGTCTCTGGTCGGGCCAATCGGAGTCTTACTGATGGTTTTATTTTGCTCCAGCATGTCTGTTGTTTCTCGCTGTCGAGTCCCCATCGTTGTTTCATCTATGTGGTTGTTCGATTTTTGTGTACACGGAGATGTTGCGTTGATGAGTTAGGAGGCCTTCATGCGGACTGAACAAAATATTTGTTTTAATCGCGATGGAAGTAAGGGCGAGGATTGTGGCCACGTTAAATCGATTTAAGCTCCCCCAGTGGAATCCGTTTCCGCTGACCGTTCCAAGGCGGTTCTTCTGTCGCGGTTTATTTTTGTTATGGTTTGTCTTTGGCTGTTTGTGTCGCTTATATTATTTTATTTGGAAAGCGTTTGGCCATTTTGTAGGAAAGTTACTGTCCTTTGGGCTTTCCGCAGTTGGTGTTTCCGTTGGGATCTGTTGCTGAATGTTTGTGTTTCTTTCCCTTTGGTGTCTCTGATTGGAGCTGTGGGTTAATTGTATCATCTGGAAGTGAGTCTATGAGCTTCTTGAATTTATTTGCCGGTATGTTTGCAGAAACAACAGTATCATGACATGGAATGACAACCTTTTTCTCCTAACAATGCATTCAAAACCTTTTCATTATGCATATCTACAAACTTGTTTTCAGTAAATAAATGCGGAGCCTCTTTTGGATAATCACTTATGTTTGGCTCTACAATATGCTTCTTCAGTTCTATTAAGTCTTCCTCTGTAAACTCATTTATTCGAAGACTATTTAGCATTTGAGCAAACCCTATATCATCTCTCTGTCTCACAATATCAAAAAGCTCATATATTCTGAATAAATCCTTCCACAGATTACATGACAATGCTGAAGCACCCTCGGAAGGATCACTAAATATCCATTTGTCACAAACTGGCATCAGCTGGTACAAATCACCCATAGCAAAGAAAGATGCTTTAGTTCCAGTAAGCTGTTGCAAGCGTATGTTTAAAAATGCAAAAGTGTTTGTGCCTACCATAGATATTTCATATATGATGATTACTTTCAGATGTCGATACTTCACTCTGAATGTGTTTAGTTCATCTGCTGACAGAAGGTCATTACTTTGTTTGTATTTTTTTCATGAAAGCTGTCGCATTGGTGACACCATTGATATTATAAGCAGCTTTGCCTGTATAAGCACATAGAAGAATTCTAATATCATCTGGGTTCTCTCCTTCATGCAAATTTAAAACTCTATAAAGACTTTGATAAAGAGTTTTTATCATTACGGTTTGCTTTCTCCTGCTCCACCAGATAGAAAAGCATACAGTGGTTCATCTTACCCAGTGAAGCACATGATTGAAGAATTCTCGTTGTCTTAAATTCAAACTTCTGAGTAAATTTAAGAACTGTTCATCTGGCAACATAACACCATTTATTTCAACACATGGCACAGAGCAAGCAGATTGATACCAATATCATACTGTCGATGCTCAACTACTCTTTCTGGATTAAAATATATGAAATTTTCTGCTTTTCTTATCCATTCAGCTTCAGCTTCTCTGTTTTCTTGTTCTGTATTTGGTGCCATCTCATCATGTATATCTTCATTGGCTTCTGTCCTTTGTCTTGCAAGTTCAAGTTCTTCAACATGATGCTCATACTGTCTAAGTTTAGAGTCTAGAGTCATTTTCAAGGAATTATAATGAGCCTCGTATGTGGCATATGACCTCAATAAATCCTTTGTTTCGTTCCTCCATGGCATGAATAGCATAAGGAGTTCCCTATAATAATTTTCTCGGTATTTGTCGATGTTATACCTAACATAACGAATTATTATAGGATTTTTTCTCAGCTTACACTTCGTTCCATTTTTTTGCAGTATACAGCAAGCCAGAACTATGTTTCATCTTTGTCACTCTCTTCATCATCAACATCACAAGAATCACTGCCACTGACATGATCCTCATGTGTATCTTCAGCATTATCAGATAAAGTATTCTCTTTGGGAAAAACAACATCAATTGTAGAGACATAGTCAGCTAAACAGAACTTCTGAAGCCGTTTAGGTATTTTTAATACCTCCGAATAACATTATCTGCTTCTATATTAACAGAGTGAGCAGGCAGTTAATCAAGGGCAGATATAGGTTTCAATAAAATACACGTTCATCAGGCCCAGAAGTATTGATAAAAACAAAAACTCTTATAGCTTTAGTTAAATGAATTTGTAGAGCAAGATACACACCTTCTTGTGCGCTCACTTCAACACAGTTTGAAAAGACATTGACTTTATGCCTTACTTGTTTCTTTAAATCAAAATTTCCTTTACAAGCTTCTCTTGCTGCTGAATCAAGTAGTGCACTCATGCCTCCCTGGGATTTACTAATATAACCAACAACATAGGCCACACAACCATAAGGCTCAAGAACTATCTGAATGTCTAGATTTGCTTTCCAACCAAGAAGAAGTGTCTTGTTAAACAAATTAATTCTCATTTCATTTGGATTTCGTTTAAGGAAAATCTTTGGTGCACAAAGTGAACTTCTAATACATTTGATGTAGTCTTCAAAGTCCCTTTTGACAATTTTATCCAAAAAGATCTCAAATGATACGTCTGAAGTATCGTGGTACTCATTCATTGCCTTTTGCAATGCTGAATATTCTGTCTTATATTTATCAACTTCTTCATCAAGTGGATGCAGCAGCGTTGTTCTTGGAAGACGTGGGAGAGGCAATTCAAATCTACAAACTGCTTTGATCCCCATTCTCTTCATTTTCTTTACTGCAAGTTAGATAATTATCAACAAACTGGTCTATCTCTTCCTCTGTGTTCTTTTCAATGTTGGGAGCATTCTCAATCCAAACAAGCATGTGAATATGCGGAGACCCACGCTGTTGAAATTCAACTCTATAGAAGATATCTAGTATATTTCCTATTGGTTCAAATTCACTTTTAAGAAAAGCATTTATAAATTCTTGAACTCTATGATCAAAATACCGTGAACATGTTAAAGGATTTTTCTGAACAAGTCTCGTCTTTTCTTGCCATGTCAAGGCTTCTACATCGTTATCTGAATATTCAAGATCGTCATTCAGTTTTGCTAACATCTTCAAAAGATCAGTCCATTTTGTATCAGCTGCTGAAAATGACATGAACCATGTCGGTAAAGAAAGCTGCCTTATCATGGCAAATATATCCGTTTTTCTTTTTTATCCTTCTAAATAAGCTGGAGGATTTCTGAGTTGACGCAAAATGTATTAGCCTTCATCAAGTTTTGCAAGCTTATCTAAAAATGTAGTATTTCTGACTTCTACTGCTGTAATTTTCTTGCCTTTAGTTTTACATCTTCTGACAGCTAAATTCAATTTGTCACTTTTTTGTTTCATTTGCAGCTTTTTATGTTTAAAGAAAATATTGGGAACAGATTGTGCAGCTCTTCTGTCAACAAATATTGGGAACAGATTGTGCAGCTCTTCTGTCAACACTTCTTAACTCCCATTTAACAATGCCACTGTAATGGACTAAAACAGCTCTATCAGCCCTGTCAGTACGTCTTTGTCCACAAAAGATGGAAGAAAAACATAAATTCTCTGCATCTTTATCTTGATATAAACTATGTGGGTCCCCAGGTGCAAATTTTAACGCCTGATCAAACTCACTATCAATGTGAGTATCATCAACTAAAGTATCAATATTTCCAACATGCTCATTACTGTCTGTCTCACTGAATCCATCAGAATCATAGCAATCTGCTTCTCTTTGGCCTTTAGCAAATGAATGATCAGTTTCACATTCACTTTGAAGAGCTTCACCTTTTCAAGCTGCGAATCGTTTCCATTATTTGTATTGTATGCAGCCACTTCTAGAAATTCCCTTACATTAACTTCTGTACTTTCTGTTACTTCTTTTAACCAGTTGTCATCAACTGAAATGTCCGAGACCTTATACAAATCACTGTTATTCAAAAGCCAATGGAGTGCTGATAAAACTCTTAAAGGTCTTACATTTTCTTTAAAATCAATTTTTCTTGTATGAAAACTTCTTCTTTAATTGTATGGTAACAGTAAAATTTTCATCCATAGGTCTTGGAAGCGAGTTCACAGTGGGTTGGATACCCACAAGTACATTAATCACATTTCCCTTGAGACAATACTGGCCACCCTTGGTAACTCTCTAATTTGTGTAAATGGAATGCGCAATGCTATCAATCTTTCTTCCAGCTGGTGTAATTCAAACTCTTTCGGCTTGTTAGGCCATTTCATCCCATTTACCACTGAAAGTTTCGGGACTTTGCCATCTTTTAATGTTGACAAACATGTGTGACATATCCACTCTTCATTATTAACTGATCTGTATTTTGTACAGTAACTCAAACACCTAGTTGAAATGTGAGTGTTTTTAGTATGGATACGCTTTTATGAAACCAAGATTGATGACAGCATGTGCATGCGTAAAAGGGTCCCATTGCAATATTGGCATGAAACTTTTTGATACATTCCTCAACAGATCTTGAATTTTTCTGCAGAGATGGTTCATTTATAAGTTTTCTTTTTTTGGGGTGCTCTTGAATTTCTTGCATTCTTTTCCACCCCGTAGTGTATCGTCTAATTTTCTTTTTGTTTGCCTACTCTGCTGCTTTGCAATCCTTTCACAGTCCTTAAAGAATGGCTTACTTCTTGCAGCTTGCTTAGATGCTAACTCATTTAGTCTTTCTTTTTGTCTTACTATTGGATCATCTCTAACAGACTGCTTATGAGCACATTCTTTTGCTTTAAGCACCTGGCTTTTTCCTAGCTGACTGTTTTGATGCAAGCTGATAAGCCTTTTCTTTAACTTTAAAATCTGGCTTACTTCTTCGATCCTGCTTATCTGCAAGCTCTTTAGCTAATACACCTGGCTTTTTCCTAGCTGACTGTTTTGATGCAAGCTGATAAGCCTTTTCTTTCATTTTGAAATCTGGCTTACTTCTTTGATCCTGCTTGTCTGCAAGCTCTTTAGCTATAACACCTGGCTTTTTCCTAACTGACTGTTTTGATGCAAGCTGATAAGCCTTTCCTTTCACTTTAAAATCTGGCTTACTTCTTCGATCCTGCTTGTCTGCAAGCTCTTTAGCTAAAACACCTGGCTTTTTCCTAGCTGACTGTTTTGATGCAGGCTGATAAGCCTTTTCTTTCACTTTAAAATCTGGCTTACTTCTTCGTTCTTGCTTGTCTGCAATCTCTTTAGCTAAAACACCTGGCTTTTTCCTAGCTGACTGTTTTGATGCAAGCTGATAAGCCTTTTCTTTCACTTGTAAAGCTGGCTTCCTTCTTTGTTCCTATTTGTATGCAAGCTCTTTTGCTAAAGTTCCTGGCTTACTTCTTTGTTTATGTTTAAAAGATGATAGTATGCTGTAAGTTTTCTCTTGATTTTACTCTTCCTGGGTTGTTTTGACAATGCCGCTATATTTTGCAGCCTTTTCTGCTGTTTTTCTTTTTGACTCTTAAAATAAGCATCAATACGAATGTCAGACCTATCTTCAACCTTGAAGTTCTGATCACATGTTATCAAACATCTGTTCTTGTTCACATTGACTGACAATAGCTGGCAAAAAGTCAAACTGTTATGTCATATCTAAATTCATACTGTCATAGAATGCATACAAATAGGCTATAAGATCTTCCAGACATGAGAATGCCAGTAAGACTGATGGTCCATCAACTGAATAGAGCCCATTCTCCCCATGTGAATGAGAATCAAAGAATACAAACATGTCATTTTTCTTCAATAGAGAAGAACACATAGCACCTACGGTTAAAAGACCAGATTTTGCACTATTTAATGTTGACTGAAGGGCACTTTGAAGTGTTGGCAAACCATTGTTTCCATAGGTATCCACAAACATGCCACTGATAATAGGTTGTTTTTCCACTGCAAATTTTCCTATTTCAACTTCAAATACATGTGGACTTTCTTCCCAAATTTACCTTCTGCCTTTAATCCGTTTATTACAGTTTGATATAAAGAATCTCCATCACAAAGTATTTTGTCTAGAACCAGGCTAGTATTCACATCTAAATATGCTGAATATGATAACATACACAAAGTTGCCTGTGCACTGGAAACCCCTTGACTCCTCTGAAAATCTCACATCATTCTGATGGAAACTCCCAAAAATAGCATAATAGGCATTCCATGGAAAAAGTGACGATCTTATTGCCGTATCAACATGCAAAAACTCTGTTTTATCACGACTTTCCCCAGGTCTTTCAATTTGATATAATTCTATGTTGTTAGTTTTTATACCCCTTCACACGATAGTGGCGGGGTATTATGTTATACCCTCCGGTGTCTGTCCGTCCGTCCGTCCGTCCGCACCATTTCCGATCGATAACTTGAGTAATTTTTAACGAATTTTTTTCAAATTTTGCATACATGTATATATCTGGAATGAGTGGTATGGGATTGTTAATGGGCAAAATCCGTTAACATTTGAAAGAGTTATGGCCCTTTTTAGTTCAAAATAAGGGGTTTTGGGGCGTTTCCGATCAATAACTTGAATATTTTTTCACGGATTTTCTTCAAATTTTGTATACACATTGGCATTGGGTATGAGTGGTTTGGGATTGTAAATGGGAAAAATACATTAACATTTAACGGAATTATGGTCGTTAAAAATTCCGATTAAATGGTTTTTGGGGACTTATTCCTTTACTATATGGAATATTTGGATGAAACTGCACTGATGTATAAACGACCATAATAAGCAGGTTTTGTGTTGTGAATACACAAAATGCATTAACATTTAACGAAAAAATGGTCGTTAACTATTCCCACTAAATAGTTTCTGCGCATTTATTCCTTTAATTTATGAAATATATTGATTATCACTGCCAGTGTAGTGGTTAGAGTGCTGGACTACAAATCCTATTGTTGACTATGAATCTGAGGGGCGTGAGTTCAAATCTCCGTCGAGGAATGGAAATTTTTTTTTTTTCGTTTTTTCTTTTTTTTTTTTGTGTTGTTTTTCCTTTTTTCTTTTTCTTTCTTTTTCATTTTGGCAATGAATTTTTTTTTTTTTATTTTTTTTTAATTTTACTCATTTTTGGTTTTTCATTCCTTTTTTTCCCTTTTTTTTCACCCTTTTCTTCTTTTTGTTATACCCCATCACACGATAGTG
This sequence comes from Lucinisca nassula, assembly GCA_963580285.1. Classification (NCBI taxonomy): domain Eukaryota; kingdom Metazoa; phylum Mollusca; class Bivalvia; order Lucinida; family Lucinidae; genus Lucinisca; species Lucinisca nassula. Next base: position 27,052,008 of record OY757017.1, read on the forward strand.
CTGGGATATTACAATATACCCTTTGGTGTCTGTCCGTCCGTCCGTCCCCACCATTTCCGACCAATAACTGGATTAATTTGTGCTATGAATCTGAGGGGCGTGAGTTCAAACCCCCGTGGAGGAATGGAATTTTCTTTTTTTTTCCTTTTTTCTCGTTTTTTCTTTTCTTTTTTCCGTTTATTTTTCTTTTCTTTATTTTTTAGCAATGAATTTTTTTTTTTTCCTTTTTTTTTCTCATTTTTTGTTTTTCATTTCTTTTTTTTACCTTGTTTTTTTTTTTTTTTCCTTTTCTTCTTTTTGTTATACCCCATTACACGATAGTGCTGGGATATTATAATATACCCTCCGGTGTCTGTCCGTCCATCCGTCCATCTGTCCGTCCGTCCATCCCCACCATTTCCGACCGATAACTTGATTAATTTTTCGGGAATGACTTTTTTTTCTTTTCTTCTTTTTGTTATACCCCATCACACGATAGTGCTGGGGTATTATAATATACCCTCCGGTGTCTGTCCGTTCGTCCGTCCATCCACACCATTTCCGACCGATAACTTGATAAATTTCTCACAATTTTTTTTGGAGATTGCGATCAATAACTTAAGAATCTTTTCATGGATTTTCTTCAAATTTTAAAACACTAAAGGACACATATTATTGCCAAGGACAGTCACTCTGCTTTTCTGGTTATTGTATTATCTGCCCTTTTGATATACATGTATGTAGTTCCTTTACTATATTGAATGCCTTAGTGAAGTTTTACAGATAACTATAACACTTAAAAGTACCACTATTATGGGCAAGGCTATAACCATATTATCTTGCAGTGGTGGGGTATCATGCAGTGTTAGCGTGCTTTTATTTCAACAGTACTATGAGAAGCATATTTAGCAACATCAGAAAGTTTCAAATTGGCACTATTAGCTGTTTAGCACCGATATTATTTCACAAATTTTAAATTGGCAGTATTAGCTGAATTAGCAGGATTAGCAGATTTAGGCTGTCCCTGCACGTGGGCAGGACTTAACATTGCCTGCACGTGGGCAGGACTTGCTAATGTTCTGCTCGCTAACAGGCGGAGTATGTGTGTCTTTCTTGCTTGTAGGGTGGGTGTCCAGCACAAAGGAGGCAGTTCTTCTGTTTGTAGCCTTCCTCCAAAACTTCTTGCGTTGCATGATTCTTTACCTGGAAATAGAAAGAAAACAAAATGTATCTTAAATGTATAGGTACCTATCTGGGTTGCATGAAGAAAAATTGTATCAGGGCATAAGCAATCATCAAAGATCCTAATTAGCTTGCTTATTCATGCATAAGTTGATCAAGACCATTCCTGTTTGCTTATTAGAAACATGGAAGGTCCTAACTCGATTACCCCAGTATAGCCGTTTAACAGTTTTCTCGAATGTATTAATTCCCAGGAATTTTCTAACTTTTGAAAGTAACAGAGGTCACATGAACATATAAAGGTTACTATACAATAGGGTACGTTTCAAATCCACTTAAAGTGAAGCCTCGCAAACTCGGTGATATTAGAAGAAGGTTTCTGCAGCCACAAACTTCTTAGCATTAACACACTGATATTATTCATGGAAATTTCCTGTGTCAATTCTTTTGCGATTTTATATTATTCTAACCCTTTAAAGACATTGATCCCGTTTCTACATAAGCATGTAGTTGCTACTGCTAACAAAACAAACCTCTTGCCCAGCTATGCCTAGGTTAATTTGTATTGCCAGATGTCAAAAAATGTTTTAAATACCATTTCACTTCATGCAGCCAATATTCTCTGCAATTTTGTACTTACCTTTCGGGGCCAATTAATAAGTTATTGAAGTTTTCCTTCCCAAGACAGCATACCAATGTGCTCAAGAAACTAAAACAACTAATCAGTTACCCCCTGTATGTATTGCATTGTAACGCATTGACCTGATAAAGATATGCTATCTCAGGACAAGTGAGCTTTATCACGTCAACGTGACATTGTACTTTTATGAATGAACCGGACTACTGGAAAATGACAAGAAATGTTATTGTAACTGGGAAAAATGGCAATATCACTTGAAAAAAAAAATCTTAGGAAAAACAGGGTTAGCTGATACTAAATATATCGACCACCAGAATGCTTGGACGCACTGAGGACCATCAATAACTGACCGTAAATTGCTAATTTAAGAGTGCACAAGGGGATAAACTGATAAATGGAATACCAGATTCGTGTCATTTGATATTAAGTTTATCAGGTTGACATTGGCGTAAAACAGATCAAGGTCAAACTATGGTCATCATATTTGCAAACTTGGTAGTACTCAGTCACCCAATGCTACATACCAAGTTTCAAGACGATTGGCCCATTGGTTCTGGAGAAGAAGATATAATAAGGTTTTTACTATATTTGGGCATACCAATGCGGCCATCTTGGTCATCTGACCTAAACCATTCAAACAAATTTTTGTTCCCTCCTTAGGCTGAATATAAAATTTTAATGAAATTGGCCCAGTGGCTTCAGAGAAAATGTATTTTGGAATGACATTGGACCTCCAACCCACATGACCTTGAGCCAGGGTCACTGAATACGAGTACTGGTAAACCGCTTAAGAGGTTCTAAGCATGCCCAGGAAAAGCGGTGCGAGTTGGACTGTCCATGCATATAAACCCTATTGGTTTCATTGAGCGGCAGAGCTTGGTATGTCTTTTCATCTCAATGTCGGTAAAAGTCCCACAAATTGGAAACAACGTCTCCAAAATGACCTATACAGTGTTGACGGGGACGTTAAACCCCAAATCAAACAAACAAACAAACAAACATTCAGAAAACCTATTCTCATGCAATAGACCACATTATTTTTCGGAAAAATGCATTGTTCTACCCTTTTCCATTGTAAAGCTTAAGAAATCAAATTTGACCTTGGCGTAAAATAGGCCAAGGTCAGCCTAGAGTCATCATATTTGCAAATTTGCTATTACTCAGTCACCCGATGATACACACCAAGTTTCAAGACAATCAACCAAGTGGTTCCGGAGAAGATGATTTTTTAAGGTTTTTACCATATTTGGGCATGACAGCCAACTATTTTGTGTGTTGTTATAGTAGTCGCAGATAAGATTGTCTAGGCGGAGCTATTCAGTTGTTGTCAATATATGTCAAATTCGCTGAATCCACCAGAAGATTCGGTAGAGTGCCTTTGGCACGCTTTCCTCAAGCGGACGAAATGATCATATACGCCACAGCTATGCTTGTGTTACAGTTGAATTCACACAATCGATGACTTGGTTTACTTTTTGTTATTGGAATGTTCTTAAGGCAGGTACAAACGATAGCTTCACCTAGTCAATTTCAAGTTATCTGCGACTACTATAAAATAATATTAGAACCGATTTAAGCTCCCCAGTAGTTCTCGCTACTGACCATCCTAAAGCGATGGTTCCGATGCTGTTTATTTTTAATGTAGCTCTGGTGGAATAATCCTGTTGTATATCACGCCTGGTAAACTCGTAAGGGGTAACCAGCGGTTATGCACTCAAAATCCTTACGGGAACTTCCGGCTATGACTTACGAGACTTCAAAAGTGTCAACAAAAAGATGGGTGTTCCCGATTTATGGCTTTTATCAGTTCCTTAGTGCTGAGGTTTATACTGTGGTGTTGACGTCAGTACTCAAGTACTGATTTAAATAGCTATATTATATCTTTAACGTTTGCAGTATAAAATTCTATTTTTTCTAAAACTAAGACTTACTTGTCAGGTGAGACATGTATCTTAGCGGATTTGGTTGCCACTTTTTGTCATATTTTAAATTTTGCAAGTCGCGCTACTTTGCTCATCTCCTTCCTGATGCCCGGGACTTTCGTGGAGCGTGGGCCATGTTTGCTGATGTTGGCTCGGTGGGGGACGCCTATAAGTCCGCGGGTGGGCGTCTCTTGCCTGATGCCTCCGGCTGATCTGTCTCATGAGCTACGTCGGTCGGTGTGTGCTCGGAGGGGGATGTGCTGTGTTAGCCGGGTCTTGCTAATCATCCGTTTCGGTTTCATAACTTTGGGGTTGAGACACACTGATGAAGATTAAATATCAGAAAGGCCTCTGTGTCACTAAATTTGGTAGAGTTACGCCTTCTGCATCAGACAAAAATAGGTATATATATTAAAAGGCAAGTGGTCGATTTGTAGTTTAATTTCTCCCGGAGGAAGGGTGCCAGATATTTTGTTTTTACCTGTTTTCCAGTGCAATTTTCAGCTACCCAGGCTATGCAAAACTTATCTAACACGTCAAAAAAGATGATATTCAAATAACTTCCACGTTGAAATGCATATGCTGCAGAATTTTTGCAGAATTTGTTCCAGGAGCTTAAATATTTGTGCCGATTATGACTTACGAGGCCGATAACCCCTTACGAGAATATCACCCCTTACGGGGACAGGAAAAACCAACTGATGGGTATCTGCTTACAATTCGTTTCTTCATTCAATATTTGTTTTAGTGTACGATTATATCAGATAAATACATAACAAATTTATTAAACTCAAGTTTTGAACAGTTCGTACGAGTGCCTGAATTTTGATATTATTTAATCTCAGTTAACAGCAGACAATACCGTTCAGAATAAAATTAATAGTATTTTCAGTCGTAGCGAGTAACTGCAGTTGTTTCATGACTTTGATTAACTGTTTGTATGGGTTATTGAATGAAGAAGCGAATTGTAACCAGGCACCCTTCAGTTGGCTTTTCCTGTCCCCGTAAGGGGTAATCGGCCTCGTAAGTCATAATCGCTACAAATATTGAAGCCCCTGGGACCAAAATGTGGAAGATTTTCAGCTTATGTATTTCAGCAAGTAATTCGAAATACGTCTTATGTGACAAGTATGATAAAATTGCATAGTCCAGGTAGCTAAAAATGCCTTCATTCGGCACAAGAAAACAGGTACAAACAGACGACCTTCCTCCGTGAGAAAGTAAATTAAAAAAATCGACCACTTGCCTTTTCATGTCCACACCTATCTTTTCTGATGCAGAAATTGAAGTTGTTGAGAATAGCATTGTCCGATTTTTCAAAATATGATTACAAAGTTGACTAAAAGGCGTCAATCGGGAGCACTCACACAACTGTTGACACTTTTGAAGTCTCGTAAGTCATAGCCGGAAGTTCCCGTAAGGGTTTTGAGTGCATAACCGCTGGTTACCTCTTACGAGTTTACCAGGCGTGTATATGCTATTATTATTTCTTATTGATCATCATCTGTGCTTGTTGCACCTTGATCATCTCTTGTGGGGAATAGGGAGCTGGTTGCTAGGCTGTTTCTGATTCGTTTATTTCCTGTTTTGTTTTCTTCATTGTTACTTGTCGGTCAGTTGTAAGTAGACAAATCACGCGCTCGTGATTTGATCTACTTTACAACTGACCTCCAAACTGTGATTTATTACTCAAGAAATCATAAACTAGAGCTGATCTATTTCGATTCTAACAGGCTAAAAATCGGCAATAATGCTGTTGTTTCCTTCAAAATCTCACAACTTTTCGCCATTGTTAGAAGAAATCCCGCTAAAATTATTGACTGAAACACATGCATTTATATCCTTTTCTAACGTTTTCGATGCGAGAATATGACGTTACACCGTCTAAGGTCAAGGAAATCGACTAGTGACGTCTTTAATGACGTCAATCGTCACGTTCTTCCTTGCCGCAATTTGTTGTATAATAAAACACTGTTATTTTCCATTGCCTATATAGGCGCGCTGTGTTAGAATGATGAATAAATAAACAGAAGCCTGGAGAGAAAGAAGAAAAGAATAACAAATGAAGAAATATGCCGTGAATGCCCTTTGTCCCTTGCATGATACAGCGCACCATCAGTGATGTGTTTCATTTTCATAGAAAATCAACAATTTGATGGCTTTATAATTGTTTTATGTGTGTAATAATATCATTCAACCAGGGTAAGTTTCTTTTGCGGTCGGTCGATATTAACCACGGTTGTCGACGTCGACATTGGGACGCGACAAATATTAGCCTATTTCAGACGGGAAATTTCCATCAAGAAAACACTTATGCATGCCTATATAATTTTGACATCTTTAAACCTCACTTTTATATTGTAAAACTGGGCTTTACAGGGGGTATTCATTATTTTTTCTTATTTCTGCTCAAAAACACAGATTTTTGGTACTCGTTAGAATCGCCTTGCGTTCGAGCAGAAATATGAAAAATATAAGAATTTTTATCTGAAAATTTTCATTTTTGGTCGTAAACTTTTCAATTTATTTGAAAGGCGTGTTTTCGTAGTGCCAAACTAGCACACTGGCAAACAGTTCAGGTCCAGATAATCAGGATATTCACTGCAAGTTCCAACTAAACAGTCCGGCAGAATACCGGTGATTTTTTTATGTACGCGGGATGTTCGAAAACGTTTGAAAATGACAGATTTTCTCCTGGATGTTGATTAACCCATTTAGTACCCTGGCAAACAGTGCAGGCCCAGATCAGACGCCGCGTTCTGCGGCGTCTGATCAGGGCCTCCACTGTTTGCTAAAAGTACAGTCATTTTCCAAATAAATTTTGATGAAACACAACCTGACACCCCTAATTTTCGAAATGGACTCCAGTTATATATAAGGAGGAAGATTCCATTTGGTGCAAAAAGGGTTAAAAGTTGATATTCTTGGCCAGTTACCTTCGAAATATTGACCTTTAGCCAGAACACATTGTTTCAATCTTTTAATCCAATTTTGGAACCAATTTTCATGTTTATCATTGGATGCACCCATAAGAAACTGGTAAAGTGCAGACCCCAATACAACTCTGGATCTATACCAGAATAGTATTTTCCTCTTTCGAAAACTCAAAAAGTCGCACGGGCCCACATCTGGGCTGTAGCAAGGGTGCGACAATTCATTGGCATTTTCAGACTTCAAACACTGTGCTACAGTTGAGGATTTGTGGATGTAACAAATGGACATGCTGGCGATTGGACGTACTTTTCTCAATTTCATTATTCTGTTCGCAATAATTTTTCAGAACTACATTTTTATTGAAGCTACCAGACACACACCTACCTTTTGGAGAGAAATTTGCTTGATTTGCCCAGAATTACTGAAGAAAGTTGCGTATAACATCTTTGCTGTCAGTGTTCGTTTGGCCTTATGACATGTTTTAGAGCCAATATCCTGTTATCACATTACGACGTCTGTAAAATTTTACCACCTAAAAAAATAATTGGTTCCGATATAAATCTTCATATTTTTCATATTTCTGCTCAAAACATAGATTGTGGGTACTCATTAGAAGTTAGAATCGCCTCGGTGCGCCTCGGCGAGGCAGTTCTTACGAGTGGCCACAATCTATGTTTTGAGCAGAAATAAAAAAATAATGTATACCTCTGTAAACCCCAGTTTTACAATATACGTCCATGTCAACAATGCATTTTTCGTAGAAAAATTGTCAAATTACAAGGCGATAAAATTCAATTTAAAGAAGTCTTATGATAAGGAGGATCTTACACTCGTGGTCATTTCATATGATATTTATTAAACTCGCCGAAGGCTAGTTTCATAAATATCATATGAAATGACCACTCGTGTAAGATCCTCTATTTATGAGACTAGCAAACATCGTTTCTTTCTTCAGCAGTTGCTGTGCCATTTGCATCCTCATACGTCTCTGCTCATTTGTGAGTAAATGGGGGATCCAGCCTTAACCCTTATCTTGCTGAAAATTCATTTAAGCCACGCCCATTTCTGTCTATCAACCAATCAAATTACTTGATATAATTTATTGCTACAAATTCATAAACTGAATGCCAAACAGTGTAGAGCCATCTGATCTGGATCTACACTGTTTGCAAAGATAGGGGTTGCCGTGAACAGCAAGATAAGGTTTAAGATTTTTCTCCAGAATGAAGCGGACATATGCTAATTATGTTCTATAAAAGGGTTGTCCTTTGAAAACAAAGAATACACCACGGACCTGAAAAGCAGAACAGAACCTTTATCGCCGAAAAAAAAAATTTAAGATGAAAAATTGTGATATTTTTTTTTTTTTTCTTTTTTTTTTCTGCTTAAAATATAGATTGTGGGTACTCGTTAGAACCGCCTCATCGAGTAGGTTCTAACGAGTACCCACAATCTATATTTTAGAGCAGAAATAAGGAAAATAAGGTTTACCCCCGTAAACCCCGGTTTTACTATATAAGAGTGGGGTTCAAGGGGGTCAAAATTATATAGGTGTGTTTTCGTGATGGTACAGTGTGCATGTTTTCTTGGCCGGACTAGCTAGCTTTGGCCAATTAGGCCTCATCGGTGACCCTAAAATATTTTCAAAACTCCACAATGGAATCAATGATCCCAAAGGACAAGAAAACATAATCTACACTATGATGAAGGGCAGGGAGACTTTTTACGGCCGTCAAAGAATACACAACAGAACTGAAAGGTACAGAGTGTGCATCTGGTTTTCTGGGCCAGACTAGCTAGTTTCGACCAATTAGGCATCATTAGTGACCCTAACATATTTTCAAATCGCCCGCGCCCATCGGGGCTTGGAGAAATGATGCTTCCGCGCAGAGCTGAATCTGACCACACACGATTACTGGTAAACAGCTTAGAAGGACTAAGACAAAAATTGACATTCCTATTACAAAATATTGCAAAATGTTCACTTATTCCAAACTTTTTAACGCAAGCACTGGATATGTTTTCCTCATTGCTTACATAGAAAATAAAATATAGACCAAAACAGATTTCTGCCTGATCTTTCAAAGACTGACGCAATATTTAACGATGGCAGTAAAACATGAAGTTAATAATTTGGAAAGTTCAGTGGTGGTACACAAGAGCTTGAATTTGCAATAAACCGTGCTTTGTATGGTCTTTTATGAATTGTAGGTAAACAATATATCGTAAGAAGCTTGTCTTGGCCTTCATTAACACATACAGCTAATTTGGTGGCTGAATGGCAATCATTTATGGTACTTGGCACAATTGTTCACAAGGCTGAGACGGCGTTCCATTAATGTTAATATACAACAGACAGCGTGCATGGTAGTTAACCCAATCACGGTGGACAACTTTGCTTCCTTCTTCAATTGCACGCCGGTGGATCAGGCCTCAGATACGGTTCCAGCGTAAAGTCTTACCGAGAATTCTAACACAGTGCGCCTATATAGGCAATGGAAAATAACTGTGTTTTAATATAAAACAAATCAAGACAAGGAAGAGCGTGACGAGTGACGTCATTAAAAACTGCCAATTTATGCCGTCACTAGTCGATTTCCTTGACGTTAGACGGTGTAACGTCATGTTCTCGCATCGAAAACGTTAGAAAAGGATATAAATATATGTGTTTCAGTCGATAATTTTAGCGGGATTTCTTCGAACAATGGCGAAAAGTTGTGAGATTTTGAAGGAAACAACAACATTATTGCCGATTTTCAGCGTGTTAGAATCGAAATAGATCAACTCTAGTCGTAATTAGTCTACTTTACAACTGACCTCCAAACTGTGATTTATTACTCAACAAATCACAGTTAGAGCTGATCTATTTCTTAATTAGAGAGTATCTGTCTGATGCCCTGTCTCAGTTCGGGCCCATGGGAGTCTAACTGTTGGATTCCTTTTGCTCCAGCATTTCAGTGGTTTCTTGCTGTCGAGTCCTCACCGTTGTTTCATCTCTGTGGTTGTTTGATTTTAGTGTTCACGGAGATGTTGCACTGATGAGTGAGGAGGTCTTCATGCGGACTGACCAAATCATTTGTCTAAATCGCGACGGAAATAATACTATGGTCACAAAGATCGGCCGGTATCCGGGGATAGGGGGTAATCGGGAGTACACCGCTGGTTTTGGCCGTTTTACGACATCGGACAACACCGGTCAAAAATTTGTCACACATTATTTCCATAAACGCCACCGTCCGGAGGCCGTCCGAAGACCGTCTGGTAATCGTACGGCGTCTGTTTCCAAAGAGAATTTTGTGGGGGCCGCCGAGGCAGTGAATACCGACAGAACATCTAATACTTATCGGCCGATTATCCAATGGTGTCCGGGCGATAACCGGCCTATTCACCGGACATCATACGAATATCGCCCGAGTATCCTACGGACAACGAACGATGCTTGTACCAGGCCCGGCCGAATGTCGGTGTGATTGTCGGGCGGTGTGAAGAAACGCGCTATAATGCTGTATACTGCGACTGACGGTGTTTATATAGTCCGCCCGATGCCCGGCCGATGTCCGGTTATAGCCGGCCATTGGCCGCCGATGTCTGTAACATATCTGGTTTACACCGGTGCAAGCCGATCGGACATCGGTGGATAACTTTCCAGTGTGTAAACAGACATAGGCCGGATATTGGCACATGTCCGGTCCCAAAAATTTCTCCTCTGAAGCTACATACACCGGCCGATTACCGCTCGATTCCCGGCCGGATATCGGACGATACTTAAACGATGTGTGAAGGATATGTGGCCGATTATGAAAATGTACGGGACACCGGAGAAATTTTAGCTTCGAGCTAAAACTCTTCGGGTACCTCCCCGATGCTGCCTGAGAGTCCCGGCCACCGGCCGGCCATGTCTGGTGTCCGACCGGGGACCAGGCCGAAATGGCTAAAAATCATGCAGGGAGTACATCCTAAGCCTAATCGGTAGGGGTTGTGACCAAAGCATAAGGGCGAGGATTGTGGCCACGAGTGAGGATGCCTTCATGCGGACTGAACAAATTATTTGTCTAAATCACGACGGAAATAAGGGCGAGGATTGTGACCACATAAATGGATTTAAGCCCCCAGTGTAATTCGTTTCACTGACCGTTCCAAGGCGGTTCTTCTGACGTGATTTATTTTTGTTATGGTTTGTCTTTGAGTGTGTGTGTCGCTTATATAATTTTGTTTTGGATAGCCAATAAAGTAACTGTCTTTTTGGCTTACCGCTATTGCACGACCCGCAGAAAAAGAAACCGACTGAAGTCGGTTGATTTCTAATAGTGCCCTAAAATCACCGTGTCATTCTGTCAGTCTGTCATTCTGTCAGTCTGTCAGTCTGTCCGTCCGTCCGTAACCCGTTTGTGAAAATTGGTGATAGTGACTTAACCGCTTGGAATATTTAAACAATTTTTGGCATACTGATAGATATCAATGAGATCTAACCGATGAGCTTGCGAAATATTACATTCCATTTAGTATAGCCTCGCCGAGGCAAAAAATGTGAAAATTTTTGAACTGCTTCTCCTCGGAAACCGTTGGGCCGATTGAAGTCAAATTTCGTATGGAGCCTCTATGGGATAGGGGGAAACCAAAATTTGCTCATGGGGTCCAGGTCACATGACCAAAATGGCCGCCAAGCCATATATGGTCTGTCTGTCTGTCCGTCCGTAACCCGTTTGTGAAAACTGGTGATAGTGACTTAACCGCTTGGAATATTTAAACAATTTTTGGCATACTGATAGATATCAATGAGATCTAACCAATGAGCTTGCGAAATATTACATTCCATTTAGTATAGCCTCGCCGAGGCAAAAAAATGTGAAAATTTTTGAACTGCTTCTCCTCGGAAACCGTTGGGCCGATTTAAGTCAAATTTCATATGGAGCCTATATGGGATAGGGAAACCAAAATTTGCTCATGGGGTCCAGGTCACATGACCAAAATGGCCGCCAAGCCATATATGGTAAAAACCCTTCATAAATAGTCTTCTCCAGAACCACTGGGCAAATTTCCACGAAACTTGATAAATAGCATCTGGGACGTAGGCCCATCATAAATTGCTAAAATGGTGACCCTGGGTTGACCTTGACCTTCTTTGGGTCCGTCGTAACCCGTTTGTGAAAATTGGTGATAGTGACTTAACCGCTTGGAATATTTAAACATTTTGGCATATTGATAGATATCAATGAGATCTAACCAATGAACTTGCGGAATATTACATTCCATTTAGTATAGTCTCGGCGAGGCGAAAAATGTGAAAATTTTCGAACTGCTTCTCCTTGGAAACCGTTGGGCCGATTGAAATCAAATTTCATATGAAGCCTCTATGGGATAGGAGGGAAACCAAAATTTGCTAATGGGGTCCAGGTCACATGACCAAAATGGCCGCCAATCCATATATGGTCTGTCTGTCTGTCCGTCCGTCCGTCCGTAACCCGTTTGTGAAAATTGGTAAAAGTGACTTAACCGCTTGGAATATTTAAACAATTTTTGGCATACTGATAGATATCAATGAGATCTTACCAATGAACTTGTAAAATATTACATTCCATTTAATATAGCCTCGCCGAGGCAAAAAATGTGAAAATATTCGAACCGCTTCTCCTCGGAAACCGTTGGGCCGATTGAAGTCAAATTTCATATGGAGCCTCTATGGGATGGGGGAAACCAAAATTTGCTCATGGGGTCCAGGTCACATGACCAAAATGGCCACCAAGCCATATATGGTCTGTCTGTCTGTCCGTCTGTAACCCATTTGTGAAAAATGGTGATAGTGACTTAACCGCTTGGATTATTTAAACAGTTTTTGGCATACTGATAGATATCAATGAGATCTTACCAATGAACTTGCGAAATATTACATTCCATTTAGTGTAGCTTCGCCGAGGCCAAAAATATGAAAATTTTTGAACTGCTTCTCCTCGGAAACCGTTGGGCCGATTGAAGTCAAATTTCATATGGAGCCTCTATGGGATTGGGGAAACCAGAATTTGCTCATGGGGTCCAGGTCACATTACCAAAATGGCCGCCAAGCCATATATGGTCTGTCTGTCTGTCCGTCCGTAACCTGTTTGTGAAAACTGGTGATAGTGGCTTAGCCGCTTGGAATATTTAAACATTTTTTGGCATACTGATAGATATCAATGAGATCTAACCAATGAGCTTGCGAAATATTACATTCCATTTAGTATAGCCTCGCCGAGGCAAAAAATGTGAAAATTGTTGAACTGCTTCTCCTCGGAAACCGTTGGGCCGATTTAAGTCAAATTTCATGTGGAGCCTCTATGGGATAGGGAAACCAAAATTTGCTCATGGGGTCCAGGTCACATGACCAAAATGGCCGCCAAGCCATATATGGTAAAAACCCTTCATAAATAGTCTTCTCCAGAACCACTGGGCAGATTTCCACGAAACTTGATAAATAGCATCTGGGACGTAGGCCCATCATAAATTGCTAAAATGGTGACCCTGGGTTGACCTTGACCTTCTTTGGGTCCGTCCGTAACCCGTTTGTGAAAATTGGTGATAGTGACTTAACCGCTTGGAATATTTAAACAATTTTTGGCAAACTGATAGATATCAATGAGATCTAACCAATGAACTTGCGGAATATTACATTCCATTTAGTATAGCCTCGGCGAGGCGAAAAATGGGAAATTTTCGAACTGCTTCTCCTTGGAAACCGTTGGGCCGATTGAAATCAAATTTCATATGAAGCCTCTATGGGGCGGGGGAAACCAAAATTTGCTCATGGGGTCCAGGTCACATGACCAAAATGGCCGCCAATCCATATATGGTCTGTCTGTCTGTCAGTCCTTTTCTTTTGCTCCAGCATTTCAGTGGTTTCTTGCTGTCGAGTCCTCACCGTTGTCTCACCTCTGTGGTTCTTTGATTTCTGTGTTCACGGAGATGTTGCACTGATGAGTTAGGAGGCCTTCATGCGGACTGAACAAAATTTTTTGTCTAAATCGCGACGGAAGTAAGGGCGAGGATTGTGGCCACGTAAAATCGATTTAAGCCCCCAGTGGAAATCTTTCACTGACCGTTCCAAGGCGGCTCTTCTGTGGCGATTTATTTATGTTGTTGTTTGTTACTTACTGTGTGTATCACTTGTGTCTTCTAATTTTGGATGGCCATATGGCCATTTTGTGGGAAAGTAACTGTCCATATAGCCTTCCTTTGTTTAGGTTTCCATTATGGTCTGGTCGCTTAATGTTTGTATTTCTTTGCCTTTGGTGTCTTTTATGGATGGAGTAAGTTAATTGTATCAATTCCTGATCTTTGTTTTACTTCTACTTAACCCGTTTGTGAAAATTGGTGAAAGTGACTTAACCGCTTGGAATATTTAAACAATTTTTGGCATACTGATTGATATCAATGAGATCTTACCAATGAACTTGTGAAATATTACATTCCATTTAGTATAGCCTCGCCGAGGCAAAAAATTAGAAAATATTAGATACGCTTCTCCTCGGAAACCGTTGGGCCGATTGAAGTCAAATTTCATATGGAGCCTCTATGGGATGGGGAAAACCAAAATTTGCTCATGGGGTCCAGGTCAAATGACCAAAATGGCCACCAAGCCATATATGGTCTGTCTGTCTGTCCGTCCGTAACCCATTTGTGAAAAATGGTGATAGTGACTTAACCGCTTGGATTATTTAAACAGTTTTTGGCATACTGATAGATATCAATGAGATCTTACCAATGAACTTGCGGAATATTACATTCCATTTAGTATAGCTTCGCCGAGACAAAAAATGTGAAAAATTTTGAACTGCTTCTCCTCGGAAACCGTTGGGCCGATTGAAGTCAAATTTCATATGGAGCCTCTATGGGATTGGGGAAACCAGAATTTGCTCCTGGGGTCCAGGTCACATTACCAAAATTGGCCGCCAAGCCATATATGGTCTGTCTGTCTGTCCGTCCGTAACCCGTTTGTGAAAACTGGTGATAGTGGCTTAACCGCTTGGAATATCTAAACTTTTTTTGGCATACTGATACATATCAATGAGATCTAACCAATGAGCTTGCGAAATATTACATTCCATTTAGTATAGCCTCGCCGAGGCAAAAAATGTGAAAATTGTTGAACTGCTTCTCCTCTGAAACCGTTGGGCCGATTTAAGTCAAATTTCATATGGAGCCTCTATGGGATAGGGAAACTAAATTTGCTCATGGGGTCCAGGTCACATGACCAAAATGGCCGCCAAGCCATATATGGTAAAAACCCTTCATAAATAGTCTTCTCCAGAACCACTGGGCAGATTTCCACGAAACTTGATTAATAGCATCTGGGACGTAGGTCCATCATAAATTGCTAAAATGGTGACCCTGGGTTGACCTTGACCTTCTTTGGGTCCGTCCGTAACCTGTTTGTGAAAATTGGTGATAGTGACTTAACCGCTTGGAATATTTAAACATTTTGGCATATTGATAGATATCAATGCGATCTAACCAATGAACTTGCGAAATATTACATTCCATTTAGTATAGCCTCGCCGAGGCGAAAAATGTGAAAATTTTCGAACAGCTTCTCCTTGGAAACCGTTGGGCTGATTGAAATCAAATTTCATATGAAGCCTCTATGGGCCGGGGGCAACCAAAATTTGCTCATGGGGTCCAGGTCACATGACCAAAATGGCCGCCAATCCATATATGGTCTGTCTGTCTGTCCGTCCGTAACCCGTTTGTGAAAATTGGTGATAGTGAAATAACCGCTTGGAATATTTAAACAATTTTTGGCGTACTGATAGATATCAATGAAATCTTACAAATGAACTAACGAAATATTACATTCCATTTAGTATAACTTCGCCCAGACGAAAATGTGAAAATTTTCGAACCGCTTCTCCTCGGAAACCGTTGGGCCGTTTGAAGTCAAATTTCATATGGAGCCTCTATGGGGTGGGGGAAAACAAAATTTGCTCATGGGGTCCAGGTCACATGACCAAAATGGCCGCCAAGCCATATATGGTCTGTCTGTCTGTCCGTCCGTAACCCGTTTGTGAAAATTGGTGATAGTGACTTAACCGCTTGGAATATTTAAACAATTTTTGGCGTACTGATAGATATCAATGAGATCTTACAAATGAACTAACGAAATATTACATTCCATTTAGTATAACTTCGCCCAGACGAAAATGTGAAAATTTTCGAACCGCTTCTCCTCGGAAACCGTTGGGCCGTTTGAAGTCAAATTTCATATGGAGCCTCTATGGGGTGGGGGAAACCAAAATTTGCTCATGGGGTCCAGGTCACATGACCAAAATGGCCGCCAAGCCATATATGGTAAAAACCCTTCAAAAATAGTCTTCTCCAGAACCACTGGGCAGATTTCCACGAAACTTGATAAATAGCATCTGGGACGTAGGCCCATCATAAATTGCTAAAATGGTGACCCTGGGTTGACCTTGACCTTATTTGTGCCTAGGTCAAACTTTGACACATATGCTTTTGTATTGGAAAAGTGAGAATGCATTTTATCCTGCAAACGATTCAGAATACAGTACTAAAGTATAAGATATATTTACGATAAGGCGCATTTATTGGGGGAACCGTTTTAGGTCCAGGTCACATGACCAAAATGGCCGCCATACCCATATATGGTAACACTCATAAAGCTGAAAGCATCTGGCGGGTCGTGCACTTCAGCTGAAGCACTGGTTGGTGTCTATAATAGGGTCTAGTTGCTCCATGTCTCTGCTTCTTTCCCTTTGGTGTCTCTGATTGGTGCTGTGGGTTAATTTATCGATTCCTGATCATTGCCTTATCTTCTATTTTATTATCGACTGCAAAAAGATCTAGCAAAACAGCCGTACAAGTGTCAATCTATTGGGCTCGCGTAATCACAGATTGTTTATAACTGCGTCATACTGTTCAAGCATAATAACCAATCAGAAGTAGTTTTGTGCAAGAGCGTTACCGATGATTGTCTATAGTCCGTTTCGTTTCACGCAAGTTTTTCATTGACGTTCTTCACAGCATCACCCCTTATTTTGACGAACCTCCAGCTTGTTGATTGATTGATTTGAGGTTTAACGTCCCCGTCAACACTATTTATGTCATTTTGGGGACGTTGCTTCTAATTATGTGAGACTTTTACCCGACACTAAGATGAAAGGACAACTCAAGCCCTGTTGCCCAATGAAACCAAAGGCTTACATGCATTGGGTGGTCTGGCCTGGGCAGGCTCAGCCTTCTAAGCGGTTTACCAGTACTCATGTGTGGTCAGTTTTACCTCTGCGTGACAACATCACACAGCCCATTTTTTTCTCCAAGCCCCGATGGGCGGTGCGGACTGTCGCTTGTTGTCACCATGTATTATGGACAACGGGGGAATTAGCCGTTGAATTTCTCCGCGGGCAGAAAACTCAGTTTGCTTATTGGAGTATACGGTATTTCATACGCAAATGTTGTTTGATTTGAGGTTAATCGTCGCCGTCAACACTATGTAGGTCATTCAGAGACGTTGCTTCCAATTTTGTGTGACTTTTACCTCGACATTGAGATGGAATGACATCTCAAGACCTGCCACCCAATGAAACTAAGAGGGTGTACATGCATGGACGGTCCAACACGCATCATTTTGTCTTGACAGGCTTAGATCATCTAAGCTGTTCCAGTACTCGTTTGCGGTCGGTTTTAGCTCTGCGTGGAAGCATCATGCAGCCCATCTATTTCATTAAGCCCGGTGCCACCCCAACACCGCAAATATTGTGGGTGGGGCCAGCAATATAGATACGGTTTTTGATTTTTTTTTCACGAGGCCGTGCATTCATATGACAATAATGGAAATATGTGTTTAAATCCAGAGGAACTGGTTAGAAAAGACAACTGTGCTATACACCCTTTTTTGATTGTTTAGAGAGGTTTAACGTCCCCTTCAACACTGTGTAGGTCATTTTTGAGACGTAGTTTCCAATATTATTGGACTGTTCCGAGTCGGACAGATTATGGTTGTAATGTTGGAGGAAGCAGGAATTGAATACGTGTTCACGCCTGTTTTCGCGCCCACATTAAACCCTGTGGAATTGTGTTTTCAGTACATCAAAAAACTTCTTCACACAAGCGAACTTCGAGCTGCGGTTAAAGACAACCTTCAGTATGCTATTATGACTGCGGTAAACAGAGGTACATCTTCAGAGTGTGCTGGATAGCAGATATAAACAATGACACTATCGGGGCCTGGAGAAATAGGTTGGGCTACACGATGCTTCCGCGCAGAGCTGTAACCGACCGAACTTGAGTACTGGTAAACAGTTAAGGTCTTAGCCTGCCCAGGAAAAGTGATGCGAGTCGGACCTCTCCTTAAACCCCAACGGTTTTTATGGGCGGTAGGGCTTGATTTGTCATTCCATCTCAATGTCGGGTAAAAGTCCCACAACATCGGAAGCAACGTCTCCAAAATGACCTTTACAGTGTTGTCGGGGACGCTAAACCTCAAATCAAACAAACACTATGCCCAAGTGATTAACCGGGCCTTCCTGGCTTGATGAGTAAAGGCGCTGACTCTTAATCTTTGGGTCTCTAACCGCTGTGATTCGAGCCCCACTCGGATCACATGTGAAACGCCAAGTTCTGCAACGGAAGGTCAGGTGTCTTTTCTCCGAGTACTCCAGTTTTCGCCCGACTCTGATTAAGGATCGCCCCGATATGTGAAATGATTTTTAAAGGTCCGTAAAAGCAGAACAAAAATATCCAAGAGGTAATGGTTAAAATGTGGCATGCATTTTAGCGGGATTTGGTCAATATAGATATTTTAGCTCACACGTTCTCATTTAGGCTTCCCATCTATTTTGCTTTCAAAATTTTTTGTGTCTAGCAACACATACGAATGCACATTTGTCGCACTGAATTCGGTAAAGTTACACTCATGATCGAGTAGCCAACACTTAACGTCCGGCTTCGGTAGCTCAGTCGGATGCGCGTCTGACTGGCGATCAGGGCGACGCGGGTTCGATACCTGTCGGTGTCGTTGATATTGATCATGGAATCTTTTCTACTGTCATTCTCTCCATTCCGATGATTCAAGAAGAGCAGTTGCCAGTTTTTGGCGCACTGGTTAACCGCTTACGTATAATCCTTTGAGAGATTTTTGCTCTTGTATCTGGTTTTAAGTACATGTATTAAAGACCTACCTTGGCGAGGTACCCTCCGTTACTTTGATATTAATTCTCAATGAGTCAGTGCTCCCAAAAGACTCACAACTTTGTGATAGTTACGTTCTGTAAGTTCTATGTACTCGTTTTCCAAATCCAGGAAAGAAACTCTGAGAGCCTGAAACTTACACCTCTTGCAAAAAGTTGCAAAATGCAGTATACGTCATGCTGTATAAATTCCCCATTGACGCTTCAATTAAGGAGCAACGTGTGTCCCCACTGAACTGCATGTGGACCTTAAATGTCAACGAGATCTTCTGGGATCACTTTAGATGCCATCACTGATAGCAGATGCCTAACGAGTTGTGATTTAAAGAAATATTCCGCGCTTGTGCCCGTGTAGAGACCTAAAGACACTTTTATATGGGCTCATGGGTACGACGGATAGATTGAAACACCCGCTATATGTAAACTAAGCCTGTGATTTGTTAACAAAATGTCAAAACCAATTTAAGCAACTGACCAGGATTCTGATTAGAGGGTAGTTCCCGCCATATGTAAATTAGAACTAAACGTAATAACTGATAAAATTTCAAGTGTTCCACCATGTTTTATTGAAGGACCTATTAACGCATAACCATAATTGATATGTTGTTGCAAGATGAAACATAGGTCACAAAGATTATCATGTTACGATCTCGAAATGGTCAATGAAACTGTGTAACTACTTTGCAGTTTAACAAAGGCAGAAAATTGCCTCACATTTGCTCTTAACAATAACAGAATGTGGGAATTCAAGAGAGCCGCCTAGTCTTCGTCTTCCATGAAATGGTCAGAATGTGATTGTGAACTAGTTCGCCATACTTCTAGTTAAGGTACCTGAAGCTTTCAGCTTGCTTTGACCAAACAATGGAGTTAGGACTACGCTCGTACTTATGGTTTTGTCCCGCCCCCGCCCATAGGGGCTTGAAGAAATATATGGGCTGCACGATGCTTCCACGCAGAGCTGAATCCGGCCCGCACACTAGTACTGGTAAACCGCTTAGAGGATCTAAGCCTGTCCAGGAACCGCGGTGTGAGGCGGACCGTCCATGTTAATAAACCCTATTGGTTTCATTGGACGACAGGGCTTGAGATGTCATTTCATCTCGATGTCGGGTAAAAGTCCCACAAAATTGGAAGCAACGTCTCCAAAATGACCTTTACAGTGTTGACGGGGACGTTAAACCTCAAATCAAACAAACAAACGTATGGTTTTGTCAGTGACGGAGAATCTGATTTTCCTCTACGCTCAATGCCATGACTACACTGAGAAAAAAAATAGTCATGCCGACTAAGGAACCTAGTCAATATGATTGTCCAAAAAAGCACTATGCAAAATAGTCGATGTGACTAGGAAGACCTAGTCAAGCATTTTGACTAGAAAAAACTAGTCAACTTGACTAGCTTTACTTAGCCTAGTACATTTGACTAGCTTCATCTAGTCAAAGTTCACTAGTTTAAGCTAGTCATATGTACTAGCTTAATAGTCAAATGTACTGGTGTGACTGTCAAAAGTACTAGCAAGCATGGTCAGGATTACTAGATTCTTAGTACTGATTACTAGTTGCTTTAGTCGTAGATTACTAGATTCTTAGTACTGATTACTAGTACTCAAAACACAAATGGAAAAACATGCTGTGTAAAGGCGCCTTTAGGAAGATAAGAGAAGAAATAAAAGAATATTTCTTACCTGCAGAGTTATATTTTCATATTGCAGAAAAGAAAATCCCCATTATTTATGCTTGGATTCACGGAAATGTCGACTTTAGAGCTTCTGGACGTATATTTGTATGTTGACATTGTTGTTGTTGTTGTTTATCTTGTAAGCATTATAACGCTGCTTATAACCACTAGGTGCTTAAGAAATAAAAGAATATTTCTTACCTGCAGAGTTACAAACAATAAGAACAAAGTGCTCAAGGTGAGTACAACAACCCACTGTATGTTGGGTGAAATAATATCAGAATCAACCCACTGTATGTTGGAGCATGTTCTCCTAAACGTTAAGATGGCGTCTGGAACGCTTCCTCTACACATTCAATCAACATTCGGCGGGAAAACTGTCTAGACACCCTAGTCATACTGACTAGAAAGGGTGGTCATACTGACCAGGTGCCCTGTCAACGATTATTGATTTACGCTTACTAGAGAGACTAGTTAAATTGACTAAGAATGCTCAGTCAACCTACAGACGACTAGGTGACCCTCTGTGTTTACTAGGTAAACTAGTCGAATGTACTAGTTATCTTTTTCAGCGTATGCTATCCATCATACATGCTGTCTTCTTAATAGCAAGACAGAAACCTCCGTGGTACAGTGGTTATGCTACTCGCCTTGTAAACCAGGGTTCGCATGATCGATCCCGAGTCATTAGAACACTTGCTAAGATTTTCAACTTCGGTTTGTATGGCTCTTTCAGCCGGATGCGTGGCAACAGTGTATGCCAAAATTAATCTCAAAACTTTTCTAAATGGTATTTCATCAACATGCTGATGAAAAATCAAAGCATTGAATACCGGTGGGTCAATTGTCTCTGAGTGTAGGCTGGGAAAATAGTCCTGGACATAAAAGGTTTTGTTTAACCCTTAAATTCAAGTTTTTAAGCAAAACGTGTAGACCCTGATCAGACGCTGCGTTTTGCGTCGTCTGATCCTTAATTCCTTTACTGTAAGCAAAGAGTCCAGACCCTGATAAGACGTCATGTTCTGTGGCGTCTGAGTTGGGTCTACGACATTTGTCAAGCCCGACTCATGGTTCCTGTCCAGATTCTATAGATAACCTACTGCTACTGTTTTCTATAAATAAGTAATATGGGTTTCATGCAAATCAGTGACAGTCACATGGACTTCAGGACTGAAGCGTTTTTATGCTTAGTAACTTTGGGTCGATTGACAAACAATCGATTGACAAACAATCGACCCATAAAGTTGTTGGTGCTTGAAAGGTCCATGTCTGATTATAGCCTGCGCACAATGCCGATCTTGTCAGAGCTTTTGATGCTCGTGTATATCAACAAAGAGCTTTTGTGGTTTCTGTCCGTGGCTTTAAAGCTGGCGATAGCTGATAAAACATAAATTGACACATTCATCGCCATAATCATTTTCAGATTTAAACTTCATATACTAAGGCCCCGCCCGTCGGGGCTTGGAGAAATAGATTGAGCGGCATAATCTGAAACCAACCGTAAACCGCTGAGCATTCCTATTTATCGCTCTCGTCGCGTTTATGAAACAGACTTTAATGACTGTTGTAAATACCCTCATTCACACACGGCTCACGTCACAATTTGACATGTCAAGTTTGCGCTAGGATCGATCGATTTGCTAAATCTTTCTGCCATCGGTGCAATGTCATGACGTGTATGCAACATCATAGTTACGCCGGCGTTGATTTGACGTTGCCTACTGGATTTGCTTAATGGAGATTTGTGTGTCCGTCCGTGCGTCTGCCCGACTGTTACGCTTTTTGGTGCATAGCATAATTTATGAACCGCATATGCTACATTTATGCATTCCTTATGAAAAAAAAAAAAAAAACAGATGACGCGGATTTTTTTTTCACGTTAGATTTATTATAAATCGGGGCTTGAAGATATAGATGAGCTGCATGATGCTTCCACACAGAGCTGAAACCGACTCGCACACGAGTACTGGTAAACCGCTTAGAGGATCCATGCTTATTGGTTTTGGTTTTACGGCCCTTTCAAGATTATTTCACTCATATCGAGCCGACGTTAATCAGAGGTGGGCGAAAACCGGAGTACCCGGAGAAAAACCACCTGACCTTCCGTTGCAGAACTCGGCGTCTCACATGTGACCCGGCCCGTCCATGCTTATAAACCCCATTGGTTTCATTGGGCGGCAGGGCTTGAGATGTCATTTCATCTCAATGTCGGGTAAAAGTCCCACAAAATTGGAAGCAACGTCTCCAAAATGACCTTTACAGTGTTGACGGGGACGTTAAACCTCAAATCAAACAAACAAAACAAACAAAACGTTAGATTTATGCCCATTTCTTAGTTATTGCACTTTGAAAAAAAATGGTTGAAATCTTGTCAGCCAAATATCTAAAAAAACTATTGAAACTAGAGCCTAGAAACCTGGTGAATAGATTGCTATTCAAGAGTAGATGACCTGATTAACTTTTGAAAAGAATCCGAAAAATATTTTATGAGTTATGACCTTTTGTAAATTTGGGAATTATACATACCCTGCTAGCATTCTACATAAATCTACAGCGGGCCGTTAGCGGCCCGTCAGCTACCCTGACGGGCCGCTAACGGCCCGCTGTAGATTTATATAGAATGCTTACTGGGTAGCAGGATAACTTTTGAACCGTGCATGCTAGGTTTTTGAAATTCCATATATGGATTCCTCATTTAAAAATAGCTTTTACACATTTTTTTTTCTTGTCAGGATTGTGTCCATTTCCTGAGTTATTACCCTCTGAAAATGTTTTGATGAAATCTTGTCAGCAAAATATCCCAAAATCTTTTGAACCTGAAGTCTTGATCTGGATCCGGCAAAAGTTGATATAGGGATCAACGATGGTTTTTCATGCATTAACATTCGCCAGGTCCCGAGGAAGCTGTTTGAACATGAGGCCGTCAGGCCGAATGTTCAAATATCTTCCGAGGGATCCGGCAAATGTTAATGCAATGAAATAACCATGGATGATCGTTGTTCTTGCATAACTTACGAATCCGACCGCAAATTTGGACGAAAACGCCCAAAAGCTCCATATAAATCCCATATAAACTCTTCAAATGCGACAGGCAAACCAAAATGGCGGCCATTTCAAAATGTTGTTTACAATGACGTTGTCATGCAGTATCCCTCTGATGTCATCAAAGAATCCTAAAACGCTACGTTCAGGGCGATAACGTTACGTCACTCAACGTAACGTAAACAAAGCAAGGCCCGTCTTGTGATATCAAAAGCTTAAAATCCATGTTCAAACGGCACGCGAATTTCATGATTTGAACATGGTTTTTGCTGTTTGAGCACGGCTTTCTGTCCATTAGATACCTATGCGCATGGCTGTTTGAAGCCATTGTCAAATGGACCGAAAGCCGTGCTCAAACAGCAAAAACCATGTTCAAATCATGAAATTCGCGTGCTGTTTGAACACGGATTTTGAGCTTTTGATATGACAAGACGGGCATTGCTTTGTTTGCGTTACGTTGAGCGACGTAACGTTATCGCCCTGAACGTAGCGTTTTAGGTTCTATGATGACGTCACTGCATGACAACGTCATTGTAAACAACATTCTGAACTGGCCGCCATTTTGGTTTGCCTGTCGCATTTGAAGAGTTTATATGGCATTTATATGGAGCTTTTTGGCGTTTTCGTCAAAATTTGCTGTCGGATTCGTATAAGTTATGCAAGAACAACGATTATCCATGGTTATTTCATTGCATTAACATTTGCCGAATCCCTCGGAAGATATTTGAACATTCGGCCTAGCGGCCTCATGTTCAAACAGCTTCCTCGGGATCCGGCAAATGTTAATGCATGAAAAACCATGGTTGATCCCTATAAAAAACCATGGTTGATCCCTACATATAATAAAACAAACGAGCACAGTCCAGAATTTTCTTGTTACGCTGCGCTCTGACATCTTAACGTAGTACTTGGATTTTGTTCAGCAGGGTGGGGAGGGTGCAAACGCAGCCCCTCCCATCTTTTGGAAATTATGTCAGATTCATACAGTTTTTTACCCTCTGCAAAATACCTGAAATTCGCATCCTCAACCCGCCCCTTTTCAGAGTCTGCGTACGGCCTTGAATCATGTTCAAAACTGTTGTTGCATACATATGGCGAACAGTGCCGACCTGATCAGAGGCAATGTACTCTATATCCGATCTTGGTCTACGCTGTATATCTAATGACGGTACCACCTATAAAGGTGCCCCCGCCCATCGGGGCATGAAGAAATACATGGGCTGCATGATGCTTCCACGCAGAGCTGAAACCGACCCGCAAACGAGTACTGGTAAACCGCTTAGAGAATTTATGCAATGCGATGCGAGTCGGCCCGTCCATGCTTATAAACCCTATTGGTTTCATTGGGTGGCAGGGCTTGAGTGCATTTCATCTCAATGTCGGGTAAAAGTCCCACAAAATTGGGAGCAAAGTCTCCAAAATGACCTTTACAGTGTTGATGGGGACGTTAAACCTCAAATCAACCAAAACCAGCTACTCATTTTTTGCACTTAAACATTTATGGGTTCTCAGCATGAGTGCGAAAAGTCTATATTTTACTCAACTTGGCATACATTTGTATAACCGTTTTATAAATAGAATGTTCAGAAAGACGGCCTGTGACATCGTGGCCTTGTTTAAGATATTGTTTTTCTTTCAATACGTTCTTTTATCATATGACGTCGTTGATAAGCGGTGGATAACGTCGTGTAATAAAAATCGTATGAATAGAATAGAATAGAATAGAATATATTTATTATCCAATCACGGACCCTTGCGGGCATCAAAATTGTAAAAAAAAAAAAAAAAAAAAAAAACACAATTTGATTGAAAACACACAAGACAATTACCCTCAACTACAAAACCCCAACAAGGACAACAAATAGACAACATAAAACTCGCATCACATACACAGAATTTCAGACTCGGGAAACGAATGACTGTATGATGAGTGGAAATGTGTGACAGACTGAAGAATGTTTGGAGACGCAAGCGGTCTTATAACTAGTTGAGTCACTGAGTGTGGGTTAACTGAGGAAATGGCCAAGAATGACCGCCCCAGCATCTGTAGATAGATTAGACTGACTTGCAGTTATTATTTCTCTTTTCAAAACAATGGTGGATAAAAGTTCCTAGTGCATGTAGTATACCCTTTTCCTCTTGCAAAAGTAACCATTTAGCTTTGTCATTGGCGTTTAACAGATTGAAATTATTGTTTGTAAGTTGTATCTCAGCAAAGAGTTTTTCCCTCTCTGAGTTATACAAAGTACATTGTGAAATAAAATGAAACTCATTCTCTATGCACTTTAGATTACAATGTTTACAAATTCTATCAGAACGAGGAATACTTTTTGGTTTTGAATACCTACCAGTTTCAATAAATAGATTATGCGAACTTATTCTCAATTTACAGATAGCCCTTCTTACATTAAACTGGTCTAAAAACAAATATGGTTCTATACTAAAGTCTTTCTTAATTTGGAAGTATGTTTCAAGTTTTCCATCAGTACTTTTTTCATCCTTTTCATTCTGCCATAGTGCTTTAAAACCTTTTATAAGCTTCTTTTTAATCATTATAGTTAACTGACTTTCAGTAAGATTCCTACAAGCCGAAATATCGATATTCAGTACTTTTAGTATATAAACTGCAGACGAGTACCAAGTTTGAATGCCTCTATTATGTAAAGATTTAGATAAAACATATGAATCCTTAAGTAACGTACTTGATACATTTTCCAGTCTATGTAGATACTTTACAATTGAAAATATGATCGAGAAGTACATGGGAAAACGACCGGTCTCAGAAAGAATAGCTAGATTAGAAGAGTGCTTGCTTACTCCTAAAATGTATTTCAAATATTTTATCTGAGACTTATCAGCAATATTATTCCTAAAAATTTCTTCAAAAATGAAACATCTGTTTTTATTACATGCTGCACTGTTTGTTTTAAAGGCACCCCAAATTTCTGAGCCGTATAATACTATGGGCTTTAATAAATTATCATACAAATGAAGACTAGTTTTAATACTTGGCTCACCCGTTGTAGTCAATTTGGTAAGTTTGAAAGATGCTTTAATTGACTTCTTGAAAATGTCTTCCTGTGCAAAATTAAATACCCCACTTGCAGAAAAGTGCACACCCAAATAGCGATAATGTTTAACATTTTCCAGGGCTTCATTGTTAAAATAAAAATTTGACTGCACCAGCCTTCCAGGTTTATTAAATACTAATACCTTTGTTTTTGAAACATTTACCGTCAAACACCAGTCTTGACAAAATTCGTGCAATTTGTTCAGCTTCTCTTGCAAACCAGTGGGCGATGTTGATAATAAAACAATATCGTCAGCATACATTAAACAATTAATTGTGAGATCGTTAATAAGGGCTGGATCGGGAGTGCCACGCAAATAGCTTGGGATGTCATTTATAAAAATTTTAAACAAGTTAGGGCTTAGCACATCTCCTTGGCGAACACCTACTTTGGATTCAAAAAGATCAGTGCGATATTCACCAAGTCTTACACATACAGTACTTTTATCATAAAGACTATTCAGAATGTCATAAAATTTGCCATTTATATTTAGTTCTTTTAATTTAACTCTTAAACCCGGATGAATTACAGAGTCAAAAGCTTTTTGAAAATCTACAAAGCATGAATATAGTTTTCCACCTGTTGTATTTGTATATTTATCTATTAAGGTTTTCAGTACAAACATGTGATCTGATGTTCTTGCATTTTTAGTAAAGCCTATCTGAACATTATCAATAATATGATTTTCTTCCAAAAAGTGGTCCAACCTGGCATTCATGATCATATTGAAAAGTTTTCCCAGACTTGATGTAATCGTGATTCCACGGTAATTATCTGGATTTGAGTTATCTCCTGTTTTGAAAATGGGAGAAATGTAGCCCTTAGCCCAATTCGATGGGTAAACTCCTGAGGAAAAAATTAAATTAAACAATTTGTTTAAGCATGGCAGTAAAACAACAGCACCAGCCTTTATCATTTCATTCCTTATATAATCCAAACCGGATGCCTTATCATTTTTAAGTTTGCTGATAGAAGACTGAATTTCTTTATCCTTTATTGTGACATCCAGTAAGCTGAATGTAGTAGGTTCTTTATTGTTTTTTAAAAGTTGATTCAGCTGATCTAACCTTTCATTGTACTTACTCTTAACTGAGTTTAAATTTCTAAAATAATCATACCACACATCTGCATCAATGCTTAATTCTGGACCTCTACATTGATCTTGTTCATTTTTAAGAGAATTTACCAATGACCAATAAGCTTTGGGATCCCTACTTTCCAGGCTGTCCAGTTTTGAAAAAATATTTTTTGTGTAATTTTTTCTTTTAAATTTCAGAAGTTTCCTGTACTCCCTATAATGTTTGAAATAGGAATTTCTAAGTGAAACATTAAATGGTTGTTTGAACATTAAATTTGCTTTTGAATTAACCAGCCTTCTCTTAACGTACAACTCTTCATCATACCACTTATGTAATTTTTTCTTACATGTAACTTTATTGGAAGACTTGGTCTTTAGACTTTTGGTAGCAGCTTCGTGTATTATGCTTTCAAATAAACTGCATGCATTTTCAACATCTGTTTCCTCATAATTAAATTTTCTATCCAAAAAGAGACCAATTTTATTGCAAATTTCGACATCATTGAGCGCTTTCCAGAACCTTTCAGCAGAATGTTTATTCCAATTTAAATGAGCAGGCATCCTTTCATGATTAATATGTGTGTAATTTCTATTATTAACCATTGCTTTTATACAGACTGATATTTTACTGTGACAGTCTGAAAATACAGGCTGAAATGGGCTCACATGAAAATACATAATATCCTTTAATAACTCTTCAGAAGCAATCATATAGTCCACAACACTTGCACCGTTTGGTTTTTGGCATGTAAACTTGCCAAAATGATCCCCTAACACCCTTCCATTTAAAATTCGCATTCTCGAAGAAATGCATAATTCATTCATCTGTTTACCCCTGTCATCCACTTTATTATCCTCACTATTACGTTTCAAGATATTTGAGTCAATAATATATGAGGGGTCTAGAGGTAAATGTTTGTCATTATCATTAACTATAAAATCTGGATCTAATCCTGTTCTAGCATTTAAATCACCACAAATTAATATATTACCATCAGTTTTAAACAAATTAATATCTCGAATTATTGCATCTAGGCTATCAGAATCTGATTTGCTTTGAAAAGAGCAAGGTGAAATGTATGAAAAACATATAAACATGTCCTTATCAAGACTAAAATAATCTTTCTTAAGCTTTATCCATTGGAATTCTGAGCTACTGTTTTTTAAAAACTTGATACCATCGCGCAAAGTTTTCCTGATAAGCAAAGCTAAGCCCCCATAGTACCTATTATTACTAGTAATTGGACGACATATGGGAATATGCTGGTAGCCTTCAATACCAATATGAGTATCAAAACCGGTATGAGTTTCACTTAAGAAAATAATATCATATGATACCAGTTCTTTTATAAAACTTGCGTCATTCAGTTTGTTGTGGGACTTAGATACCAGACCGCCAACGTTCCATGAACAAATGGATATGAATGAAGATGAAGTACTGTGACACATGCCTTGAACAAGATATAGATGAATAACTCTTCACTTCAAGTTAGAAAAAGGCATTCGATTTAGGCCGGTTCATAACATATATACTTTCATATAACACCCCTGTTATTTAAACAGAAACGCGAGCAGACCGAATTCTAGAAGAAAATATATAAATAAATATTAATGCGCGTATACTATCACAAGGTTAAAGGTTTGTACATCATGACGGCGTTTGTGGCCAACTGAAACTGAAGTACGCGACAAAGGAATCCGGCATAAAATTGTTATATATGATCAAGAAAATCTTACACTTGTGAACATCCGACATGGGAACCATTAAACCAGCCGGAGGCTAGCTTCCTAAATTCCACACATAATGACCACTCATACAAGATTCCCAAATCATATTATGAACAAAACATCAAATCTCCTGTCACGGTTTGTAGAATGTTCCATTCAAAGCATCGAATATTCACCCGTTGCACATGTGAAAATGTCTATTTTACACGCCTATAATAAAGTTCGTCTTCAGATTGTTATTAAATGATCAAGAAAGTCTCGTGAACATCCCATATGTAATACATCAAACTGGACGAAGGCTCGCTTCCTGAATCTTGTATGGAATGACCACTCAAAAAGATCCTTAATTAAAATGAACAAAACACAATATATTAAACTTCTGTCACATTTTGTAGAATGTTCAATTTAAAGCACTAAAAATAACTTTTTATAATAAATTAATGATTCTCACTGGCTTTTGCCTATAAACATCACGAAAACACGGCCATACAATTCTGACCCCCTTGGACCCCACCTTTACATAGCAAAACTGGGATTCAAGGGGTAAACCTTTATTTTTTTATTCTTTTCCCCGTCTCCGCCCCAAAATACCGACCGCAGGCACCCGTTAGAACCTGTTCTAATGTGTACCCACAATCGACACACAGAGCAGAAACAAGAAAAACAATAAAACTTCGTCTTAAAATTTTCATTTTACGGCGGTGCAAATTAGAAAGTATTTGTACAGGCATGTCTCCGCAATGCATCAAGCCAGCGTCCAGATCTGACTTATGCGAGTCAGCTAATAGTGTCTGTCTTCGTATCTGTGCTGGAAAGATGGGCCATATGTATGTCTGCGATGCCCCATTTCATCATTGTCTCTACGACCCCGTGGCGATAAATTGTGTCCATGATAGTAAAACGGCTTGTCCTCCCTCTCATAATGGCTATCCCTTACACGCCCATTGGTTCTATATCTAAATTTTGTTTCATCATCCCTCGTTGGATATTTGTTAACCCTTCTGTAGTGAAAACGGGTTCCCTGCTGTCGGTCATCATACTCACTGCCTCTATACGTATCTTTATATAGCCTGTCTTTGCCTTTCGAGTCAAATGTTACCATGGGGATATCAAATACATCGTATAGGGATTCTTTGATATTTTTGGCCAATGCTTTCGTTCCATCCCTGGATAAATGGAGACCATCCTCTTTCAGCATCCCTTGTTGTGCAGCGCCCCGATAGAACAGATTACTGTTGTCACAGATTTGTATGTTGTGTCTTCCATCAAGACTTTCTTTCAGGAGGACATTTATTTTCTCTGTTTTCGTATTCAGACTGACATTATCCCTGGGAAGTCCTAAAGACTCTTATGACCACACGTGTAATAACACTTTGGCGGGATTAAGTAACGTCATGACGACGTCCATGTCAACAATGCATTTTTCATAGAAAAATTGTCACATTAAAAGGCGATAAAATCTCATTTAAAGTAGTCATATGATAAAGAGAATCTTACACTCGTGGTCATTTCATATGATATTTATGAAACTCGCCGAAGGCTCGTTTCATAAATATCATATGAAATGACCACTCGTGTAAGATCCTCTATATACTATTTCGTTTAACCCTCAAATGCCACTATTTAAGCAAACAGTGAAGTTACTGTGCAACCTGCTGATCGGACAACACATTCCACGGCGTCTGATCTGGGTATTATCCAGCACAGACTCAAAAGATAGCTCTTGTTGCATCGATAAAAATAGCGCAACGTTTCAAGTTCTATTAATAAAACATAATATTGGTTTTCCCAAATCAGTGATGGTCTCTATAGATAGCTCCTGTTGCATCGATAAAAATAGCGCAACGTTTCAAGTTCTATTAATAAAACATCATATTGGTTTTCCTAAATCAGTGGTGGTCACGTGGACAACTACATTAATTCCGTTTGGCCATTTATTAAACTTGGGTCGATCGTAAACCGATCGACCCAAAAACAGTTCCCCTCGAATTCCTAAGATTCCTGTTTATTATACCAGTGGAGAAAGGTTCTTCTCTGATATACATGCAAGGATGAGGAACAAATGTAGCAATCTCAAATGTGACTTATATTTTTATCATATTTGTCTTTCGCCTTCCTTTAGTTGTTCAGAAGTTATTGAAGATGCTGAACACTTCTTTTTTAGATGTCCCAATTTCCTCACAGAACGTGTTACTTTATTCCCGATTACCAGACCTTTTCACCCTCTGTCCTTGAACAAGATTTTATTCGAGGATCCTTTCTTGACTGATCAGGATAATCTACTTCTTATCGGTGCTGTCCAAAAATTTATCAAAGATACTAAACGTTTCAATAATTTTTTAAAAATACATGTATGAACAAAAAAAATGAACATGCATCTCTTTTGACAGATCATGAATCTGTCTATTATTTACTTGTTAAAAGTGGCTGCCTTGACTTACAGAATTTCCAGACATGGTTATTTATTTATTTAGCCATTACCATGTGCATTAATGAGTTGTGTGTATAATTGTAGGGGAAGGGCCGTAACTAATGTTGTGAGAACTTGTGGCCCAACCCCATTGCTTGCTATTATATGCAATAAAATATGATTAAACTAAACTAAACTACTTTATGAATTCTGACCCTTTGTAAATTTGGGCGTTTGAACATTGTATGCTTTTTGTATGCATAGGATAACTTTTGAACTGTGCATGCTAGGGTTTTGAAATTCCTACTAAATAGCTGGCACATATTTCTTCTTGTCAAGATTATGCCCTCTCGGTATGCCATTGTCTGAGTTACCTTTTGAAAAAAAAAAAAAAAAATGATGAAATCTTGTCAGCAAAATATCTCAAAAACTATTACAGAGCCTTGAAAGCTGGTGAATAAAATGCTGTTAATGAGTAGATGACCTGATTAACTTTTGAATCAATCCTAAAAAAATACTTGTAGTTATGGCCCTTAGTTAATTACATGCGTGGTGACACGTCAAATGCGTTGCGGTGCATAGCGTGTATGCTAGGAGTTTTGAAATTTCATGTATGGATTCCTCATGAAAAAATAACTGACACATACTTTTCTCGCCAGGATTATGCCCCATTCCTGAGTTATGGCCCTTTTGAAAAAAAAAAAAAAAAAAAAAGAAAAACGTATTGCCAAAGGCAGAGCCTTGAATGTTGTTGAATTGATTAGAGGGGGTGAGAAGATAACCCGGTTAACTTTTGAATAAATTCTTAAAAAAAAAAACAACAACAACAACAAAAAACAAACCCTTTCAACCATGTAAAACAATTTAGGGACAGGCAGTGTTGGGGGCATAGTGTTTCAAAAACACCAGCTATTTGTCTGCATGCGATATTATTTTGTTAATTCGAAGTACCATATTTGCATTATTTGCTGGCTCCCAGCTTGCACATTGTCAATATTGGAGAAACAGGTGACCAGACCCCCCCCATGACTTCAAGGTCAGGGGGGGGGGGTCTGGTTACCTGTTTTTCCAACACTGATAACATTCAGACTAGGAACCAGCAGATAATGCAAATAAGGTGAATAAGTGAGATTAAGTTATCTGTTATGATAAAGTCGACGAAAAAATACAATATCTATGTATTTTCTTTTTCTTTTTTTTTCTCCTATTACTGCTACTCGCTCACATCTGAGCATTACGAGCAGGATTTCCTGGGTGGTAACCAGTACTTTCTGTTTTCTTTTTTTTTTTTTTTTTAAGCAATGCGGACGAAGTGCCTTGCTCAAGGGCACAACACTTTGGTCAGCGTGAGGCTCGAACCCGCAACCTCTTGATCACTAATCCGATGCGCTACCACTGCACCAAAGCGAGTTTTTATTTGCTGGTAAAAGAAGTAACACCAACAAATCACCATATTGGTTACATCAGAAACAGCCTCTTTAAATTGCTACATACTAAGCAGCATTTGCAGACAGATATGCGCAATGAACTGTCTGCGCAGTGCGGACGAAATGATGGAGGTTCTTGGAGTTTAGCGAAAAACGTCAATGTCACGGGAATTATTTATGTTCTGGAAGCAAATTGAGGCTCCATGTATTATCCAAAGGAGTTTGGAGAGTCTCAGTTTGCGTCGAAATGCTAGTTTGTTTTGGACTTTTTGGTAAGTGGACCGATTCTGATTCGGGTTGAACATTTTCTGTAAAGTTTTTTTAACCACTTCCGGTTTGAAATACAACTTCCTGTCAAGTAAAGTAAATGTTTGCAAAATTTGATCAATGTTTTCTCTTCTACTTTACAGGATTGTTGCTGTTTAATACAGTAGTCGCAAACGGTGAGTCATTATATATACTTTGTTGTAGCTGTCACGGTTGAAATTTGCTCAGAAAAAGAGATTTTCATTCACAAACTTCACTACCCCACTGACCTACTTTTAGGAATTATTGAACCCCCGGTAGACAAAACATAATATTTGTTTACTATCCTGATTCGGTGCACCTGGTAATGCATGAGAAAAGTCAGACCTCTTGTGTGTTTATTAGTTACCTGGATGGTATTTCTTAGTTTTTCTGTGTATCTTGGCTTAGCGTATCCTGTTTCTTCATTCGAGAATAGCCCAGGTTAGTCACAAATTTGCAGGGTTTACAGAGGTTTCTCCACCCAACAAGTTCACCATCGAGGTTTCGCCACCAAGAGGTTTTGCCCCAAGGGAGGTTTCGCCACTCAGAGGTTTCGTCACCGAAAAAGAATATTTGAGTCGAAATAACAAATTATTCCTTAATTTATTTATTATTATAACCAGTGTAACGTAGCTTACACCGATATTGAGGACATTTTCAACGAAAGACAACGAAAAAATGAAATCAAACTAAATACACTTTCAAGTATTAGCTGCGCATGTTAATTAAACTAAAGCAAACTTTTTGCAGCAATATATCTATACAAATACAGAAAAAAGGACATCGATTTTTGGCCGAAAAAAAAAAAGACTACTTTAGGCATTTGTATGAAGGGCAAAAATGATAACGAGTAATAAGTAATATTTTGAAATGTATGGACTATGCCATTGTAATGAACATCAGGGTTATCACAGTTCTTCTGTTTGGCATGATTAAAACGCAAAAGACAGCCAAAAACTACAAACGGGCATCTATTCTGAGAATAGGTGTTTTGTCTATTTTCAAGTAGGAAATAATAAAAACAATGACAACCCACGTTTAACACTATAAACAGCCTTTATTTATTTCTTTTTATTAAACCCTGCACAAAATCAAATAGTTATAAGAAAAATATATAAAAAGTGGCGAACCCTCCAAAAGCAAAAATCGAAAAAGTGGCGAACCCTCTCACGGAGGTGGCAAAACCTCTGGTGGCGAACATGCAAAGTGGCGAAACCTCTGACACCCATTTGCAGTATATGCAAAAACGATTGGTATTTCGAAGGCTTTCACACATAGGGCATGTGAAATAAACCTCTGATCTAAACAACAGACACTTAGGTTCAGTAGAGCTTTCTTGCTGTTTTTTTTTTTTTTTTTTTTTTTTTTTTTTTGGTTTGGGTTTTACGGCCCTTTCAAGATTATTTCACTCATATCGAGCCGATCGTTAATCATAGGTGGGCGAAAACCGGAGTACCCGGAGAAAAACCACCTGACCTTCCGTTGCAGAACTTGGCGTCTCACACGTGACCCGAGCGAGGCTCGAACCCACGGCGGTGAGAGACCTAATGACTAAGAGTCAGCGCTCTTATCCATTAGGCCACGGAGGCCCGTCGCTTTCTTGCTGTTAGTAGAGTGGATGGTCCAAAACTGATCTCTTGGATTTTTTTCTCTTTATTTTTGCATTTTAGCGTACTTGAACAACACTTTAATCCATAGACAGATCCACTGTTTTGACACGTGACCTTGTTTACATTTCACTGCGCATCCGCCAATTACTTCCCCTGCAGAGGTACTCTTTTATCTGGTTGGCAAAACAAGACTGTTGCCATACAGTGTCAATGAGAATTTCGAATATTTATCGTGTGATTAAACTCATTTCTTCTCCACAAAATTAACTGATCCTTGTCAGTTTGTGTTTTTGAAGTAATAAATGATATAGAACCAGTCTCTTCCGACATTTTGTTGCCTAAAAAGTGTTATAAAACTACCCACCATCATGCCAAAACATAGTCGATTATAACGAATGGAAATAAGATTAAAGCATCCAATTTTATACGAAAAAGAAGCAGTTTGATGTCAAAAATGGTTTGTGGCAAATTGTTTTGATAGACGATTTAACAATAGTTATTACAGAAAACAATTCATGCTACATCAACGGTAGAGTATGGAACCGGAAGTTTTTTTGCCCACCAGATAAAACGAGGCTAATGACCTTTGACCTTGTGTGACGTAGACTTTGGATGTATCTATACAAATGGTTGTGTCAAGTCTAGAAAAGTGTTTGAAAATAATGGAATTTTATGGATAGGATAAAATTACATAAAGATAAACAACTTCGATGTGATCAATTGTGACCCCTCTCCAGGTTAACAGCGCCATGCCTTCCAAAATCAAAATAGTCATGCAAATTACTCATATCCCTCATTTCTGCAATCATTCACCTTTACAATGATGTGGATGTCCTTACAAAAGTATTTTGATTTATTGCAATTTCCACCGAAATCTTTCTCAATGCAAACAAATCGTCGTCTTTCACATCAAAGTATAGAAGCCTTCGTGGTGCAGTGGTTACGCTACTCGCCTTATAAACCAGGGATCGCAGGATCGATCCCGGGCTTCTCCAGACTTTCGGATGAGTCTTTAAACCGAGGTCCCGTCTCCGTATGACCTTAGCTGTTGGTGGGGCGTAAAACTAAAACTCACTCACTCACTTCACATCAAAGTGTTACCTGTTTCCCGGCTTGCCGTGCTAATCCTAGGTAACCCTCAGTGACAGCTGCCGAGAACCAGTCTATGTTTCCCGGGGTTCACAGCAATTTTTGCAATAAGCCGGGAAAAGGGTCGCACTATGATGTGGAAAACATGATTTGAGAAGGATTTCGTCCGAAATTGCAAGAATTCAAAAGACTTTTGTAAGGATATCCATATCATCGTAAAGGTGAATGATTGCAGAATCGAGAGATTTGAATAATTTGAGCTATTGTTTTGGATTTGGAGGGTGCAGCCCTGTTAACCTGGAGAGGGGTCAAAATTGATCATATCGAAGTTGTTTATCTTTACGTAATTTTATCCTATCCATAAAAAATCATTATTTTCAAACACTTTTCTAGACGTGATACAACCATTTGTATGGATTCAGGTGACCCCTGACCCCAAGTATCTGTGATCTAAACCCTATTAACACCAAGCAAAGTTGTACAGCAAACAACATTCTATATATTTGGGGGGAAAATATGTATCATCTTTAAGGGCACATGGTAGTTAATGGAGCGTGGTAGCTCAGTGGATAGTGCACTTATCATTGATGCTAGAGGCCCCTGGTTCGATTCCCGGCAGCGGTAATAAAATTGCAGTGTCCGAACATGCTCCACTGGCATCATTTGCTGAGATGCATGCCACAAGAGCACCGTCCAGTCAGGGCCTGACAAATCCAAGTTTCAACCACTTGCCCGACAGTCCACAGCATCTTGAAAATGGCTCAGTATTTGATTTTGAATATTCCCTATATATTCTATACATTT
Source organism: Lucinisca nassula (assembly GCA_963580285.1). Taxonomy (NCBI): domain Eukaryota; kingdom Metazoa; phylum Mollusca; class Bivalvia; order Lucinida; family Lucinidae; genus Lucinisca; species Lucinisca nassula. Next base: position 27,089,065 of record OY757017.1, read on the forward strand.
TTTGGGCAAGTGAAATAAAAAATCACTTGCCCTGCCAAAATTTGGACTTGTCCCGGGCAGCTGGGCAATGGATTTGTCAGGCTCTGCATCCTTCAGATCGGGATGCTATCTGGAGGCCCCCAGTGCAGGGGGAACCATCCTCTGTGTAGGTTAAAAATCCCTACCGTAATTACATGATTACTTTGAAGGCTTTCTGGAGTGTATGTAATGTACACCTGCGAGTAATGGTCAAATGTGAACGATTGCAGTATCACTATCAGTAGAAAGAAAGAAAGAAAAAGGGAGCGTGGTAGCTCAGTGGTTAGTGCACTTGTCCCCTGTCCTTTGGATTGGGATGTTAAATGGAGATCCCTCTGTGCAGAGGGAGTAATACCCTGTGCAGGTTAATGAACCCAAACATAATTAGATGATTACTTTGTCGGCTTTCATCCTGCAAAACAGTATGGAGTAGATGGTAATATCAACGCCCGGTTGTGTGACTTCCTGACCAACAGAAAAAATGCAAGTCGTCATCGATGGTGAAGAATCAGAAGCAGTTCCGGTGGACTGGTGTGCCTCAGGGAACTGTGCTTGGACCGCTGTTGTTTCTTTGCAATATAAACGACCTTCCAGATTCTGTGAAGTCTACCATCCAGCTATTTGCAGACAACTGTCTTCTGTACCATCAAATCAAGAGAAGACCACATCCCACTTCAATGAGATCTACAGAATCTAGAGACATGGGCAAAAACCTGGGTAATGCGTTTTAATGCAAAGAAGTGCTATATCATGAGCATCAACTCCAAATCAATGCATTTTTATCAACTGGATAATCACATCCTCCAGCAGGTACCAGAAAACCCTTATCTCAGTGTAACAATATCAGAAGACCTGAAGTGGAGCTCACACATCTTGAAAATTTCCAAAAAAGGCTAACTGTACACTAGGATTCCTAAAAAGAAACCTCAAACATTGCCCTCCTGATAGCAGAATGACAGCCTACCTTTCCCTTATTCGTTCAACACTTGATTTGTTTGTTTGATTTTAGGTTTAACATCCCGTCAACACTGTAAAGGTCATTTTGGAGACATTGCTTCCAATTTTGTGGGACCTTTACCCGACATTGAGATGAAATGACATCTCAAGCCCTGTTGCCCAATGAAACCAATGGGGTTTATTAGCATGGACGGTCCGCCTCGCACAGCGGTTCCTGGACAGGCTTAGATCCTCTAAGCGGTTTACCAGTACTAGTGTGCGGGCCAGATTCAGCTCTGCGTGGAAGCATCATGCAGCCCATATATCTCTTCAAGCCTCAATAGGCAGGGGCCGCCGTTCAACACTTGAATACAGCTGCATGATTTGGGATCCTCACCTGCAGAAATACATTGATAAACTAGAAAATGTTCAACTGCAGGCTGCCAGATTTAACTCCGATGACCACTTCAGGGGATCCTGGTTGTGTTAAACAGATGCTGACAGACCTACATCTCCCACCACTTCAGGATAGAAGGAAGGCCAATCGTCTTGGTGTTTCTTCAAGGTAGTCGAGGGGCTGGTGGCAGCTCTGCAGTCTCATAACTATTTAACTCCAGTCTGTGGTAAACGCCAAATTAGATCAAACAATTCCAGGACTTTGTATCCCGGGCTTCTCCAGACTTTTGGATGAGTCTTTAAAACCGAGGCCCCGTCTCCGTATGACCTTAGCTGTTGGTGGGACGTAAAACTCAAACACTCACTCACTCCAGGACTTTGTATAAAAAAATATAGTTGACAGACAGGCTACAAACAATAGCAGATGTTTTGAAACTGTGCAGTGTAACACAGACCTATCCTATTTAACTCTTGACTTGCTGTTCATGACAACCCCTATCTTTGCAAACAGTGTAGATCCAGATCAGATGGCTTCTGAAGAAGCCATCTGATCAGTATCTACACTGTTTGACATTCAATTTATGAATTTGTAGGAATAAATTACATCAAGTAATTTGATTGGTCGATAAACCGAAATGGGTGTGGCTAAACCAAATATTCAGCAAGAGAACTCATTCTTTCCTAGAAAAGTAATCCGCGTGACTTATATTCTCCCAGCTCTCTCCCCGTCGTGCATGTGCTGAAAGGCTCTGCAACGTATTTATCCAGATCCAGACCAAAACGTTGGAGTCAGAAATGAAAAAGTTGGAGTAAATTACTCCAAATTTGGAGTTAACGAGAACTCTGGGTTAAGGCGTAATCGGTAGAAAGAAAGGCCTTTCCACCACGGGGGCTCAGTGCATTTTTTATGTGATTTGGAGAAAGTTTATAAAAAAAAAAACATTGGAAGTGAATGATAGTATATTACATGTACATGAAAACTGTGCCGGGCCCCTGTGTCTTCCACAGGCTTTTCCAGTGAAAAAAAAATATTCTGTTTTCTCTCCCCTTATGTGATAGGGGAGGGTTGAGTCCTTTTTTATGCCCCCGCAATTCGAAGAATGGTGGAAAGGGCATATAGCGTTGCCCCTGTCCGTGCGTCCGTTTGTCCGTGCGTCCGAAACTTAAACGCAGTCAATAACTTCCTTATTTCTTGATGGATTTTAAAATTACTTGCATAAATGTTAACCATCATGAGACGACGTGTCACGTGCAAAACCCAGGTCAATACCTCCAAGGTCAAGGTCATACTTAGAGGTCAAATGTCAAAAAAAGGGTCCGAAACTTAAACGCAGTCAATAACTTTCTTATTTCTGGGTGGATTTTGAAATTACTTTGAAGAAATGTCAACCATCATGAGACGATGTGTCACGTGCAAACCCAGATCCGAATCTGCAAGGTCAAGGTCATACTTAGAGGTCAAAGGTAAAAAAATGGTCCGAAACTTAAACACAGTCAATAACTTTCTTATCTCTGGATGGATTTTGAAATTACCTGGCAGAAATGTTGGCCATCATGAGACAATCTGCCTCACACTAAACCAAGGTCCTTACCTCCAAGGTCAAGGTCAAATGTGAAAAAAGGGTCCAAAACTTATACTCGGTCAATAACTTTCTATGGATGAATACGAACAGAGATATTTTCAGGCGGGGGCATCCGTGTCCTATGGACGCATTTCTAGTTTCACTATGAAACAAGAGTGCCTGTGCATCTACCTAGTTCTTTCAAAAAGAATTTATAAAGTACTTGAAAATGTTACCTGCTATGGTTATTAGAACTAATTGTTTAACACCCGCCCCCATATACTATATCAAGTAGGAGTCGGTGATGGGTGCGGCAAAATTAATTTATTCAGTAGGGCAAGGCTTAATTGCAGTTATCTGGTGCTGTTTCTAGAGTTTTGAGATGTAAGGAGCCTACGGAAATGAGTGCATGACTGCATGTTGTATTTGCAGCATGTTGTCTAGACATTGAAATACTAATACTTGAACTCTAGTCAACAAGCTTCCTGGAATGATATTAATAATAATAATTACTTGTAAGCTGACTGTTATTTCCCCATGTATGTTAATCAGTTGAAAATTGTAGGTAAGTTTGTTTGTTTACATGTATGTTGAGGTTTTACGTCCCTGTCAACAGTAATTTTCGAGGCATTGGTTCCGATTTTGTGGGACATTAACCCGACATTGAGATAAAATGACATCTCAAGCCCTACTTACTGCCCAAAGAAACTGCTAGAATTTTATGGCGCTGTCCAGCTTGGACAGGCGTAGACCTTGTCAAGTTATGAAATAAATATAATGTGAATAAACAGCTCTTTATTTTGAGAATTTACTCTTATCTTGCTGTTCACGACAACCCCTATCTTTGGAAACAGTGTAGATCCAGATCAGATGGCTTCTGAAGAAGCAATAAATTATATCAAGTAATTTGATTGGTTGATAGACAGAAATGGGTGTGGCTTAACTGAATATTCAGCAAGATGAGGGTTAAATATCTACATTCTAGTGTACTATGAAATGCACAGCATGTTTATTTGATAAACAAACCTCCTTATAACTATTCATTATAACCCTTCTCTTGCTGAGTATTCAGTTTAGCCACACCCATTTCTGAATTTGAACCAATCAGATTACTTGATGTTATTTATTCCTACAAATTCATAAATTGAATGTCAAACAGTGTAGATCCTGATCAGATGGCTTCTTCAGAAGCCATCTGATCTGGATCTGCACTGTTTCCAAAGATAGGGGTTGTTGTGAACAGCAAGATAAGAGTTAACACAGTTTTTGATTGATTGATTGATTGATTTGAGGTTTAAAGTCCCCGTCAACACTATTCAAGGTCATTTTGGCGAGTTGCTTCCAATTTTGTGGGACTTTTACCCGACATTGAGATGAGTGAGTGAGTGAGTTTTAGTTTTACGTCCCACCAACAGCTAAGGTCATACGGAGACGGGACCTCGGTTTAAAGACTCATCCGAAAGTCTGGAGAAGCCCGGGATCGATCCTGCGATCCCTGGTTTACAAGGCGAGTAGCGTAACCACTGCACCACGTAGGCTTCTTTGAGATGAAATGACAGCTCAAGCCCTGTCGCCAATAAAACCAAAAGGGTTTATAACATGGACAGTCCGACTCGCACCACTTTGCCTGGGCAGGCTTAGATCCTCTAAGCGGTTTACCAGTACTTGTGTGCTCTGCGTGGAAGCATCATGCAGCCCATCTTTTTCTTCAAGCCCTGATGGGTGGGGGCTGCATAAAGTTTTTGATATGATGATGATTTTGTTTAACGACACGTCAATCCTCTTTGTGGGTCATAAGCGTCAAACGGTTAATTTGATATAAAACACTTTAAAAAAAAAGATGAATTTTAAAAAAAAATGTATACATGCAGATTACATAGAAAAGTTACCATAAATGGGATCCATCTTCAAAAACAGCAGTATTTCTAACCATGTTATCACCAGGACCTGACAAATCCATTGCCCAGCTGCCCTGGACAAGTCCAAATTTTGGCTGGGCAAGCGATTTTTTTATTTCACTTGCCCAGAAAAATGTATAGAATATTATTTGGGGATATTGTAATTCCAAGCCATTTTGAGGATGCTGTGGACTGCCGGGCAAGTGGTTAAAACTTGGGTTTGTCAGGCCTTGTATTATAGTGTTATAAAAAGATTTTGGTGTATTGGTTGCCAATAAAATTAAAATGTGCAAATATAGTATGCATGTTTGTTTCATGATCCAGCGAGGAGTCCAAAAGGTGCAGACAGAGAGGCAAACATTGTAGACCCTGATCAGACTGCTCCTAAAGGAGCAGTCTGATCTGGGTCTGCACTGTTTGCTTAGGCCTGTCTGCCCAACACTTTGGATCATTACAGTATTATTGATTTAAAACTGCTGACAGAAGCCCATTTTATGTTTTTGTTGGTTTGATTTGAGGTTTAACTTCCCCATCAACACTGTAAAGGTCATTTTGTAGATGTTGCTTCCAATTTTGTGGGACTTCTACCCGACACTGAGATGAAATGACATCTCAAGCCCTGTCGCCCAATGAAACCAATAGGGTTTATTAGCATGGACGGTCCGCCTCGCACCGCGGTTCCTGGACAGGCTTAGATCCTCTAAGCGGTTTACCAGTACTAGTGTGCGGGCGGGATTCAGCTCTGCGTGGATTCTGTGGAAGCATCATGCAGCCCATATATTTCTTCAAGCCCCTATGGGTGGGGGCCAGGCTTACAGTTGGGCAAGGCCTGCTGTCCTTGCAGTAGGTAATGGTAGTTGGGTAATGTTGTTATTTCATCTGTTTCTGGGCTACATTTATTTTCCTCTTTCTCATAATTATGTGCCTCACTTTCACCTCCTCTACTATCTCTTCTATCTCTTTTCTCCCTTTTTTTGGTAGACAACACAAAATGACCCACAAGGGTTGATGTGTTGTTAAACCCAAAACACGCTGGCCTCACAGCAGTAAGGATTGCACGGCCGTTTCTATAAATAACCATTACCGGGATTTCTTACAAATCAGTGATAGTCAAGTAGAGATCAGCACTGAAGAGCTTCTAGGCCCCCGCACATCGGGGCTTGAAGAAATATATGGGTTGCATGATGCTTCCACGCAGAGCTGAAACGGACCCGCACACGAGTACTGGTAAACCGCTTAGAGGATCTATAAAGCCTGCTCAGGCAAAGCAGTGCGCGTCGGTCCGTCCATGCTTATAAACCCTATTGGTTTCATTGAGCGGCAGGGCTTGAGATGTCATTTCATCCCAATGTCGGGTAAAAGTCCCACAAAATTGGAAGCAATGTCTCCAAAATGACCTTTACAGTGTTAACGGAGACGTTAAACCCCTAATCAAACAAACAAAACTGAAGAGCTTCTGTGCTTAGAAACTTTTGGTCGATTATTAGTCAACCCAAAAAGTCTTATGTGTCTAGTCGGGACCTTTTTTTCTACCAGTGCTATTTGGACCCCTGCCCATCGGGACTTGTAGAAATAGATTGGGCAGCAGGGCTGCAAGGGCTTCCACGCAGAGCTGAAACTGGCCGCACTTGACTACAGGTAAACCACTTAGAGGGTCTAAATCTGCCAAGGGAAAATGGTGCGAGTCCGGCTGCCCATGCAAATAAACACTACTGGTTTCATTGTGCGGCAGGGCTTGAGATGACATTTTATCTCATGTCGGGCAAAAGTCCCACAAAATTGGAAGCGATGTCTCCAAAATGACTTATTTAGTATTGAGGGGGGATGTTTAACACAAAACAAATCTACAAGTCCTGTCAGTGTTTGGATTGTATTAGTGACAGTCAAAATACAGATAATTAGATAGTTTATCTGATAATGTATCATAAACGTGTAAATATGCATAGGTCCAGTTAAGGATGGAAAACGGGGATAATCAGGAAATATTTTTTCTGACAGCTCCATAAAAACATAAGTTGTGGGTACTTGTTAGAATCGCCTTGATGAGGCGATTCTAACAAGTACCCACAACATATGTTTCTGACAAGAAATAAGCAAAATTATCCATAATGCTTTTCCTCATTATGCATTTTCTTGAGCTATAATGTGTCAGACAGACATACCAGAGATAGGACACGTCATGGGAAAATGGATGCTTGCAAAACTTGAGGATGTGAAGGCTGCTAATACTAACTGTATATCCTCATTCTGGTCTTGAGGGGTGGGGGGTTTATCCCTGTCTTGATGCAAGGTTGTCCGTGCCGACAAGGAGCACCTCGCTGAGACTGCACAGGTTCCAGCATGTAGTCGGTGACTGTGAATGAGCTTCTATCCTGTCTGTCCATACTAGGGGCTTCAGTGCTTGACATGTAGATTGTCTGTTTTCGGGCATCAGTACTTAACATGTCTATCTTTCTTACATGTAACATGTCTGTCTGTTTAGAGAATCAGTAATTTGTTTGTTTTTGAATTGAAGTTTAACGTCCTTGTCAAAGGCCCCCGCCCATAGGGGCTTGAAGAAATATATGGGCTGCATGATGCTTCCTTGCAGAGCTGAATCCGGCCCGCACACTAGTACTGGTAAACCGCTTAAAGGATCTAAGCCTGTCCAGTGTGCGAGGCGGACCGTCCATGCTAATAAACCCTATTGGTTTCATTGGACGACAGGGCTTGAGATGTCATTTCATCTCAATGTCGGGTAAAAGTCCCACAGAATTGGAAGCAACGTCTCCAAAATGACCTTTACAGTTTTGACGGGGACGTTAAACCTCAAAACAAACAAACGTCCTTGCCAAACACTTTTAAGGTCATTCTTCCAATTTTGTGGGACAGTTACCTGGCATTGTGATGAAATGACATCTCAAGCCCTGCTGCCCAATGAAATCAAAAGGCATTGGACAGTATGAATCGCATCATTTGGCCAGTGGGCAGGCTTAGTCCTTCTTTTAGAAGCGGTTTACCAGTACTCGTGTGGCCAGTTTCAGCTCTGCATGGCAGTACCATGCAGCCTAAACCCTGATGGCTGGGGCTGGGTGTGTGTGTGTGGGGGGGGGGGGGTGAGCATCAATTATTTGCATGTGTTAGGTCCTGCTCCTTGCTAGGCAGAATGTGTGACAGTGTCAGTGACTTAAGCTCATAGCGGACTAGTCAGTCTCCTAATCATCAGGCCCCGAGTTAATAAAACATTTTTTCTTGCTCATCTCACTTGAAATTTGTCCTGCTTATGTTATTAATTTTAAAATGCCAACAGGCTCCATTGAACATAATCGCCATCAGAGAGCTAAAGAAATACAAACCTCAAAATGACCTACTCCTGAACAACAGCCCCCGCCCATAGGGGCTTGAAGAAATATATGGGCTGCATGATGCTTCCACGCAGAGCTGAATCCGGTCCGCACACTAGTACTGGTAAACCGCTTAGAGGATCTAAACCTGTCCAGGAACTGCGGTGCGAGGCGGACCGTCCATGCTAATAAACCCTATTGGTTTCATTGGGTGACAGGGCTTGAGATGTCATTTCATCTCAATGTCGGATAAAAGTCCCACAAAATTGGAAGCAACATCTCCAAAATGACCTTTACAGTGTTGACGGGGGCGTTAAACCTCAAATCAAACAAACAAATACTCCTGAACAGCCAGGACGCCAAGTTCTGCAACGGAAGGTCAGGTGGTTTTTCTCCAGGTACTCCAGTTTTTGCCCACCTGATTAACGATCGGCTCGATATGAGTGAAATAATCTTGAAAGGGCCGTAAAACCCAAACCAAAAAAAAAAAACAGCCAGGCTGATTTTGAAATAATTTCACTGAACTGTTCCTTTGGTCAACGTCAACCAGAATGCTCAAAACCCTCTACTCAACCATAGATTACCAACCATTTCCTTTGTACAATATGGCTCAGGTGAGCAATCCTAGGCCATCATGGCCCTCTTGTTAGTAATAGATTGGGCTGATTGGTGCTTCCATGCAGAGCTGAAACTGACCAAACATGAGTACTGGTAGACCGTTTAGGTCTTAACCCATTCATGCATATACACCCAATTGGTTTCCTTGGGATGGCAGGGCTTGAGATGTCATTTCATCTCAATGCGTCCAGTGCCACAAATATGAAGCAGCGTCTTGACAGGGATGTGTCAAAATTCAAAGAAGGAAGAAACCACTTCAGAAAAGGGGTGAAAAGGTTAAACTGAAAAATAATGATAAAAATCTACAATAACATCTCCATTATTACCGAAAAATTCCTAAAAATTCGGACACCTTGAGGACTTGCTGTAATTCTCCAAAAGTGTTAACAAATTTGTTTCACGATCGAGCAATGTGTCCAAAAGTGCAGATGTAACCGCAAACAGTGTAGACCCTGATCAGACTCTGTTTGCTTAGGCCTAGCTGTCCCAAAACATTACAGTAGTCTTTTTTGTGGGGTTGGTTTGTATGATTAAAAGTGCATTATTGAGCTATCTGGAAAAAATGCTTCCAAAAATAAAATACATATAGCCTGTATTTTTCTTTAAAACAATACAAATGAATGCATTTTATACAAAAATGCGAACAATTATGATGACAGGTAATTTAAACGAGTTTGAGAGGGATTCCCTAACTAGGTTTCGCACACTAGTTAGATCTATTTTTAGTTCGTGACAAAAATAGAATCCCCATATGACGTTATGCAACGATCATTTTTTGGCCTTGTTTGCTTAGGCCATGCCTGAATCGGAAGAAATATGACGCTGAATACCATGCCATAAGTAACGACACTCAGAGACGATACTGTCGCCATGTATGTGTAAAGTGACAGATTTATTTTCGATCAGAAATTCCGAACACATGTTCAGAGCTATGAAAACAACCATTTTCACAAAGTTCTGAAGCTGTATTTGGCTCCAAAAGTGTACACATGACAACAGAGTATGCATTGAAGATAAAAACCAGAAAAAAAAATTTGAGACCCTGTAGCTCAATAATGCACCTTTAAAATATAAAAATATTATTTCTAGGTGCAATATAACTCTTAATCCTTATCTTGCTGTTCACAACAACCCCTATATTTGCAAACTGTAGATCCAGATCTTCTGAAGAAGCCACCTGATCAGGATCTACACTGTTTGGTAGTCAGTTTATGAATTTGTAGCAATAAATTACATCAAGTAATTTGATTGGTTGATAGACAGAAAGGGGTGTGGCTTAAATGAATATTCAGCAAGATAAGGGCTAAGGCACCTAGAAAATTGATCAGGGCCTTCACTGTATGCAAAAAGTTCAGCCTTTTTCCAAATAAATTTTGAAGAAAATACAACCTGACACCCCTAAATTTTGAAATGGACTCCTGCTATATACATAAGGAGGAAGATTTTATTTGGTACAAAAAGGGTTCAAGTGAATATGGTACATGCAAGAGAGACAAGAATTTCTCGGCTAATCTTGGCCATGATAAGAGTGATGCTGATGCTAGCTGTCTAGACGTATCTGTATCTGTCTTAATTTCATTGAATGTCCAGATAATGCAAGGACTTGCTAGTCTTGTGATGGTGCATGAATGGTTTTGTTTGTTTGATTTGAGGTTTAACATCCCCGTCAACACTGTATAGGTCATTTTGGAGGCGTTGCTTCCAATTTTGTGGGGCTTTTACTTGACATTGAGATGAAATGACATCTCAAGACCTGCCACCCAATAAAACCAATAGGTTGTCAGACTTCCAACACTTTGCCTACTTAGACCGTCAAAGCAGTTTGCGGTCGGTTTCAGCTCTGTGGAAGCATGATGCAGTCCAATCTATTTCTCAAAGCTCCAATGGATGGGGTCCCTGAACTTGAATGTAGGATGACAGTATTCACAAAGATCAGCACAGCAAATCTTTGATGTGTCATTTACCACGGCTGTTTTACACCATTGTATGCTAGTGGACTCTTCCATTGCTATATGTTTATAGACACATCCATTTGTCATATAAGGGGTGTCAGGTCTATTTTTTTCATTTTTATTCCATTTTTGACAGAAAATTATGTTAGCAGATAGTGCAGGTCCTGATCAGACGCTGTGATCTAGGCCTGAACTGTTTGCCAAGGTACCCCTTTAGGGGTTTCCCACATACAATGGGTTAAACTGTTTCATTTAACCCTCAAGTTCCAGTTTTAAGCAAATAGTGAAGACACTGATCAGAATGCAATGGGTTAAACTTGTTCCTGAGTTCTTTGAAAACTACAAATGAGCCCCGCCAAGTGAATTTGTGTCTTCGAACATTTCGTCATGACAAATTTTAACTGCGCATGCCCAGCTACTCAGAGGGGCCAGGGATATGGCTTTCTGTCTGAAGGTTCCTCTTGATTCGCTGCTTGTATGAGCAAGCAGCGAAGGTTCCGGCGATAAGTACCAAAATCGCTTGAAGGGGCCCAAATAATACTCATATATTTGGGATAGTTTTTGGAGAATTTAGAGTTTGTCTTGAAAATGTGATCAGTAGAATCGCCTCTTTGAGGCAAAATACGGCGTCTGATCAGGGCCTTCACCGTTTGCAAAATTGATTCCGGCTATTTATAGAGAGGAGGATGTCAGTTGAAAATAGGTTAACCCATGTAAAAAACTATAGTAAAATTGCTATATTAAGACCTCCTTTGGGACTGTTCAAAAGTGGTCTTTAAGACCACTTTTGAACAGTCCCAAAAGTGGTCTCTGATCAGAGGACAATGTATGCAGAAGTCACAAAGAAAGAATAACCGCAGCCCACTAAATAAAGCAGAATTAGTCTTAATTTTAGGTGGTCTTAAGAGCGGAATTTCGCTATATACGCAAACGAAAGGGTAATTGGCAATCAGTGTAGACCTTAATTAATTTACTACCCCTCCCACCCCAAACCCACAGAATGCTTCCAGGTTATACACTGTTGGATTAAAGTGTAGGAAATGTTTGCAAAACTTACAACAAATGCATTAATTGTCACTCAGTAGTAAAATTACTGGCAAAAGAAGTGTACTAGTTGACCACTTGAAACTGCTTTCCCAGAAAAAGTGTGGTTAGACTGACTGTCTCTACATGACCTTTATATTCTTGCACGCTAGATAAGAAAATCTTTGGTTTTAACCTGGGATAAAAATTCTGTTCTTACCTTGGTGTAACAGTTTCTTTCCCAGGGACAGGGTAAAAATCGAATATTCTCACATGTTTGATATGATCTGGTTGAATACGACCTTATATGGGCCGTCGTCAAGGTTGACGCCACAGCATGTTATGTGACATCACTAAACATCACAGTAGTATCATTACAATATGGCGGGAGTCTGCAACTGAATTGATTGCAGTATTAAAGTTCCACGCTCAGAAATGAAAGATGAAAGGTATCTTACATGGTGTGAGGGGTGGATAGAAAATCCATCCCTCAAGATCAGTCCTGCATCACTTGGCAGGCCTGGTGGTGGAGGACTGTGACTCTAGGAACAGATTTTACTATCCACCCCTTACACCCATGTAAGATTTTTACAGTGTTGACTGGGCTTTTAAACTTTGAAACATACAAATTAATCAATGGCTCTGCCTCCTTGTATTTTTTTCAAGGACTCCAGACAAGGATAATTAACCCATATTCCGGTGCATAAATTAATTTAGCCTATTTACATTACAACCAATCAAATTACTTCATGTAATTTATTCACACAAATTTGCAAACTGAATTACAACTGTTTGCAAAGGTAGGGGTTGTGAACAGCATGATAAGAGTTAAAAGGCTACATTTCCGCCTCTAGGTGTTGGGGGGCGGGAGGATTGTAGGAGCCTTTGTGGTATACCCACCACACAAACCAGGGGGTCATGGTTGAGGTGAGGCATGCTGTCTCACAGCAGAAGGGTAGAGGGGAGAATGTTATTTTTACACTTACCAAGAGCACATTAGACACACTATGATGAGCTACTTGCACTTACCTATTTAGTACCAGAAACCCCAAAACAGGTAGCCTTGCAAACAGTGCAGGCCCAGATCAGATGACGCAGAACGCAGCGTCTGATCAGGGTCTCCACTGCTTGCAAACAGTGTAGCCATTTGAAGAAAACACAACCTGACACCCCTAAATTTTGAAATGCTATATATAAGAAGGAAGATTCCATTTGGTACAAAAAGGGTTAAGCAATAATAATGATAATAATCGCTTTATTTTGAGAGGGTAACGCATTTAGCAAGTCATTTTCCTTCTTCCCCCGGTCGCTCACTTTATCTCCTCTACGGTCTCTTCAATGTCTTTTCTCCCTTCTCCCTTTCTCTGGGAAACCACACAAAATGACCCACAAGGTTTGAAATGTCATTAGCTCTTATCCTGCTGTTCATAACAACCCCTATCTTTGCAAACAGTGTTGATCCAGATTCTGAAGAAGCCATCTGATCAGGATCTACACTGTTTTAACATTCACTTAATGAATTTGTAGGAATAAATTACAGCAAGTAATCTTATTGGTTCAAAGTCAGAAATGGGTGTGGCTAAGATGAATATTCAGCAGGATAAGGGTTAAATCCCAGCACAATTAACTCTTCAGAACCTACTGTAAAAATGCTAAAAATTGGGACACCTTGAGGACTTGCTGTAATTCTTTTTTTTTCATGATCCAGCAAGGAGTCCAAAAGATGCAGTCAGAATGGCAAATGGTGTAGATCCTGATCAGACTGCTCCTTCAGGAGCATCTGATCTGGGTCTGCACTGTTTGGTTAGGCCTATCTGTCCCAATACCAAGGTTCACTACATGTTTATAACAAGAAATAAGGAAAATTATACCTAAATTATCCTCATTCAGGGCATTTTCTGCCTGTTCAGCAGGGCCGAAATTCGGCCCCATTCCCAATGCCAAAAAGACTCAAATTTTCCAAATTTCACCGTAATTTTCCCAATAATATGACAAAAAAAAAATCTCAGCTGATTTTAACAAAAGGAAGCAGTGACAACATTACTTGGCTAGACTTTAGAATCTGTCCACCACTGTTTACTGAGTTAAGTGAGTTAGGAGTAGTTCAATGATGGTTAAAGTTAGGTTAGGAGTAGGTCAATCAAGGTTGGGTAAGATTAAGGTTAGGATTTCTCTGATGAAATGTTTTTCCCAATTTTGGTGTTTTGTCAATATTATTTCTCAATTTTTCCCAGGGACCTTTTCCCAAAATACCTGGATAAAGCCCTGTCATTACCCCTCCTTATCACTTTTTGTACCAAATGGAATCTTCCTCCTTATATATGGCAGGAGTCCCATTTCGAAATTTAGGGGTGTCAGTTTGTTATTTCTGCATAAATTATTAGGAAAATGTCTTTAACTTTCAGCAAACAGTGTAGGCCGTGATCAGACGCCGCATTTTATGGCGTCTGATCTGGGCCTGCACTGTTTGCCCAATACCCGTTTTGGGGTATCCAGTACAAAATGGGTTAACTGGCGCTAATGTGTACTCAGAGGAACAGATAAGCAGGGTATTTGCGTAAATACCCATTAAAATTGAAAGAAAACCCAATTAAAAAATAAATTAATGGGTATCAAAACCCAAATAAAAATCAAAGATACCCAAATCATATTGTAATATTTGCAAATAATTTTTATAGGTTTTAAACTTCCTGTGCACAATAACCTGTACAGGGTTGTCATTCATTATTTAATGTTGTTTGCCTTTGATGTGCTTGCTGTTTTTCAAATGTACAAGGGATGAAAAGAACTGTTTAAGAACAAAAAATTGTGAAGATGCAATTTAAGCCTTTGTCACGTTGTAAGGTAAGCTTAAATAATTATTTCAAATCCATATAGCCAATTAGTTGCAATAAAGTGGGTAACGAAACATAGATACCCAGTCATCTATTCAAATACCCAATTAAAGTTGAACATGGTGGGTATTACCCAATTCCATACAAAAGCTTATCTGTTCTTCTGGTGTACTGTAGACCACGATTAAGACTGAGCATATGCGAAGGCATGTCGGAACATGTGCAGCTATAACGTGGAAGAAGTGGTAAGAACTCTATTCTAGGGCAGGCTGAATTATGAAATGTTTATGCAGAAATTGATGGCAGTATATTTTTTTGTCAATTCTTCATTAAGTTAGTGCCAAATTGTTGCTTGGCAACGGACCAACATTTATGCAGTTACGTGCGCACTTGGTGCATGCAGCCTGCATTCTATTGCATGCATAATACTGAGCTTATTTTCATTAGAAAATCAACAATAAGGTCTTTATTAAGTCAACAATTATTCTTTATTAAATAGCAACAGTCTGCATTTTCCTGATAAACTGGCTGCGGCTGATCAACCTTAAGGCAGCAAGGAAAGTTTTAAAGCAGACGGTAGTGTATTTTATTATTCCGAGAAAATAAGACTTGATGTCACATGTGAATCGTCTGCCCAGCAGGGCAGACGATTCACAAGTGATATCAAGTCTTATCTTGTCAATAAATACTTTATAAAGTGCAAGATTAGGGAAGGGTACACCGGCAACTGAAGAGTGCACATGAACCTCTCTATAGCATGTTTTGTTACAGCAAGGAGTTTAAACTGTAAAGTACAGCGAGTTCTTGAAGAGTGCTGACTCTTAAACATTAGGTCCTTCATCATTTGCTTGGCCCATGGGTAACTAGACTGGCTTCCATCTGATAGTTTAGTCACTGTATTAGTCACTATATACAGTGAAATGTCAATGAACACCGATGACTGCGACAATAAACCGTAACTCTGATTTTCCTACTTTTGGAGTTATTGCCCTTTGAACAGTTAACATAGTCATTTCTATCATCATTAGATATAAGCCTGCCCAGGCAAAGCGTTAAGAGTCGGACCGTCCATGCTTATAAACCCTATTGGTTTCATAGGGCCGCAGGGCTTGAGGTGTCATTTCATCTTGGTGTCAGGTAAAAAAGTCGCACAAAATTGGAAGCAACGTCTCCAAAATGACCTTTACAGTGTTGACGGGGACGTTAAACCTCAAATCAAACAAAACAAACAATTAAAATCATCATTAGTTTTGTGTTCGCTCTGTAACTCTGATAACAATTCAGATAGCCTCGTTTACATTGGCTCTTTCGAACTCATTCTTGATTTTTTGTTTATTTGTTTGATTTGAGGTTTAACGTCCCCGTCAACACTGTAAAGGTCACTTTGGAGATGTTGCTTCCAATTTTGTTGGACTTTTACCCAACATTAAGATGAAATGACATCTCAAGCCCTGCCGCCCAATGAAACCAATAGGGTTTATAAGCATGGATGGGCCGACGCGTACCGTTTTGCCTGGGCAGGCTTAGCTCCTCTAAGCAGTACAGTACTCGTGTGCAGGTCGGTTTCAGCTCTGCGTGGAAGCATCATGCAGCCCATCTATTTCTTCAAGCCCTGATGGGTGGGGGCCTAAACTCATTCTCGAGCCCTCAGAAAAAATCCATAACTGCATTTGGGAATATTGTCGTTTGTTTGTTTTTGTTGGAGTTTAACGTCCCAGTCAACACTATTTTAGGTCATTTTGAGCCGGTCGGTTTACCTATCCACACTCTCCTGGGCAGGCTTATACGTAAGCAGTTTACCAGTACAGTGCACATTTTTCCGCAAGAAATTGACAACTGCCCTTTTTGAATCAGCGGAAGAATATTGTATCATTTGATCTTGAAAGTGTATGTTGTGTTTACTCGTCAGAATTGCCTCAAGGAGATGATTCTAATGAGTACACACAATATACAATTATTTTTAGGAAAAATGAATAAATGTCTGTATTTTTACTTCTGACCTGGCTGTAAGATCAACTCCCAGTGGCGCAAACCACTTGTCTATTTACCTTTTTTGTACCAAATGGAATTTTTCTCCTTATATATAGCATGAGCACATTTCAAAATTTAAGGGTGTCAGGTTGTGTTTTCCTCAAAATTTGTTTGGAAAATGGCTTAACTTTTTGCAAACAGTGGAGGCCCTGATCAGACGCCGCATTCTGCGGCGTCTGATCTGGGCCTGCACTGTTTGCCAAGGTACCCGTTTAGGGGTTTCCAGTTCAAAATGGGTTAACATACATGTATTTTCATGGACCCAAAGGTGTTCATGTCATTGAAATTCGACTGTAAAAATGTTGCATTTTCTTTTATTAGCAAACAAAGGGTTATTAACTAGGGAGTCAATTTATGCAAAAAAGTAGTCAAGGAGGAGTACTGCACCTTTGTTCATAGCTGGGGAGCCAGGCTAATGGGTCAAGTTCTGATCTGCAGTTTGTGAATTGAACAAATACATTGCATCAAGTGATTTGATTAGATGATTCAGAAATGGGAGTGGCTAAATTAATTTATTCAGCAGGACAAGGGTTAATAAGGCTTCAATTTTATTCTTTGCTGTAGCCCCTATGTGCTGTTAGCGCCCGGTTACCTTACAAAATCTATCAAGTCAAGTCTTTGCTGTGTGTTTTCTATACCCAGTGTACTCTAGCAAGAGACCGCCTTGGGGTCTGTTCAAAAGTGGTCTTAAAGACCACTTTTGAACAGTCCCAAATTAGGTCTTAGTATAGACATTTTACTGTATATTGACTTGCGGCGGCTCATACCGGCAGACTTTTTTCACCTTATTTTGTTTAGTCTGACAAAATGCATGTTGGCTTTAGGAGGCTGTGTGTTTTGAAATAGCAGGTTTGATTTTTGGCACGGCAGCTTCATGATAAATTGTCAGAAAACAATTTGGCAGTCATATCTGTTTAAAGTGCACCCTTTTACTCTGTTCTGTCACTCATGTGTATGAAATGAATACATGAGTGGTATAATATAAATATGCATTTGATATTCCTGCGAAGGAAGTGGAGGTTAACCCTTAAGATGACATGAAAAAACTGCATCTTAAAATGCCGTCTGTTTTGTCGTCTGCTGCATATTCTTGGAAACTCTTCAAAGACACTTTTGCATAGAGGCAAACAGTGTGGACCCTGATCAGACTGCTTCTAGAGGAGCAGTCTGATCAGGGTCCCAACTGTTTGCAAAAAAAAAAAAACCTTTAAAGTTAACAGCAGACGACAAAGCAGACAACAATTGTTGTTTGATTGTTTGTTTGAATTTGGTTTTAACATCCGCCGTCAACACTATTTAGGTCATTTTGAAGAAGTTGCTTCCAATTTTGTTGGACTTTTATCGACATTGAGGTGCCAAATGAAACCAGAAGGCATAAATGCATTGGACAATGGGATGGGGTGATACATTTGTTGTGATTGACATCTTATGGGGTACGAACCTTGTCACGAGAATGCCTGTCTTCAGAGTTTTGACAAGGTGAGACAAAAAAACGGCCTACAAGGCTACACAGACTTGGAAGTGTCACAGAAACTAGAGGTGTTATAAATAGGGCTGGCTAATCGGAGCTGAAAAGATAATCGATTATCAGTCCCGTCATTGCGATCGATAATCGATTAGTAATCGCTTTGGTTTTTTACATTATTTTACCTGTCTGGATTTCTTCTGAGCATGACTCTTACCATATGTTGCACTTTACCATATGTATATTCGAACAGACAGGCCTGAACAAACAGTGTAGACCCAGATGAGACGCCGCAGAATGCGGCGTCTCATCAGGGTCTGCACTGTTTGCCATTCGTCCAGCTATTTTAGGCATAACTTTGGGTTGTAAATTGTACTTATCAAGTAATCGATTAAAAGCAAATCAGAAATGATAATCATTTTTGTTGAATTTATCGATCGGTTAATCGATTATACGATTAATCGTGTCACCCTCAGTTATAAATACTAACCTAGCAGGAAGCAAAAAGATGCTGATCATACTGCGCACATGCCCCTTGATTGTTCACAGATGGAAAAAAAATGCTTTCTCATGACATGGCTTGTGTACAAAAAGTTGGGACCATTTCAGCTCTTATTACAGAACTGCAAAATTTAATATTTAGTACTGCCGATTTTTTTTTTTTAACTGACCTAGTGCTAAATGTAAGAAACTCTGTTTTATGGAGACATTGAGAAATGTGCTCTCTCATGACATGGCTTGTGTACAAAAAGTTGGGACCATTTCAGCTCTTATTACAGAACTGCAAAATTTAATATTTAGTACTGCCGATTTTTTTTTAACTGACCTAGTGCTAAATGTAAGAAACTCTGTTTTATGGAGACATTGAGAAATGTGCTCTCTCATGACATGGCTTGTGTACAAAAAGTTGGGACCATTTCAGCTCTTATTACAGAACTGCAAAATTTAATATTTAGCACTGCCGATTTTTTTTTTTTAACTGACCTAGTGCTAAATGTAAGAAACTCTGTTTTATGGAGACATTGAGAAATGTGCTCTCTCATGACATGGCTTGTGTACAAAAAGTTGGGACCATTTCAGCTCTTATTTCAGAATTGCAAAATTTAATATTTAGTACTGCCGATTTTTTTTTTTTAACTGACCTAGTGCTAAATGTAAGAAACTCTGTTTTATGGAGACATTGAGAAATGTGCTCTCTCATGACATGGCTTGTGTACAAAAAGTTGGGACCATTTCAGCTCTTAATTCAGAACTGCAAAATTTAATATTTAGTACTGCCGATTTTTTTTTTTTTTAACTGACCTAGTGCTAAATGTAAGAAACTCTGTTTTATGGAGACATTGAGAAATGTGCTCCCTCATGACATGGCTTGTGTACAAAAAGTTGGGACCATTTCAGCTCTTATTTCAGAACTGCAAAATATAATATTTAGTACTGCCGATTTTATTTATTTTTTTTAACTGGCCTAGTGCTAAATGTAACAAACTCTGTTTTATGGAGATGTTGTGAAATGTGCCAAAAGCTAAGGGCCAGGGAGAGCTTTTGTGACAGCTTGATGTCCATCATCTGTCATCTCTCCCAGCTGTGAATTTGGGGCCCTCAATGACAGGTCATATGAGAAATCATGTACTGCAATGGAAGGTCATGTGTTTTTTCACCGGGCACTCCGGATTTTATGAGTGAAATAATCTTGAAAGGGCTGAAATAACGATAAAATTGCTTACCTTAAATTTCAGTGTATGGGAATTTATGATATGAGCAACATCACTCCTCCCGCTGTCTCACCCTCCCCACCCTCACCCCCACCCCCCAAAATGTTATTATCAGTGTGATTGTATCTTAACCCATTGTATAGGGGGACACCCCTAAAGGTGTACCTTGGCAAACAGTGCAACCCAGATCAGATGCTGCAGAATGCGGCATCTGAACAGGGTCTGTGCTATTTGCTAACAGA
The DNA here is from genome assembly GCA_963580285.1 of Lucinisca nassula. Classification (NCBI taxonomy): domain Eukaryota; kingdom Metazoa; phylum Mollusca; class Bivalvia; order Lucinida; family Lucinidae; genus Lucinisca; species Lucinisca nassula. The sequence continues at coordinate 27,109,075 of OY757017.1, forward strand.
ATTTTCTGTCAAAAATAGAATAAAAACGAAAAAATAGGCCTGACAAACCTTATATGACAAATGGACTTGTCCAACATATAGCAATGGAAGAGTTCACTAGTATACAATGGGTTAACCTTTTATATGGGAAAGCCCAAAACAGGATGCCGACGGACAGTGCATTTTCACTGTTACGAAAAATGTACCATATATAGTGGAATGTGTGTTTTGAGTTTTAGTTTCCACCTGCAACTAAGGGATCATGGTTTAAAGATTCATCAGAAAGTCGGAAGATGTCAGAAATCAGACTTCTGACCCCTGGTTTATGAGCCACTAAATGGTCATTTTTGTATAATCAGTACATTTTAAACAGTTATATATCTAAAACGGTGTTATAATGAAGGGTGTTATAAAACATAAAAAGTTATTTTAGCGAACAGTGTTGACCCAAATCAGACTGCTCCTCTAAGCCTGTACGCAAAAATATTTTTAAAAAGTTTGAAAAAAAAGTAGCAAACTACATAAGCAGACGACATTTTCAGATGTAGTTTTTCATGGCGACTTAAGGGTTAACACTTATTCTGCTGCTCATGTACACTTTTTGTTGTGCAGTTGTGAATATTAAGTAAATACATCATATAAATATTTTGATTGGTTGATAGTCAGCAATGGGTGTGGCTAAATTAATTATTCAGCAGAATAAGTACTGCGATATAAACGGCCCCCGCACATAGGGGCTTGAAGAAATATATGGGCTGCACGATGCTTCCACGCAGAGCTGAATCTGGCCCGCACACTAGTACTGGTAAACCGCTTAGAGGATCTAAGCCTGTCCAGGAACCGCAGTGCGAGGCGGACCGTCCATGGTAATAAACCCTATTGGTTTCATTGGGCGACAGGGCTTGAGATGTCATTTCATCTCAATGTCGGGTAAAAGTCCCACAAAATTGGAAGCAACGTCTCCAAAATGACCTTTACAGTGTTGACGGGGACGTTAAACCTCAAATCAAACAAACAAACTGTGATATAAAACCCAGGTGAGAAAGTGTTGTGTCCGTGTAGTCTCGCCTGTTCTCCTGATAAGTTTGGTGGCGTACATCTAAAAATAAGTCAGACAGGTGAAAATATACCAAGGTCAGTATTATATCTACTTGTCTACTATATGTCTGTGAGATAACTACACTCATAAGTTGGTCAGCCATGACAGAGGGCGCCAAAGGGAGAGTGCTTTTATGTTTGCTTCTGTTTGTGTGTTTAAATGCAGCCAAGTTGACACTGTTAAGATAAAATTGAGCCAGTCTGTTAACCAAAGCCATATTCACACCTGGAGCCTGTTGCATTTCCCTGGAGATTTTTCATTAAACATTGCAGGTGGCAAACCCTGTAAAGGTATATCTTGGCAAACAGTGCAGGCCCAAATCAGACGCCGCAGAAAGCGGCATCTGATCAGGGCCTGCACTATTTGCTAGCAGAATTTTCCGTCAAAAAGAATAGGATAAAAACGTAAAAATAGGCCTACCACCTATGGATGTGTTCAACATATAGCGATGAAAGAGTCCACCAGTATACAATGGGATAATGTCCCACATTGTATTACACTAAATGACACTTTTTATAATGTTATTTGTCTTAAAGATTTTGCCCATGTAAGAAGTAGTAAAATACCGTAATGATCTTTAGTATTGGGACAGACAGACCAAGGCAAGCAGTGCTGACCAAAATCAGATTACTCCTGAAAGAGCAGCTTCAGAAACAGTCTGATCAGGGTCTACCCTGCTTGTCCGGCCCCGGCCCATCGGGGCTTGGAAGAAATAGATGAGCTGCATGATGCTTCCACGCAGAGCTGAAACCGACCGCACACGAGTACTGGTAAACCACTTGGATAATCTAAGCCTGCCCAGACAAAGTGGTGCGAGTCTAACGGTCCATGCTTATAAACCCTGTTGGTTTCATTGGGCAACAGGGCTTGAGATGTCATTTCATCTCAAGGTCGGGTAAAAGTCCCACAGAATTGGAAGCGATGTCTCCAAAATGACCTCCACAGCATTGACGGGGACATTAAACCTCAACCAGCCCCGATAGCTCAGTTGGTAGAGTGTCCACTCCGGGGAACGGGAGGTCACGGATTCGATGCCGGGCTGCGACATACCAAAGTCGTTAAAAATGGTACTAGCTGCTCCTCGCTTGGCACTCAGATTTACCGGGTAGAGCTAGGACTGGTCTACCCAGTGTCAGGATAATGTGACGGGGTGTGGTATCATATAATGTGTCTGGGACATGATACTTCAGTGAGGCAGCACTATAAATGTGAGCATTGAGCTCCCTGTCGCAACCAGACACCGTCGTGATATGACTGAAAAATTGTTGAAAGTGACGTTAAACCAAAATTCACACACACACACACACACACTGCCCTGAGAGTACACTGTTTGCCAATCCCATCCCATGATTGTAGTCTAGAGTATTATGCACCACTTGCTGCGATAAAGCTGGCATTGGTAGCTGAACAGCTCAAAAATGACCTAAATTGTGTTGACTGGGCTGTCAAACTCCAATACAAACAAACACTGCGATATTATTAATGCTGCTATTTATCCCCTCACATAGCATCAGTGTTGTGCGTCCGTGTGTGTGTGTTTGTGTGTGTGTCTGTCCGGAACCTTGTGAATACGATAGAAGACAAAGTTTTCATCGTAGAAGCTTCAAACCTTCCACAAATGTTCCCCATGGAAAGATGATGAACCCTATTGATTTTCAAGATCAAGGGTCAAAGGTTAAGGTGACAATGAACTTGACCTTAAAAACATTGTGAATAGGATGGAAGACAGTTATCCTTGTTGAAGCTTCAAACCTTCCACAAATGTTCCCCATGGAAAGATGATGAACCCTATTGATTTGCAAGGTCAAGTTTCAAAGGTCAAGGTTACAATGAACTTTACCTTGAAAACCTTGTGAACAGGATAGAAGACAGTTATCCTCGTAGAAGCTTCAGACTGTCCACAAATGTTCTCCATGGAAAGATGATGAACCCTATTGATTTTCAAGGTCAAGGGATGAACCCTATTGATTTTCAAGGTCAAGGGTCAAAGGTCACCTTAAAAAACCTTGTGAACAGGATAGAAGACACAGTTATCCTCATAGAAGCTTCAAACTTTCCACAAATGTTCCACATGGAGAGATGATGAATCCTTTTGACTTTCAAGGTCAAGGTCACAATGGACTTGACCTTAAAAACCTTATGAACAGGATAGAATACACAGTTATCATCGTAGAAGCTTCAAACCTTCCATAAATGTTCCCCATGGAAAGACGATGAACCCTGACGACTTTCAAATTAAGGGGTCAGAGGTCAAGGTCACAATGGACTTGACCTTAAAAACTTTGTAAATAGGATAGAAGACACAGTTATCAGTGTAAAAGTTTCAAACCTCCCACAAATGTTCCCCATAGAAAGACAACGATGAACTCTTATGACTTTCAAGGTATGGGGTCAGAGGTCAAGATCACAATGGCCTTGACCTTAAAAACCTTGTCAACAGGATAGAAGACACAGTTATCTTCGTAGAAGCTTCAAACCTTCCACAAATGTTCCTCATGGAATGACGATGAACCCTATTGACTTTCAAGGTCAGAGGTCAAGGTCACAATCAACTTGACCTTAAAAACCTTGTGAACAGCATAGAAGACACAGTTACGATCGTAGAAGAATCCAACCTTTCACAAATGGTCTTATATGGCTAACATATTCAGATTGGATTTAGATGTTGATGAATGCTATGCAGTTGCGAGGGGATGCTACGCTTGCGTTGCCTTGTTTCTATAAATAAGTTACCTGGATTTCCTACAAATCAGTGATAGTCAGGTGGACTTTAGCACCGAAGAGTTTGTATGCGTTGATCAACCCAAAATGATGTTTGCCGCAGATGTGATTGGCAGTTTAACGACTAAAAGTAGCTTTGTAATGAAACTCTGATATATTTTGATAATGGTCCTTAATTGGTGATAGGAATTCCTTGCTATTTTGATCCAAGGCTTAAGATAGATTGCAAATAAAAATGATTTATTTCAAGCTTAGAATAACGAAAAACCTTGAAAGTCTGGTTCCAGTGGTTCATAGAATTATTAGTTTCCAAGAAAACTGCACCCTTAACCCTTCTCTTGCTGAATATTCAGTTTAGCCACACCCATTTCTGACTTTGAACCAATCAGATTACTTGATTTAATTTATTCCTACAAATTCATAAATTAAATGTCAAACAGTGTAGATCCTGATCAGATGGCTTCTTCAGAAGCCATCTGATCTGGATCTACACTGTTTGCAAAGAAAATGGTTGTTGTGAACAGCAGGATAAGAGTTAAAATGTTGTCTGCTTATGTCAACTGCTGCATCATACAGCAAAATTTTCCAGGATTTTTTTAGATACAGGCAAATAGTGTGGATCCAGATCACCCACACAGCTATCAAAGGAGCAGTCTGATTTGGGTCTTCTCTGTTTGCAGTAGCAATTTCAAAAGTACACTACAACTTCTTTATAACACTGTTCATTATAACATGCCCCCGCCCATCGGGGCTTGAAGAAATAGATGGGCTGCTTGATGCTTCCACGCAGAGCTGAAACCAACCCGCACACAAGTACTGGTAAACCGCTTAGAGGATCTAAGCCTACCCAGGCAAAGCAGTGCGAGTCGGTCCGTCCATGCTTACAAACCCTATTGGTGTCATTGAGCGACAGGGCTTGAGATGTCATTTCATCTCAGTGTCGGGTAAAAGTCCCACAAAATTGGAAGCAACGTCTCCAAAATGACCTTTACAGTGTTGACGGGGACATTAAACCTCAAATCAAACAAACAAACAAACTGTTCATTATAACACAGTTTTGGATGGAACACGGTTTCAGGATTGATCCCAAACCATGGATAGATTATACAGAAAATTAATGGTCATTTTTCTTTATATAATCCATACATTTTTAAATATAACACGGCTTTTGTTTGGATATAACACAGTTTCTGCTTTGGACCCCATTTACCCAATTTGCATGCGGGAAACCTCTAAAGGGGTACCTTGGCAAAAAGTGCCAGCCCAGATCAGGAGCCGCAGAACGCATCGTCTGATTAGGGCCTGCATTATTTCCTAACAGAATTTTCCGTCAAAAATAGAATAAAAATAAAAAAAGGCTTACCACCCCTTATATGAGGATTGGACTTGTCCAACATATAGCAATGGAAGAGTCCACAAGTATGCAATGGGTTAATAGTGTAATGACATTTGTTGTGATTGGTCGGCATAGAATGGTCCATTTCCAATGGTGTGGGTGTCAGGTTTCTTTGGTTAACCCTTATCTTGCTGTTCACGACAACCCCTATCTTTGCAAACAGTGTAGATCCTGATCAGATGGCTTTTCCAAATAGTGTAGATCCAGATCAGATGGCTTCTGAAGAAGCCATCTGATCAGGATCTACACTGTTTGGCATTCAATTTATGAATTTGTAGCAATAAATTACATCAAGTAATTTGAATGGCTGATAGACAGAAATGGGTGTGGCTAAAATGAATATTCAGCAAGATAAGGGTTAATGTAAAAGGCAGCCCATAGATGCCATGAAAAACTTCATCTGAAAATGTTGTCTGGTTTTGTGGTCTGCTCTATCTTCTTGCAAACTTTTCAAACATTTTTGCACATAGGCAAACAGTTGGATACCGGCAAACCGTGTGGATCCAAATCGGACTGCTCCTGTTGGTGTTGACCCAGATCAGACTGCTCCTATGGGATCTGGGTCCACACTGTTTGCAACAATGACTTTTAAAGTAACAGGCAGACTTATAAATAGCATACAACATTTGTTGTGATTGGCATTTTATGGGTTTGGCAAAAAAATGCAGACCCAGATCAGGCCCAGCACTCGCAGGAAAGTTGCCATTGGCAAGTAGAATAATGTTTAAATGACAAGCTCTCCTAAACTTTGAGTCAGTAAGAATGTTGCTTAGGTTTCAATTAACCCTTGACCTGCTGAATATTTAAATATACCACACCCACCACTGATTATCAACCAATCAGATTTCTTGAAATCAAAGCATTGCAACAAATTCATAAAGTGAAAGACAACAATGAAGATCCTGATCAGATGGCTTCTTCAGAAGCCATCTGATCTGGATTTACATTGTTTGAAAGTTAAGACATATCCAGGCTCAGCAGGACAAGGGTCAAGTTATCTAGATGACTTTGAGAAGCCATGTGACATCTTAAAATTAGGTGAGCGATTCCGGACCATCATACTTTTGTTTTCCAAAGCTGGCCTGGTTGATGTGTATCATTATATGAGAAAAAATAGAGAATGAAAGAAAATGATGAATAACTGTTATAAATGTCGCAAGTTGTTTACATTGCATATTATAGTGCATTTTAGGGGAAATTGGTGCAGTTGCAGGGGGAGATAATTGACTTCGAAAAAATATGTTCAACTGCTTTATTCTGAAAGGAAAGGTTTGGCAACACTTGGGGAAAAATATCAATAGGGGACTACTCTTAAGGGGATTGGGTACACCTAGAAGATTTTTCCACCATTTTTCAAAGGGAGACAACTTTCGGAACTTCCTGCTCGCTTTTCTATAAATACTGTCCCATGGAAACAGGGGTCTAGGAGCTCTTAAAGGAAAGAATTTGGTCTTATTAATTTGGACACCTCTTTCAGTGAAGGAATCTTTTTGCCATTAAGCATATAGGTTGTCACAAAAGTTGTTCCCCTTAATGGCTTATAATAACTAAAAATAACTGGTTAAAATATCTTGGGTACAAATGGGGCTTGAAGAAATAGATAGGGCTGCATGATGCTTCCAGGCAGGGCTGAAACCAACTGCTTATGAGTACTGGTAAACTGCTTAGAGGATCTAAGCTTGTCCAGGCAAAGTAGTGCAAGTCTGACCATCCTGTTGGTTTTATTGGGTGGCAGGGCTTGAGATGTCATTTCATCTCATCGCCCCCGCCCATTGGGGCTTGAAGAAATAGATGGGCTGCATGATGCTTCCACGCAGAGCTGAAACTGACCACACACGAGTACTGGTAAACCGTTTAGAGAATCTAAGGCTGCCCAGGCCGGTTCGTCCATGCTTATAAACCCTATTGGTTTCATTGGGCAACAGGGCTTGAGGGGTCACTTCATCTCAGTGTCGGGTTAAAGTCGCACCAAATTGGAAGCAGCATCTCCAAAATGACCTATACAGTGTTGACGGGGACATAAAACCTCAAAACAAACAAACATTTCATCTCAATGTCGGGTAAAAGTCCCACAAAATTGGAAGCAGCGTCTCCAAAAAAATGACCAAAATAGTGTTGATGGGGATGTTAAACCTCAATCAAATCAATATGGGTCTACTCTTAACCCTTCTCTTGCTGAATATTCATTTAAGCCACACCCATTTCTGTCTATCAACCAATCAAATTACTTCATGTAATTTACTGCTAAAAATTCATTAACTGAATGACAAACAGTATAGATCCTGATCAGATGGCTTCTTCAGAAGCCATCTGTTCTGGATCTACACTGTTTCCAAAGATATGGGTTGTCGTGAACAGCATGATAAGAGTTACCCCTTAAGATGCCGAGAAAAACTACTTCTGAAAATGCCTTCTGCTTTTGTCGTCTCCTGAATCTTCTTGCAAACTTTTCAAAAATATTTTTGCATACAGGCAAACAATATGGACCCAGATCAGACTGCTCCTAGAGGAGACTACTCCTAGAGGGGCTGCCTGATCTGGGTCCACACTGTTTGCAAAAATGAGGTTTAAAGTAACCGGCAGATGACAAAATGGACGACAGTTGTCGTGATTGGCATTTTATGAGTTAAAGGATAGAAATTGTGCCTTATGAGAAAAATATTCCCTTTACAGTAGACCCCTTTCAGTGAGGGAATCTTTTGGCAGTTAACTATTATCCTGCTGTTCACGACAACCCCTGTCTTTGGAAACAGTGTAGATCCAGATCAGATGGCTTCTGAAGAAGCCATCTGAGCAGGATCTACACTGTTTGGCATTCAGTTTATGAATTTGTAGGAATGAATTACTTCAAGTGATCTGATTGGTTCAAAGTCAGAAATGGGTGTGGCTAAAATGAATATTCAGCAAGAGAAGGGTTAAGCATAAAGGTTGTCACAAAAGTTGTTGCCTTTATAATAAGTAAAAACGACATGTTTATAATATCTGTAGTAAGCAAGCACCTTTGGGATATACAAAAAGTGCTTGCTTAGGACAGGTGCTTGCTTAACACAGGCAAATTTTAATGCATTTTCCTTTTTCGGGAACTGAATCCCTGCTTGCTGAAGACAGGTTGCTTGCTTAATACAGGTGGCCAAAAAAACAGGTTTCACTGTAATATATTTTATCCATCCATTCAAACTACAAGAGTCTACAAGAAGACAAACTTCCATCACAGAAACAAACACTGAGTCATTGTATTGATCCCGCTTTCTTTCTTACAATGCTTTCAGTATTTTCTGCAACTTACATGTCCTATTGCGGCAGAAAATGAGCGGCGGCACGGAATACGCTTTAACCCAAATTAATCTTGAGCATTGCTGTTGGGAACATATGCAAATGAAAATTGCTTGCAGGCTTTGAAAGAGGAAAACCAACTACAACAACAACAACAAACAACAACAACAACAACATTGACAAACAACAACATAAAACAAAACAGTTTTAAAGTGACAGTTTACAGAAACTGAAATTTCTTGACTGCAATTTCATGATTGTTAACCGTTAAACCCATTTTATTCGGGAACAGCGAAACTTGGTTAGCCCATTTTATACAGCAAACCTCAAAACGGTACACTGGAAAACCGTGCAGATTCACAGAATGCAAATAAATTTCAAAGATTATCGAGGTAACTCATCCTGACACGCGTAAATTTTAAAATGGACTCTGCTATATCACTAGCTCTTATCCTGCTGTTCATGACAACCCCTATCTTTGCAATAGTGTAGATCCAGATCAGATGGCTTCTTTCAGATGGCTTCTGAAGAAGCCATCTGAGGCTTTTGAAGAAGCAATCTGAAGCCATCTGATCAGGATCTACACTGTTTGACTTTCAGTTTATGAAATTGTATGAATAAATTACATCAAGTAATCTGATTGGTTCAAAGATAGAAATGGGTGTGGCTAAACTGAATATTCAGCAGGTCAAGGGTTAGAACAGCTGAGCTATTGAAATGGAGTATCTGTAGCAGACTGAATGGTAAAACAAAAAACAAGTAATGATGCCCACATATTTGAGATTAGAGAGCTTTTTCAAAACGTCCCTGTTACGTCCCTGTTATGCTAAGGTACGTTATCGCTAAGGCTGACACGATTAATCGTATAATCGATTAATCGATCGATGAATTCCACAAAAATGATTATCATTTCTGATTTGCTTTTAATCGATTACTTGATAGGTACAATTTACTACCCAAAGTTATGCCTAAAATAGCTGGATGAGTGGCAAACAGTGCAGACCCTGATGAGACGCTGCAGAATGTCTCATCTGGGTCTACACAGTTTGCTCGGGCCTGTCTGTTCAAATTTACATATGGTAAAGTGCTACATATGGTAAGAGTCATGCTCAGAAAGCCAGACAGGTAAAACAATGACAAAAACCTTAGTGATTGCTAATGGATTATCGATCGCAATGACATGAATGATGATCGATTATCCTTTCAGCGCCGATTAGCCAGCCCTAGTTATCCCATGATACAGTGTGTTCTGAAAATCGTTTGGCCAAAAGGAGACGCTAAAATAAAACATGAATCATCATGACAGTCTTAACCCATTGTATGCTAGTGGACTCTTCGGACAAGTCCATTTGTCATATAAGGGGTGTCAGGTGACGGAACAGTCTGTTAACAAATAGTGCAGGCCTTTATCAGACGCCGCAGAATATTCTATTTTTGACGGAACATTCTGTTATCAAATAGTGCAGGTCTTTATCAGACGCCACGTTCTGCGGCGTCTGATCTGGTTGCCTGCACTGTTTGCCAAGGTTCCCCTTTAGGGGTTTCCCACATACAATGGGTTAAGCCTTAAGTTGCAAAAAAAAAACTGTATCTGAAAATGTTGTCTGATTATGTCGTCTGCTGCATCTTGTTGCAAAGTTTTCAAGCACATTTTTGCATACAGGCAAAATGTGTGGACCCTGATCAGACTGCTCCTAGAGGAGCAGTCTGATTTGGGCAGTCTGATTTGGGTGCAAACAGTGTGGACCCTGATCAGACTGCTCCTAGAGGAGCAGTCTGATTTGGGTCCACACTGTTTGCAAAAATGACTATTTCAAGTAACCAGCAGACGACAAAGCAGATGACAGTTGTTGTGACTGGCATCTTATGGGCTCATTTGCATGTGAATATCTGTGAGCCAGGCCATTAGAACAGGATACTTATTGCCTAGGCAACCGGCAGCAACCGCATAAGGCCAGTTGCGCCAGAGCCTTTGCGGCTTATAGACCGGTGGGGCTGTCGTGGCTTCTTTCAAGGTCCTGCAAATAAATTAGCCCTTAGATGCCATTTGTCATCTACTTTTTCGTCTGCTGGTTACTTTAAAACAGGGTGGCCCCCAGATCAGTCGCTGCTTCTCTAATAATAGGGAACAAATACTGTCGTTATAACGAAGGTCCTGTGTACCTTTTAAAAAGTTTGCAAGAAGATGCAGTAGACGACAGACACAATTTGCTGTTCTGTTTGATCCTGAAATCCTGTTTGCTTAAAATACAGGAATCTAACCCATGGCATGCGGGGAAACAACTAAAGGAGTACCTTAGCGAATAGTGCAGGCCCAGATCTGCCGCCTCAGAACGCAAATTTAATGTGAATCTGATGCTAGGTCCTGATGTGGATTAAGTTGCAGCAAGTAAAGATTTCCATCGAATTCAAATCCTTGGTGTAAACTGTTCATGCACATCTTCTGTACTGATTGGCATTTAAAGCGTCGTCTGTTCAAGACCAGTTTCAAACGCCAAAGGGGCATGCACGCCCATTAAAGTATCCCTTAATCATTAAGAGGCTGAGAAAAACAACATCTGAAAATGTTGTCTGCTTTTGTCGTCTGCTGATTTTTTTTGCAGAAGTTTTAAAAAAAATATTAACAGTGTGGGCCCAGTTAAGACTGCTCCTACAGGTCCACACTGTTTGCAAAAAAAAATGACTGTTGTCAAATGATTAGCATGTTAACCCTTGTCCTGCTGAATATTTAAATATGTCACACCCACTACTGATTATCAGCCATTCAGATTACTTGATGCAAATTATTGCAACAAATTCATAAACTGGATGGCAAAAATGAAGATCCTGATCAGATGGCTTCTTCAGAAGCCACCTGATCTGGATCTACATTGTTTCAAAGATAAGGCATATCGGGGCTCAGCAGGACAAGGGTTAAGGGTTAAGAGGCCGCACTACATCAGCTGTTTATTTATGATGTAATCAAAATAAACTGAAGATAGGGTTTGAAAATTTTTTAAAATCTCAAACCTGCGACCTCTGACATACAGTGAGCTTTGTTCTATGGCCTGTTAACCTGGGCCACCCAGTGGCTCCTTGTATTTCTTCAGACAGCGAAATCTTAATATAAGAGTGATGATTAAATCTTATGACATGAATGTTTTATTTGTTTGTGAGCAGCTGTATAGTTGTCACAGCATTCTAGACTCTGCCAAAACTTGACGCGTTGAAGTCTTCCCGGGTAGTGGGTACAGCCGGAAACTGGTCTTTGAGGGAGGTACTCATGTCCTGACAGGACCTCAGTAAACGGTCACACTGGCACTTCGAATGATCACACGGACGGTGTTGATTTTTCATTGTCTCATTATACCCCCACAAATGAAATTTGGGGGGGTATATAGGAGTGAGCTTGTCGGTCTGTCGGTCTGTCTGTCTGTCTGTCGGTCGGTCTGTTGACTTGGTTTCCAGACGATAACTCAAAAAGCGCTTCACCGATTTTTATAATTTTTGGTACACTGATGTAACATCATAAAATACAGGTCAAGTTCGATTTCCACTACAATTCGTCAATTTTTGACATAGTTATGGCCCCTTTTAAGTGAAAAAATTGCAAAATGCGCTGATGTACTATCAAGGCTGTTTGCAAAATGTGCTGATGTACTATCAAGGCAGTTTTTGTGGGGGTATTCATCACCTTTAGTGATATCTCTAGTTATGTCTTAGCTGAAGTAGCTTTCAGGATTTTTCGATACCGGTGAGCCTCTTTGCAAGGAAAACCTGTTTTACGTCGTGTGGACAGCAAAGGCTAGGATCAGACTGTGCATTTGCACAGTCTGATCCTCGCCTTCTCTGTCCACATGAGGATCCTTTGTAACGCTTTATAACTAGCAATCGTGTCTCATCCACTGAACAGTCAGGAACACTGGTGTATGTCTTAATTCACTGGTTGGACGACCTTGGTGGCGGGTTTTCTCCGGTTACAGCTAACACAAAATAATGGCACTGGAAGCTAGCTTCAGGGATTTATTTTTTGTTTTCATAATTTGTCTAGACATCCTATCAACAATCTGACTTTAATGGTAGGAAATTGATTTTCTTTAAATCAATTTTCAGCTGGAACTCGGCATTCAACCCATTCATGCATAATGCGATGACCGGTGTCGCAGTTTGGATACGGTCTATTTTCAGGTTGACGGGATTTTCTTAACCCTTTTTGTACCAAATGGAATCTTCCTCCTTATATATAGCAGGAGTCCATTTCAAAATTTAGGGGTGCCAGGTCGTGCTTTCTTCAAAATTTATTTGGAAAATGGCTTGACTTTATGCAAACAGTGAAGGCCCTGATCAGACCCAACATTCTTGGGGTTTCTGGTACTAAATGGGTTAAAATATATTTTGGGGCATCATGGGAAAACCTGCCAAAAGGTCTGTTTCTACCAGCCAAGACTTCTTGATTAGCCTCGCCATGCAGGCTTGCTTCCCTCAGCATAATCCGGAGACTGTGGAACACTGTTGCCAACAGTTTTGTTTAATACTTAACCCTTGTTCTGCTGAATATTCATATATGCCACACCAACTACCGATTATCAACCAATCAGATTACTTGATGCAAATTATTGCAACAAATTCACAATCTGAATGGCAAACAATGTAGATCCTGATCAGATTGCTTCGTCAGAAGCCATCTGATCTGGATCTACATTGTTTCAAAGATAAGGCGTATCCGGGATTAGCAGGACAAGGGTTAATAGCCCATTCAACACTATTTAGGTCATTTTTAGCCAATCAGTTTACCTAGCCACGTTTTCCCTTGGCAGGCTTATAATCCATTAACCTCTTTTACCAAAAACTGACAACTGTCCTATTCGAATCAGTGGAAGGGAGTGAATGCCATAGAACAGATTTCATGATCAATCTCCACAAAAGACTGTTGCCGACTCTGCAGGTACCGAACCCTAAACCTCCTGATTGCAGGTCAGATGGGCTTTTAGACTGGGCCACAGAGGCTGTACAGTCTGATCATACCACACTGACTGTGCAGGCTTATATGAGTCTTTTGTTTGTGTGAATGTTAGCACTTATTTCGGGTATTTTTGGAGACGTTGCTTCCAATTTTGTGTCACTTTTACCCGACATTGAGATGAAATGACATCTCCAGCCCTACTGCCAAAATAAAACAATAGGGTTTATATGCAAGGATGGTCCGTCACACACCACTGTGCCTGGACAGGCTTAGACCTTCTAAGCAGTTTACCAGTACTCATGTGCTGTGGGTTTTAGCACTTTGCAGCCCTATTGATGGATATATATGACTTGCCTATCTTCGAGTCTGGGCACAGAGCAAAGCGTCAAGGTGTGGATCTACAAACTATTAGGTTATAATTGAAGAGTTGATGCCGTGGTCAGTTATTTGTGTTGCACATGTCATGAATATTCATCAGGTGGTCAGTTGTCAATGTGGTCTGATAGTTTGGTTGTTGCCATGTGTTTCGGTGTGGATATCATAGTGGATGTAAGGTCATATAGCTACAGCCTTTCAGCACATCACAATCTCTTTATAACACTATTAATGGGGTCCAAAGCAGAATCCGTGTTCGTTAAACAATTGTGTTATATCAAAACAAAAATGTATTTATGGTCATTTTTCTATATAATCTTAAATCTATACAATTTTGGGATCCTTCTTGAAACTGTGTTATATCCAAAAATCGTATTGTAATGAACCGTGTTATAATGAGGATATGGTGTAATTCCCCAAGCCCTGATGGGCAGGGGCATTATCCGAGTCATTGCTTGAGGAACCAGTCTTCTGGCAGGTTTTGTCAGTTCACAGATCTATTTCTTCAAGCCCCTATTCTGTCTCTGAGTGTAGATTTTGAACGTAGACTTTCATTTAACCCTTAAATTCCAGTGCTGTAAGCAAACCGTGTAGACCCTGATCAGGTGCTGCATTTTTTCAGTGGCTGACCCTTAAATTCCTGTACTGTATGCAAATAGTGTAGAACCCTGATCAGACGCTGCATCCTGCAGCGTCTGATCTGGGTCTACACTGTTTGCCAAGCCAAACCCATGATTCCAGTCAATATTCTACAGATAACCCTTTTATGCATCACGCTGACCTCACTGCCATAAAATTAACGCTGCTATTTTCTATAAATGAGTTGCATGGATTTCCTACAAATCAGTGATAGTCACATGGACAACAGCACGAATTCAGTTTCTGTCCTTTATAACTCTGAGTCGATTGTAAAACAGTCAACTGAGTCGATTGTAAAACAGTCAACCCAAAAATGGGCACTGCTAGAAGATGCATACTTGTTCAGGAGAAGTGCATAGATTAACCTGTATCCCATTGAGCCCATTAACTCCTACCTTTGCAAACAGTGTAGATCCAGATTGGTTGACAGTCAGAAATGGGTGTGACAAAATTGATTTATTCAACAGGATAAGGATTAAGTGAGTAACTGTATGTGACATGAATGTTTTTCGTTTTTCAAAGTATCTTTAGTGACTAAACCTTTTAACTGTTCTTTTGTTTGTTTGAATTGAGGTTTTATGTCCCCGTCAACACTCTTTAAGGTCATTTACGAGACATTGCTTTCAATTTTGTGGGACTTTTACCCGACATGGAGAGGAAATGACATCTCAAGCCCATAGTAACTGCCCAAACAGACAAAGGGTTTACATGCCGGGACAGTCTGGCCAGCACCACTCTACCTGGGCAAGCTTAGACGTCCAGTTGGTTTGAAGCACCGTGCAGCCCAATCTACATGTATGTCTCCAAGCCCGATTGGCAGGGGCCCATGCAACTGTTCTAAAGCTAGTTTGTACAATACCTGATACATATATTTTAGTGATATATATTTTTGCTGAAAACAAATGCCACAATGCCGCACATGGGCCTCCATGAGCGCTGACTCCTAATCATTAGGTCTCTCACCGCTGTGGTTTGAACATGGCTTTGGTAACATGTGAGCTGCCAAGTTCTGCAACGGAAGATCAGCTGGTTTTTCTCCTGGTACTCCGGTTTTTATTGACTTCTGATTTACGATCAGCTCTAATTGAGTGAAATAATCTGGAAAGGGCTGTAAAATCCCCCCCCATGCCCCCCCCCCCCCCCCCCACACACACACACACACAAAAATGCGCCACATTGTTAACTTTGGACTTCTGGTTCCCTATATTGGACATTGTCTTTTTCTTTGATTGGCTGAACTGATGCTCTATTGTCTTCTATTCTGTCAGAACCACTTTTAGTACGACATTCGATTTTGATCTTAATGTATTATGCAGAGCCATGTTTCTCTTCTGGAAGCGATAATGACGTCTGCTCACACCGCCTGCGGAGACATCTTCAGTCTTGGTGACAAAGTTAGACTTAATGACTAATTCGCCGCCAAGAGAATTTCTTACAGTATTTATGCCAAGTACTTGGATGATGGTTTCTGGACAAATCGTTCAGACCTAGATTAGACTGCTCCTTCAGGAGCAGCCTGATCTGGTTCTGATCAGTTGGCTGCTCGGTCAGTTTTGTTAAAGCCCATCCCAAGGTCGTAGTCACACATTCCAGCTTTAAGCAAATTAAAATAGATGGTCAATATGTCCAGTCTCACCAAGTATTTACGGTAGGTGTCTGGATTGTGCATGCCACAGCGTAATCTGTAATGCGTCTGTTCCCTCTTCTGACTGCTGCAGACGGGCGAATCTCGTTAATTTTACGACATGTCTCACTGAATTAGTATTGATTGAAGAAAATGTCTCCATAAAAGGAAGAACATTGAGCAAAACTAAAATGTCATCAAGATTCGGGAGAAAATGGAGAATAATTAATAATTGAAAGCTGTTTCAAGTTTTGATGATATTAATCTCAAAACAGAAAACTGTCTGCATGAATGACTGTATCGATTTAATCTCAAAGCAGGTCTGCTGTAGAACCTGCATTTTCGATAATTATCATGATTATTAGAACAAACAGTAGGCGAAGCTGTGTAAATAACACGGATATTGCGTATTGCGAAATTTTCCGAGGGGAATAGAAGCTTGCATAGACATCCTAAATACATGAATTAAAACACTGTGATTATATTGTAACTGTGACGAAAGTGCCTATGTACTGAACCCATAGAACTGTAAGCAGAATCAATGAAGCTGGTGTTCTAGTCTGTTTTTACTGGTGATTAAACATAAAACAAGACTTAACTCTTATCCTGCTGAATATTTCAATTAGCCACACCCATTTCTGACTATTAGCCAATCAGATTTAATGATTTAATGTTTTTGTTCAAATTCAAAAACTGAATGACAAACAGTGTAGATCCTGATCAGATGGCTTCTTCAGAAGCTACAAAGCAGAGGATTCACATGAAATGTTGAGGGTTTTTTTACTTCGAAAAATAAATAAGAAAATATTAAAAATGCCATCCTTCTCCAAAACCGCCCCAATCTGTGGTTTTACATTCCTGTCAACACTATGAGACATTTTGGAGAAGTTGCTTCCAATTTTGTGAGACTTTTACCCGACATTGAGATGAAATGACATCCCAAGCCCTGCCACCCAATCAAACCAATTGGATTAATATACATGAACGGTCTGACTTGCACCACTTTGCCTGGGCACGCCTGGGTAGCAGTGGTGTAAAAGTCACTGGCTCTCTCTCTCGTGCGTGTGATGACATCCGTAATGAGTGTTTGAGAGCGATTCAATAAGCTTGCATGGAGCATTCATCGCAATCGAACTAAAATAAATTAGTTTAAACTAAATATATAAATGCAATGACTTAGCACCCAATTTCGTAAAATCATTCTTCGATATAAAAAGATAGGGTAAAACATAAATGTTATTAGACAGAGAGTTAACCCAATCACAGTTGAAAACTTCCCTTCCCTCCTTAATTGCATGCCGGTGGGTCAGGCCTCAGATTCTATGACTGTTCCAGGGTAAAGGCTTACTGAGAATTAGTATCTAATTTTATGTAATGTTGGTTGGTGCCTGCCTGATGCTCTGTCACTCAGGTCAGGTCCATTGGTCTTCTTTTGCTTCAGCATTTCAGTGGTTTCTTGCTGTTGAGTCCTCACCGTTGTTTCATCTCTGTGGTTGTTTGATTTTTGTGTTCATGGAGATGTTGCACTGATGAGTGTCTAAATCGCGACGGAAGTAAGGGCGAGGATTGTGGCCATGTAAAATTGATTTAAGCCCCCCAGTGGAATTCATTTCACTGACTGTTCCAAGGCGGTTCTTATGTCGCAGTTTTTGTTATGGTTTGTCTTTGAGTGTGTGTATCACTTATAACATTTTGTTTTGGATGGCCAGTTGGCCATTTTTTGGGAAAGAGCTGTCCTTTCAGGAGATGACCTTTGCACAAGCCACTGGCTTTTTGTCTAATCCTGGACCATATGTATTTGTCTGTTTTCTTATCCTTGTATGTGAAGCAATCAAAATAAAGTTTAAACCAACTGTCCTTTTGGCTTTCAGCTATTGATGTTTCCATTGGGGTCTGGTTGTTTCATGCTTGTGTTTCTTTTTTGTGTCTGATGGGAGCTGTGGGTCAATTGTATTGATTCCTGATCATTGCCTTCACTTCTATTTTGTAGATACCAGTACTCATGTGCTGTCGGTTTCAGCTTTGCGTTGAAGCATTATGCAGCCCAATCTATTTCTCCAAGCCCTGATGGGAGGGTGGGGAGGGGGGGGGGGAACATGAATGTTGTCATTATAACAAGTTTTGTTCATATCGAATGTCAGTTTATAGAGGGTTGTATTTTCATGTTCTTAACCCTTGTCCTGCTGAATATTTTAATCTGCCCCACCCACTACCGATTATCAAACAATCAGATTACTTGATGCAAATCATTGCAACAAATTCACTATCTGAATGACAATCAATGTAGATCCTGATCAGATGGCTTCTGAACCATCTGATCTGGATCTACATTGTTTGAAAGATAAGGCATATCCAGGCTCAGCAGAACAAGGGTTAAAATATGAGTCATGCTCAGCTGTTTTAACCCATTCAGTACCAGAAACCCCTAAAAGGGTACCTTGGCAACCAGTGCAGGCCCAGATCAGACGCCGCAGAATGCGGCATCTGATCAGAGCCTACGCTGTTTGCAAAAAGTTAAGCCATTTCTATAATAAATTTGAAGAAAACATAACCTGAAAACCCTAAAATTTGAAATGGACTCCTGCCAGGAGGATTGTTCAAATATGAATGCAACTAAGCACATAAAAATGATTCCGTGATAGATTTCGATGAAAAATTTATTTTGTCCCCTCAAAGTATTCTCCTTTAACAGATATACAAACTTTCAGTCTTCTGATCCAATCATTGAATTCATTTTGGTATTCTTTTCGTGGTATACTATGAAGGCACTGGAATATTGCAGAACCGAGGTGTTTGCGCTGTACAAATTTTCTACCAGAAAGGTATTTTTCAGCTGTGGGAACAAAAAAAAGTCACACAGGGCAAGGTCAGGGGAATACGGGGGGTGAGGGAGTTCAACAACCTTTTCCTGCTTCAGATAGTCTTGCACAATGAACACCTTGTGCGATGACGCATTGTCATGTAGCAATCTGACATTGGCCAAACCAGTTGCGGGTCTTTGTTCTTTGAAATATTTCTTCAATTTTCGAAGAACTTTATTCTTGTAAAACTTCGCATTTACAGATTTGCCTTTAGGCACAGCAACCTGAATAGCAGGGCCCTGATTTGAAAAGAATATGGCATACATTACCTCCTTGACGCTCATGGTCCGCTTTGCAATGCATGGTCTTTTGCAATACTTTGTTGCCCATATTTTGTTCTGAATCATGTGTTTTGGCTCAAAAAGTGAACCCATGTCGATCTCGTCACATTTGACCACATTAGCGAAAGACCGTGCATTGTAATTTGGAAACTTTTAAAGCAACTTCTTGGCGCACTGAACGCGTGTCTTTTTCTGCTCATCTGTCAACAGATAGGGAATCCATCTATGCACAGATCTTTCTCATTTTCAAATCCCGTTTCAGAATTGTATGAGTTACTCCTAATGAGATGCCAACCATATTAGCTATTTGCCTAGTGGTGTATCGTGCATCTGTAGCAACTATTTCTTTCACTCTAGCAACCATCTTGGCAGATGTTGCCCTTTTCGGCCGACGATCATGTGGTGCATCTTCTGTTGAGCCTAGCCCACAGCTGAATTTTTTACACCAACGAAAAACTGTCGGAAAAGACATTTCATTATGCCCATAAACCGAACATATTTCATCAAAAATGTCTTTGCACTGTATACCAAGAATACAACGATTCTTAATATAGGACCGTATTTCAACGGCGTACTCTGACCTTCTTCCAACCATGTTTTGTATTAGTATAAAGAGTAGACAGTGTTTATCGAACGATATACATGGCTAAAGTGGACGGATTTTAACAGGTTTGGTATCAATGTATAGGTGAAATGTTTTTCTATGCTGTGATATTTATTTCCAGGTGATTTTTGCATTAGTGCATGAGAAAACGTTCTACTTGCATTCATATTTGAACAGTCCTCGTATACTGGTATATAAGGTGGAAGACTCCATTTGGTAATAAAAGGGTTAAGCATAAAATGTTTCTGTTTCTGAATTTTAACCCTTGTCCTGCTGAGCCCGGATATGTCGTATCTTTCAAACAGGGAAGCCATCTGATCAGGATCTACATTGTTTGTGATTCAGGTTGTAAATTTGTTGCAATAATTTGCATCAAGTAATCCGATTGGTTGATCATCAGTAGTGGGCATGGCATATTTATCTTTTACTTGAACTTCCTACTCAGTTCAATCTTAATTCTGCTGAAAAATAAGAAAAAAAAAAAAAAATTATAATTAAGTAATTTGACACATGTGGAAGTTTCTTACAGTGACAGTGCTTTTGCTAACAAAGTTCAGGAAAGGTCCTGGAGGTGCATGATACGTAAGCCCGTCATGTATGAGCCCTGATCTGACACTGGTCAGTGCTTATGTATGGAAACCTGACAACTCCAAGCCTGTTATCCACTTGCAGGCAGGAAACCCCTAAACGAATGCCTTGGCAAACGGTGCAGGCCCAGATCAGACGCCGCAGCATGCGGCGTCTGATCAGGGCCTGCACTGTTTGCTAATAGAATTTTCCGTCAAAAATAGAATAAAAACCAAAAAGTAGGCCTGCCACCTCCTATATGACAAATGGACTTGTCCAACTTGCAGCAATGGAAGAGTCCACTAGTATACAATGGGTTATAAAGTGTCGCTAAATGGTATGCAATAAGTAAGTAAAGGCTTTATTTTTTAAGGGTTACACATTTTTGGGTAATCTTCAATGCAGCCCTCAAATATATAATAAATATTAGTAGAGAAAACGATGTTGGGGATACATAGATATCCCCAAGCCCATCAAAACCTTCCAGTACGTGTATACCGAAATCTGACAACTTTTCCTCCAAGCTCTTTTTTTCTTCCTTCTGGGTAATAATTGCGTCTACCGCCAGCTTTTATAAAGACATTTCGAGTTGGCTTTGACAAATTTCTTATTAAAGACTAATTTAATGCCCGAAAACTCGTAATTTTGTCTAGCTTTGGCATGTTATATTATGCGTCTGTGACTGAAGCAGCTCTACTTTCCCATTAACCATTAACCCTTTTTGTACGAAATGGAATCTTCCTCCTTATATATAGCAGGAGATCATTTCAAAATTTAGGGGTGTCAGGTTGTGTTTTCTTCAAAATCTGCTTGGAAATTGGCTGATTGTTTTGCAAACAGTGCAGGCCCTGATCAGATGCCGCAGAACTGCGGCGTCTGATCTGGGCCTGCACTGTTTGCCAGGGTACCCGTTTAGGGGTTTCTGGTACTAAATGGATTAAGCTGCCAAGATGTGTCCTTGGGCAAGACACGTTATGACAATGCCCGAATTGGCTCAGGTGTAAATGGGTAGCAGTGGTATAAAAGTCACTGCCTCTCTCTTGCCACGCATGATAACATCTGGAATGAGTGTTCGAGAGGGATTTATGCACCTTGTCTATTTCTCAATATTGAATATTGATTATGGGAAGCAACTGCAGCCTCATGGAAAACTGAGTTTCTTGAAACGACATATAGAATACATGTCATCTGACTGGTTGGAAATGTTTAAAAAATGGCACAGACTTGGATGATTAAACCATTTTTATACTAGTGGACTCTTCCATTGCTATATGTTGGACAAGTCCATTTGTCAAAAAGGGGTGTCAGGCTTATTTTTTCGTTTTCTATTTCTGTTGGAAAATTCCGTTAGCAAATAGTGCAGGCCCTGATCGGGGCCTGCACTGTTTGCCAGGATATACCCCTTTAGGGGTTTCCTGCATGCAATGGGTTAAATAATGATACAAAGTAGAAATAAACTATATTTTCTGTATGCCTTTTAATGGACTCAGGTAACTTTGAGTTGATAAATCTACTGTTTTGAAGATCATTTTTGGGTTGATTGTTTATCAATCGACACATAGGTATAAAGGACAAAACCTCTATTAGTGCTGGAGTCCACCTGACTATCACTGATTTGTAGGAATCCACGCAGATTATTTATAGAATTTTATCGCAGTGAGGTCAGCGTGTTTACGTGAAAAGGTTAACTGTAAAATCTGGGCTGGAATCATGGGTTTGGGCTAGGCAAACAGTGCAGACCCAGATCAGATGCCGCAGAATGCGGCGTCTGATCAGGGTCTTCACTGCTTGCTTAGAGCATAGGAATTTAAGGGTCAGGCACCAAAAAATGCAGTGTCTGATCAGGGTCTACACAGTTTTCTTTCAGTAAAGGAGTTTAATGGTTAACCGAAACAGTCCACGCTCAGGCCCATTTTTCCAGAGACAATCGACCAACCAGTACTCTCAGTGTTTTGATTTGAAAGCTGCATGATAGCTACAGCTCAACAACCAGATATGCCTGGAAAGAGTGACTTGCCCTTGAATAAATTGGAAATTTCATAACAAGGGCATTCTTCTTATTCAAATATAAGCCCATGCAGCCAACTGGGGCCTGTGGGAATGGGTGGCATTCTTTCGTGGAGATTGATCATGAAATCTCTTCTTTTAGTCATTCTCTCCCTTTTGCTGATTCAAGAAGGGCAGTTGTTAGTTTCTGGAGAAAGAATGGGCTCTGTAAGTCATGATTAACTGCCTTCCCAGAAAGGGGTGTTTGTTTTGTTTGCTTTCGTTTTGTTTTGAGATTTTATTCCCTGGCAACATTTTTTAGGTGATTTTGGAGACGTTGCTTCCAATTTTGTGGAACTTTTACCCGCCATTGACATGAAATGACATCTCAAGCCCTACTGCCCAATGAAACAGAATCGCTAGGGTGTAAAGGATGATCCAATTTGCACAGCCTGAGACTTAATAAGTGGTTTCTCAGTATTTTAGAGTTTGGTCAGTTTTAGCTCTAGGCCGAGGCACCATACAGCCTGATCTAGATGGTTGGGTTTGAGGATCTGCAGTGTGTCCAGAGGCTTTCAGTTACTTAACGCATCAGCATTAATCACTACTAGCAGATAATAATTTTTTACAGCGAAAAAAGGCTTGACGTTTAAAGGTGCATTATTGAGCTACCATGTCTCAAATTTTTTTTTCTGGTTTTTATCTTCAATGCATGCTCCTTTGTCATGTGTACACTTTTGGAGCCAAATACAGCTTCAGAACTTTGTGAAAATGGTCGTTTTCATTCGTGTTTACCCTTCGATCTGTACATGTGTTCGTAATTTCTGTTCTAAAAAATAAAATCTGTCACTTTACACATTCATGGCGACAGTATCGTCTCTGAGTGTCGCTACTTATGGCATGGTATTCAGCGTCATATTTTTTTCCGATTCAGGCATGGCCTAAGCAAACAAGGCCAAAAATGAACGTCGCATAACGTCATATATGGAGATTCTATTTTTGTCACGAACTAAAAATAGATCTAACTAGTGTTCGAAACCTAGTTAGGGAATCCCTCTCAAACTCGTTTACCTGTCATCATAATTGTTCGCATTTTTGCACAAAATGCATTCATTTGTATTGTTTTAAAGAAAAATACCGGCTATATGTATTTTATTTTTGGAAGCATTTTTTCCAGATAGCTCAATAATGCATCTTTAACATCGAAAAAAGGCTTGACATCTCATCATTGTAACATTTGAATTGTCTGCCAGTCAGATGGGATGGCTGAAAAATAAGACAAAAAGGTTGTCGTCTGCTCTGTATTATTCTGTGGAGTTTGAAAGGTTAACCCTTATCTTGCTGTTCACGACAACCCCTATCTTTGCAAACAGTGTAGATCCAGATCAGATGGCTTCTGAAGCCATCTGATCAGGATCTACGCTGTTTGACATTCAGTTTATGAATTTGTAGCAATAAATTACATCAAGTAATTTGATTGGTAGATAGACAGAAATGGGTGTGGCTTAGATAAATATTCAGCAGGACAAGGGTTAAGAAGAGTGGCCCTGCTGTCTGTTCAGGATCCTGACTGTTCAGTCTGCTGTCCTATATATTGATTTTGACAGGATTGAAAATTATGACAGTTCAGACTGTGGCAGACACATTCTTCATTCCAAACATTCCTTTTGATTCCATTTCAAATGTACCAAGGTTACTTTTGACAGATTGCAAAGACTTTTCATTTCCAGACACTACGATTTTATGTATACTTAGACTGGCAATTGCGATCAGCAGACAGCAATTTCAAAGCTTACAGTGTCGTTAGAAATTAACCCTTAAAGACTCCGAGAAAACTACATCTGAAAATGTAGTCTGCTTATGCCGTCTGCTGAAATTTTTTGCAATTTTTTTTGTCCCCGGTAGCGATAGTGGGGACATATTGTTTTTGCCCTGTCTGTTTGTTGGTTGGTTTGCTTGTTTGTTTGTTGATTTGTATGTGGACAACTTTAACGTTGGTCATAACTTTTGAACCGTTGGAGATGGAGTATTCATATTTGGGATGAACATTCCTTGTGACAAGAGCTTCACATTCTTGCAAAAAACTTTGACCTGTGACCTTGACCTTTGACCTACTTAAAAGAAATGTTGTGCTACTTTAATGCCGAGAAAAAATACAACTGAAAATGTTGTCTGCTAATGTTGTCTGCTGAACCTCCTTGCAAACTTTTTGAAAACTTTGCAAAAATGACTTTCAAAGTAACTGGCAGACGAAAGTTGTCGTGATTGGCATTTTATGGATTAAGAAAAGTTGAACATTTTGCAGCATCTGAGACTGCAGCATTTCATCTGGGCTTGCAATGTTTGTCAGTGTATTTCTATGGAGGGATAATAACCAAAACTGTTGTGCTCAAGGAAAGGAAAGCAATTAAGGAGTCACAAAAGTTGTCTCCCTTGTAAAAATGGTAGAAAAATGGCAGGTGTTTCCATTCAACTTAAAACTCACAAGGGAGATCACTGTGATTAACTGAATCATTATTACATGTATTTCTCTTCCTATCCTTTTTTAATGGGCAAACTATGGAATTTTAATGATTTTAAAGGCCATGTCATCTAAAGTTTTGATTTCCAACCATGGATCCATTTCTCAGTGGTTGCATTCCATTTCAAAATTTAGGTGTGTCATGTTTTATTTTCTTCAAAAACTATTTGAAAATTGGCTGAAAATTTTGCAAACAGTGTAGGTAGGCCCTGATCAGACGGTGCATTCTGCAGCATTTGATCTGGGCCTGCACTGTTTGCCAACTACCTGTTTTTGGGTTTCCAGTAGAATGCGATGGAAGCAAACACTATTGCTCCCCTTTATGTTAAAATTCTCTTGAAAACATGCAGTGTTTGACAATAACCAAGAGCACATTAGACGATGATGAGCTACTAGACTTTAACCAAAAAATTAAAGTTTCCTTCAAGAATGCATCCGGTTTTCAAAATCTCTCTAAAGAAGTGGAGCTATAGAAATGAAGGTCAAGGTCTTTGTTTGAAAGATAAGTCTCCTACTGTTTTTGGTGTCTCTTTTTTCAATCTTAACCCATTGCATGCAAAGAAAACCCTAAGGGGTACCTTGGCAAACAGTGCAGGCGCAGATCAGACGCCGCAGACTACAGCGTCTGATCAGGGCCTCCTGCATTATTTGCTAACAGAATTTTCTGTCAAAAATAGAATAAAAACGAAAATATAGGACTGACACAGTGACACCCCTTATATCACAAATGGACTTGTCCAACATATGGCAATGGAAGAGTCCACCAATATACAATGGGTTAAGAGAATGTGATGGGAGTGTTTGACAGTACCCTAAACTTTGACCTAAAATTTGAAGTTTCCTTCAGAAATGCATCCGGTTTTCAAAATCACAACACTCACCTTCTCTAAAGAAGTGGGGCTACAGTGATGAAGGTCGAGGTCTTTGATTTGAAGAAAATCTCCTACTTTTGGGGGGTTTCTCTTTTTCAATCTTAAAGAAATATAGGCTGCAACTTTCATCCCCGAATTATTCTCAGAGGTATATATATATGAATATGAGACTGATCAGTCTAAAAGAAGAGTGAAAGCCTTTACTTTTGCAGACAGGCAGTTGATGCAGATAAGTAAATTGCAGGGCTCCAGACAAAAAAGAAACAGAAAATTATTTTGCGATATTTTTCTTATCTCTCAATTAAAACATAAGTTGTGGGTACTTGTTAGAATCGCCTCGATGAGGCGATTCTAACAAGTACCCCAAACATACGTTTTTATGGGCAGATAAGGAAAATTATTTCCATTATCTTAGTTCTTTTTCATTTCTGTGATCTCTGGTAAAAGGTTTTCTATTAGTTGAATAATTAGATGTTTCAATATTGCACCTCACAGGCAAAGGTTGTTTTTGCAGTTTGTCAGCAGAAATCTCTCATCCTTGGCTGTGTCGCCATTTTTTGCCTAAATCATTCCATGAATGAGTAAATTTTTATGGGTGCATATAGCATTGTCGTCTAAATGACAGACAGATCCGTGATATATACCCAAAAGCCTGTTTTTTCCATGGAACAGCTCAGGTGTTGTCTGCAGGTGAATCTTGGGAATTTTAAGAATGTGAGCCGGGCACCAGTAAAATGTCAAATATTGAACTGTTAGATCTTGAGTCTGCTCGATAAATACATTCATTAACAAAAAATAAAATAAATAAAATAAAGAAATACACAGTCTAGACACATCAATTTGGCTTTATAAGGGTTTATCAGATTTTTTAATTTTCCGGATAAGGGGGCAGTAAACCTTTTGTTTTGCTGTGGCCTGTGTGCTTATTCTGTTGGAATTTGGCTGTTACTGAATGAGTGGAGACATTTTAGTAAGAAAAGTTAGGGAATAGGGAGTAGATTATGGAGAGTAGAATTGTGTTAAGGTAGGAAAAAATGTTTTGATTTCATTGGCCAGAAGAGATAAACATAGTACATGTACAGTGGACCCGCGTTATAACGACAGTATTTATACCCCCGCAAACGAAGTTTGAAGGGGGTATATAGGAGTCAGCTGGTCGTCTGTCGTCGTCGTCGGTCCGTTACAAAAAACTTTAACATTGCTCATAACTTCCTTATTCTTTGACCGATTTCTTTAATATTCACACACCACACACCTTGCCACTAGTACTTAAGATTGATATACACAAACCTGACCTTGACCTTTACATTGACCTTCCTCAACGTCAAATACTTGTAAAAATTTGTCTGACAACGCATGCGGGGGTATAATTGGCGCCTGTTAGGCGGCAGCTCTAGTTGTTCCCTATTATTGTGCCGTTATAATGAATTTGCCGTTATAAAGAATCCCAGGTGATGATTTAGGATTATGATAGGTTATAAAAGGTCTTTTTCACATAATTTCTTCAAGAAACAAATGTTATAGACATTTGTTAGAATCGCCTCGATGAGGCGATTCTAACAAATGTCTATAACATTTGTTTGTTGTAGTATTGAATTACAAGAATCTTTCATGACTGGATTCAATTTGGGCATTTCCAACCGGAGGGAAGCCCAAGCCTCTCGGAATCGAGGCTAAACCTTGAGCTAAGAATTCATTCCATTGAAATTGTCGTTATAACGAGTTTTGCCGTTATAATGAATGTTGAAAAATATAATGTGGGTTCTCTATACATGTATGTTTAACCGATATCAGACTGGCAGAACCTTTGTAAACAGTGTAAATCCAGCTTGCAGAATATGAATTGAATAAATTTACCGTAAAAATCCTGTCACCTTAAGGACTTGCTGTAATTCTCCTAAAGTTTTTGACAAATTTGTTTCAGGATTCCAGGAAGGAGTACAAAAGGTACAGACAGAATGGCAAACAGTACAGACCCAGATCAGACTGCTCCTTCAGGAGCAGTCTGATCTGGGTTGGCACTGTTTGCTTAGGCCTATCTATCCCAGTACATGTACTTTGGATCATTATGACATCCTTGGAAAATGTTTTTTGTTTGTTTGATTTGAGGTTTAACGTCCAAGTCACCACTGTAAAGGTCATTTTGGAGACGTTGCTTCCAATTTTGTGGGACTTTTACCTGACATTGAGATGAAATGACATCTCAAGCCCTGTCGCCCAATGAAACCAATAGGGTTTATTAGCATGGATGGTCCGCCTCGCACCGCGGTTCCTGGACAGGCTTAGATCCTCTAAGCGGTTTACCAGTACTAGTGTGCGGGCCGGATTCAGCTCTGCGTGGAAGCTTCATGCAGCCCATATATTTCTTCAATCCCCTAAGGGCGGGGGCTTACTGGTACTAGTGTACGGGTTGGTTTCAGCTCTGTGTGGAAGCATCATGCAGCCCATCTTTAAGCCCCAACGGGCGGGGGCCAACATGTCTGTCTGGTAACAAGAAGTATAAAATTAAGAATAGAATTGTAACTATCGATCATGTAAAATCTCAAAGGCGATTTACCTAAAACATGGTTGAGTTCAAAATTAAAAGTGCAGTCACGTCTCATTGCGTTTAGTATCTTTGGACAGGTTTATTTTCAGTTTTGGAAACCCCTAAACGTGTACCCTGGCAAACAGTGCAGGCCCAGATCAGACGCCGCAGAAAGTGGCGTCTGATCAGGGCCTTCACTGTTTGCAAAAAGTGCAGCCATTTTCCAAATCAATTTTGAAGAAACAACAACCTGACACCCCTAAAATTCGAAATGGACTCCTGCTATATATAAGATGGAAGATTCCATTTGGTACAAAAAGGGTAAAGGGATGTCAGATTTGATGAGTATGAAGCAAACACTGATTTTAGTACCATCAAAGCTTGGTTAAATAGATTGGGCTGCATGGTGCTTCCGAAACTGACCAAACTTGAGAACTGGTCAACCACTTGGGTCTATTAGCATGCCCATGAAAAATGATGCAAGTCTGACGGCTCTTTAAACCCTGGTGGTTTCTATGAACGATAGGGCTTGAGAATCATGTCATTTCATCTCAATGTCAGGTAAAAGTCACACAAAAATCGAAAGCTGCGTCTCATAAATGACCTAAATAGCGGTGATGGGGACTTAAAACCTCAACCCTAAGAAAGAAAACGATACTTTTAGTTTCTGTTTCAAAACTTCCATTGCCCCTGCCCAGCGGGGCTTGGAGAAATAGATTGGGCTGCATGGTGCTTCCACGCAGAGCCTAAACTGACCACACATGAGTACTGGTAAACCACTTAGAAGGACTAATATAAATA
Source organism: Lucinisca nassula (assembly GCA_963580285.1). Classification (NCBI taxonomy): domain Eukaryota; kingdom Metazoa; phylum Mollusca; class Bivalvia; order Lucinida; family Lucinidae; genus Lucinisca; species Lucinisca nassula. The sequence continues at coordinate 27,138,143 of OY757017.1, forward strand.
AGCCTTCCTAGGCAAAGTGGTGTGAGTCGAACCATTCAATGCATATAAGCCATTTGGTTTCACTGGGGGCAGGGCTTGAGATGTCATTTCATCTCAGTGTCAGGTAAAAGTCACAAAATTGGAAGCAACATCTCCAAAATGACCTAAAATGTGTTGAAGTGGACCTTAAACCTCAATTGACTTCCAGGAGTTTTATTAGTGTGTGTGTGAGCGTGATAGCTCAGTGGTTAGTGCACTTGCCTCTGATGCTAGAGGTCCCGGGTTCGATCCCCGGCAGCGGTGTGAAAATTTCGGCATCCAAACACGCTCCATTGGCATCATTTGCAGGGATGAATGTCATAAAGTGCAACGTCCTTCGGATTGGCACCTTAACTGGAGGGAGAACCATCCCCTGTGCAGGTTAACTCTTATCTTGCTGTTCACGTCAACCCCTATCTTTGGAAACAGTGTAGATCCAGATCAGATGGCTTCTGAAGAAGCCATCTGATCAGGATCTACACTGTTTGACATTCAGTTTATGGATTTGTAAAAATAAATTACATCAAGCAATCTGATTGGTTAAAAGTCAGAAATGGGTGTGGCTAAACTGAAAATTCAGCAAGAGAAGGGTTAAAGAACCCTACCGTAATTACATGATTTCTGTGTAGGCTTTCATCCGAGTGTATGTAATATACACCGTCTGTGTCCCCTTCTTGGGTTAAGGCGAAACCGTCTGTGTCCCCTTCTGGGGTTAAGACAAAACCGGGGAAAAAGAAAGTGTTGGTGTTGCAGAGCAGTCCAGTTTGTGTGTTACCCGGGGCCAGTTGTTCAAAGCATCGTTAGCTTAACGAGCTCGTTAGTGGTCATATTGTTAACTCTTCTAGCAAGTACAATATCATAAATTTTGGTATTTTTGCTGGAAAAATGTGAGCAGCTTTTGTGTCAGCAAAAGCTGCTCACATTTTTTCAGCAAAACTATTAGCAAATTTGCCATAAAAAATGATCAAAATTTTAACCATACGTTAACTAACGACGTCGTTAGTTTTGAACAACTGGCCCCTGGTAGCAAACCTAGAAGATAGGTATTCTCCCATGAGGCTCAAAAAGGATAATAATGTTAATTTATGGCTGGCCTTAAGGGGAATGTGAACACCTGGCACATTTTTCCACCATTTTTCAAAGGGAGACAACTTTTGGGACTTCCTCTAGGCTCAGTCCCACTGTTAAAGGGTGTCGATCTACTCTTAAAGGAGAGAATTAAATTCTAACCCCTATTGACATTAGAGACAAAAATACTTTTGCAGGGGTTGCCTTCCCTGAAGGTGATCCCATTCCCCCTAATGACCTGTCTCTGAACTTCAATCCTTCACATTGATTAAAATAGGGCATATTGGATAAGATGATAAAACAGTGTTACTGACAACAATATTGTGTTCTGGGATTCTTAATTTCTGAAGTAAGGTAGGTATTTATGCCCCCAACTTAGAAGTAGTTGAAGGTTGTAACTTTTGTTTCATGAGTCCGTCCGTTTAGCTTAGCATAACTTTGTATGGTAGGGTTTTGAAATTTCATATATGGATTCCTCATGAAAAAAAAATAGCTGACAATCATATATTTCTTCTTGTCAGGATTATGTCCCTTTCCTGAGTTAGGCCCTTTGAAAAAATGGGGATGAAATCTTGTCAGCAAAATATCTCAAAAACTATTTAAACTTGATGACTGCATTGCTAGTGATGAGTGGATGACCTGATTAACTTTTGAAGAAAAATTCGGAAAAAAAAAAAAAATTGGATTAAATATTTTGGCATTTAGGGGCAAGCATATGTTTTGGGGCAGAGTGTTTTACGAACACAATTTCTGTTGTTGTTTTTCTGCTGTGTATTAACACATACATTGTATTATAACATTAGAAATGTCAACCCATAAAGCAACACAGAAATTTTTAGAGCAGTTATTATTTTTTTTTCTGAGAAAACAAGACTTGACATTTCATGCAGATGATTCATGTGAAGCTATATTTTCTCTGAAAAATAAGAAAAATATTTGAAAATGACATGTGCAAGTGTCATGATTGGCAGTTTAAGTTAATTTATTTTTAGGAAATACATATTAAATACAATGTACACTGATTTTTTTTTTTTTTTAGAAAATATCTGTGATAAGTACATAATATTATGTTTTAGTTTTTCAGAAAACTAATCAGAATAGCCTTATCCTGCTGAATATATTAAGCCACACTGATTACTAGCTATCACAGCCAATCAGATTACTCCATATATAATATATTCAATTCACAAACTGCATGACAAACAGTGTAGAATTTCTGGATCAGATGCGTTCTTCAGAAGCCATCTGATCTGGATCTACACTGTTTGCAAAGGAACAGCAGGATAAGATTTTAGGATAATTACAATACTCTACAGCAGTGATATCATATTTGCATTTTCTAAAAATACCAACATTCTGTATAATGAAGTCACGATTAAGTAAGGCAATGCAGTAACTGTTGTTTTTTTTTAGTTTTAATTTATTTTCATTTTTTAACAGCATCAGTTCTCCAGATAAGAATGAGTAAACCATGATATCTAACCCAACTTTTGAAAATATTTTTTTCTCTATTTTTCAGCGAAAGAAGGGCTTGATTTTTTTTTTAAAAAAAAAAAGAAAGGGTGAATAGCTTTTGCATTTCAGGGGGAACAACCTACGTCAGAGTAGTGACGTCATAATCATTCTTAGGTTTGCCGGTGTTTACTACACAGAAGGCATTTGTCACAACGCGTAGGCGCAGTCGGTGTATTAGGTCATACAAGAATCAAACATACTGAAATCTGTCCCAGAAATGCGGCCTTTTGTTTAAATAATTCGACACAAGCTGATTTGGCAATGATGTCGGAACTATCATTGTTTACAGCGCCGAATCAAATCTTGTGGCGAAGCTATCAAAGCCTTTTCAATGTTTCTAGGTGGAATTAGCTCACTGATGGGATGCAAATATTGTTCGTTACCAGCTGAAGTATGTTTTCTGATGACTCGTAATGTACAAATCTAGTTTGAAGCATTTTATTTACCTTATTTACACCAATATGGCCGCTTCTGAAATGGGTACGACATCTCTGCTATGAGGTAGGTTGTTACCACTGCATTTGCTACCCACATTTTTCAGAAAAAAAAACTGCTGTAATAGAAATAGCACTTGCTAGAACAGTTAACATTTGGACCACTAACGATTTGTTCAAAACTAACAATGTCGTTTGTCAACATATCGTTAAAACTTTGATCATTTATTATGGCAAATATGCTTATATTTTTGCTGAAAAAATGTGAGCAGCTTTTGCAAATGCAAAAGCTGCTCATATTTTTTCAGCAAAAATACCCAAATTTTAGGTATTGAACTTGCTAGAACAGTTAACAATATGACACGTAACGATTTCGTTCAGCTAACAATCCTTTTAACAGCTGGGCTCTCAGTGGAGACTGTTAACTCCCTGTGGGGGAAAAGTAACCATCACCTTAATAAGTCTGTGTATTGAATACTCCTGTAAACACCACTTTATAAAGAGAAAACTGGGGTTTACAGTTTTTTTTTGTTTGAATTTAGGTTTTATGTTTGTTTACAGGTTTTGCTTTGTTAGTTTGAATTTAGGTTTTATGTCACAGTCAACACTATTTAGGTAATTTCCAATTTTTTGGGACTTGAACCTGATATTAGATGAAAAGACATCTCAAGCCCTGCCGCCCAAACAAATCAAAAGAGTTCATATGTAGGAACAGTCCGAGTTACAGTCTGACTCCATGATGATGTTCTAAACTGCCATTCACCTCTAGTTCTTAACTGACATTCACTTCATGTTTTAAACTGCTATTCATTCCATGTTTTAAACTGCCATTCACATGTTTCAAACTGCCAGTCACTCCATGTTCTAAACCACCATTCACTTCATGTTCTTAACTGCCATTCACTCCACATTCTAAATTGCGATTCACTCCATGTTCCAAACTGACATTTTTATAATGTTTTAATCTGCCATTAATTCCATTTCTGAGGGGCCATTCAAGCCATGTTTTAAACAGCCATTCACATCACATTTTAAACTGCCATTCAATCCATGCTAAACTGTCATCCACACCGTGTTCTGAACTGCCATTCACTTTGTTTTAAACTGCCACTCACTCCATGTTCTAAACTGTCATTCATTCCATATTCTAAACTGTCATTCACTGCATGTTTTAAATTGCTATTTACTCCATGTTTTAAATTGCCTTTCACTCTATTTTCTGAATTGCCTTTTATTCCATGTTCTTAACTGACATTCATTCCATGTTCTAAACTTCCATTAATTCCATGTTTTAAACATACATTCATTCCATGTTCTAAACTGACATTCATTCATTGTTCTAAACTGACATGCACTCTATGTTCTAAACTGACATTCACTCCATGTTTTGAACTGCCATTTATTCCATGTTTTAAACTGTCATCACTCTTTGTTTAAACTGACATTCACTCCATATTTTAAATGCCCCCGCCCATAGGGGCTTGAAGAAATATATTGGCTGCATGATGCTTCATCCAGCCCGTACACTAGTACTGATAAATGGCTTAGAGGATCTAAGCCTGTCCAGGAACCGCGGTGGGAGGCGGACCGTCCATACTAATAAACCCTATTGGTTCATTGGGCGACAGGGCTTGAGGAGTCATTTCATCTCAGTGTCGGGTAATAGTCCCACAAAATTGGAAGCAATGTCTCCAAAATGACCTTTACAGTGTTGACAGGGTCGTTAAACCTCAAATCAAACAAACAAACAAACGCCATATTTTAAACTGCCATTCATTCCATATTCTAAATTGACATTCACTCAGTGTTTTAAAATGATATTCATTCCTTTCCATGTTATAAACTGCCATCCATGCCATGTTAAAACTGCCATTCATTCCAGGTTCAAAATGCCATATATTCGATGTTTTAATTGGCCAGTCACTCCATGTTTTAATTTGTCATTCACTGCCATTAATTCAATGTTTTAAACTGCAGTTCACTCCATGTTGTCCATGTTCTGAACTGCCATTCATTCCATGTTTTAAGTACTATCACACCAACAGTAAGGATCAGTTTCTTTTGATGTCACTCACTTGCAAGATTGCATTTTCAGCATGCATGAAAAAAAAAAAAATGTCTCATTATTAAATGTCTGTGTTTGCAGTTTTTAACAGATAAAACAGACAGATAGAACAAATAAATTGAGCAAGTAATGCTATAATGTGGGTTTAAAATCTTTTCGATGATTTGATATTTACTGCTGATAAAACTTTGCATTGTCATTATATAAAATTGCAGATGTCTTTTCTTTGTCACATTTCTTACTGACATAATGATACGCGGCCTCTCGAGTACTTGAATTTTCCTTTAATTAACCCTTTTTGTACCAAATGGAATCTTCCTCCTTATATATAGCAGGAGTTCATTTCAAAATTTAGGGGTGCCAGGTTGTGTTTTCTTCAAAATTTATTTGGAAAATGACTGAACTTTTAGCAATCAGTGGGGGCCCTGATCAGACGCCACGTTCTGCGGCGTCTGATCTGGGCCTGCACTGTTTGCCAGGATACCCGTTTTGGGGTTTCTGGTACTAAATGGGTTAATGGTCGGTCGCTGGAAAACAGTGCAGGCACAGATCAGTCAGTCAGTCAGGACAGCGGTGGTTAGGTGAGTGCAGGTGTCATGTATTTTGTGTCACTGGGGTGTCGAACTGATAATGGCTCACAGATGGGTGAGGCCTGCTGTCCTTGGGGAAAACAGTCGTTAGGTTATGATGACCTTGACCTCATTTTCAAGGTCACAGGCCCCCAAAAACAGTCATTTTGGGGCCAAAAATGGCTTGTCTGTACTCTATCTCATTATAGATTGATTGATTTTAGTCAAACTTGGTAAAATATATCATTACAACATACCACAGATTGATTAGATTTTGGTGTTCTTGACCTTTTTTTCAAGGTCACAGGCCCCCCAAAACACTAAATTTTGAGCCAAAAATGGCTTGTCTGCACTTATCTCATTAACAAATTGTTTAATTTTAGTCAGACTTGATACAATGAATCATTACAACTAATGCAGATTTGAATAGATTTTGGTGACCTTGACCTTTTTGTCACTGGGGTGTCCAACTGATATTGGTTTACAGATGGGTGAGGCCTGCTGTCCTTAGGGAAAACAGTCGTTAGATTATGATGACCTTGACCTCATTTTCAAGGTCACAGGCCCCCCAAAACAGTCATTTTTAGGCCAAAAATGGCTTGTCTGTACTCTATCTCATTAACAGATTGATTAATTTTAGTCAAACTTTGTACAATTTATCATTTCAACATACATGTGAAAGGTGCATGGCTGAAATTTCCTGTCTCTATCCCTGAACATCAGTCCCGACCGGTCGGAGAGTGTGTAGCTGATAGATCCAGTACAATTCCTTGATTTTTCGGGGGTTTGGACTGGTATGGTCATCAGGGTCTGATGGTAAGATTTCAATAATTTGAAATATTTGTTCGAGGGTATGGTCAAGGAGGTAGAAATTGTTTGCCACCGGCGTATCCCGTTTTTTCGGGTGTCGCGCTGGTGTACCGTCATTCGAACCTTCTTGATAAGCCTCAATAGGATTCTTCTGGCTTCTTTATAGGCCGGTTGGATCTATGCCGGTAACTTTAGCGTCTTCCTTCTTTGACGGCCTCCTCTTCCGAAGTGTTCTCCCTGGTCCTCTTCTTGGAACTCTTCTCTTTGGGAACAACCGTAATTCGCGACGAACTGGCTGACGCAGACGTCAGGGTCAGATTGCTCAGGCTTGAGCTAACTGACATGTCGCTTTTGGTCTGTGTTGGACTTCTCCCATGGAACGCTGACCCGGCGCATCCATCTCCGAGCGGAGAAGGGGTGCATTAAAGCTGGAGGTGTGTGGCTGACGACTCGGATTGGTCGCACCATGGTCTTGCTCATTGTGACTCATAGCAAATAATTCCTAACTAGTTTCTGCCTAATAGTAGGCTTTCATCAGAGGATGTGTGCGCTTGTCACAGATTTGTGACGAGCTGTGTGATTTTCGCTCTTTATATACCCTCTGGGTCACCCATGGTTACCCATTATTATGTATGTAGACCGGCCCTTTTGGGGGCTGGTGGTCGATTTTTGCCTTTGTGAAGACTGTCACCGGCCCTTTGGGGCCGGTTGACGTTATTTCCATTTAGTTGTTATGGAGAGAACGTCGTCACCGGCCCCTGGGGGCCGGTGACGTTATAATCCATTGTTGTTAATGGGCACAAGACGTTCACCGGCCCCTATGGGGCCGGGCGACGTTTTCCTTTACTATTGTGGTTAGGATTGTGGCGTTGGTTGGTCCGTTTAGGGCCGTTTTGTATTATCGGTAGCCTAAATACATGTATTTATATGTATCGTATGTATTTTATTGTCGGCACCGGTACCGATTTTTGGACAGTCTTTGAAAGGGAATACATTTTCCCTGTTTACAGGCTATGTGGGGTTACTGAAATGAGGCGCATTTGCAATTTATTGTTAATTTATGTTAATTGACGGGTGGGATGGGGGAGAGAATGTTTGTATAACATGTATAAGATGATTGTTTACATGCAAAGGTATGAACTTGTTTATAGTAAACGGTCAAAATGAAACTTATTTGTTTTCATTTACATACCTTTATTTCGAAGTTGGCCATTGTGAATAAATCATCACCTAAGGAGAGTTCTGTATTGAATTTCTCTTCTAGGATAGGTCCTAGAATTCTATCTAATTTTTCTATTGTGAAGTCCCGTGTGTTCGGGTCCTTGGCACTTCGATTTTCCCCTGTAATTCCTTCGTGTTTGTTACGAATATGCTCTCACATAGAATCTTTTCTAGTGAACAATAGCCCACAATGCTGGCATAAGATACGGAGTCCTTTGTGTGCCGTTTCCAGGTGTCTCCGCAGGCTTTTTGGGTGTTTGTATGTCTTGTTACATTCCAAACATGGATGCATTTCCGTAGTTTGTTATTAGTGCGACAATCGTGCGACGTTATGACGTCCTCTTTATGCCAGTTTTGGGGCGTCTTTGCCCCGTAATTGCAAACGTATTTGAGCTAACTAATAGGTTGCTTGTTCGGGATAGAGAGAGGAGTAAGGGGACATAAATGTGAAAGGTGCATGGCTGAAATTTCCTGTCTCTATCCCTGAACATCAGTCCCGACCGGTCGGAGAGTGTGTAGCTGATAGATCCAGTACAATTCCTTGATTTTTCGGGGGTTTGGACTGGTATGGTCATCAGGGTCTGATGGTAAGATTTCAATAATTTGAAATATTTGTTCGAGGGTATGGTCAAGGAGGTAGAAATTGTTTGCCACCGGCGTATCCCGTTTTTTCGGGTGTCGCGCTGGTGTACCGTCATTCGAACCTTCTTGATAAGCCTCAATAGGATTCTTCTGGCTTCTTTATAGGCCGGTTGGATCTATGCCGGTAACTTTAGCGTCTTCCTTCTTTGACGGCCTCCTCTTCCGAAGTGTTCTCCCTGGTCCTCTTCTTGGAACTCTTCTCTTTGGGAACAACCGTAATTCGCGACGAACTGGCTGACGCAGACGTCAGGGTCAGATTGCTCAGGCTTGAGCTAACTGACATGTCGCTTTTGGTCTGTGTTGGACTTCTCCCATGGAACGCTGACCCGGCGCATCCATCTCCGAGCGGAGAAGGGGTGCATTAAAGCTGGAGGTGTGTGGCTGACGACTCGGATTGGTCGCACATAGCCTGTAAATAAACAGGGAAAATGTATTCCCTTTCAAAGACTGTCCAAAAATCGGTACCGGTGCCGACAATAAAATACATACGATACATATAAATACATGTATTTAGGCTACCGATAATACAAAACGGCCCTAAACGGACCAACCAACGCCACAATCCTAACCACAATAGTAAAGGAAAACGTCGCCCGGCCCCATAGGGGCCGGTGAACGTCTTGTGCCCATTAACAACAATGGATTATAACGTCACCGGCCCCCAGGGGCCGGTGACGACGTTCTCTCCATAACAACTAAATGGAAATAACGTCAACCGGCCCCAAAGGGCCGGTGACAGTCTTCACAAAGGCAAAAATCGACCACCAGCCCCCAAAAGGGCCGGTCTACATACATAATAATGGGTAACCATGGGTGACCCAGAGGGTATATAAAGAGCGAAAATCACACAGCTCGTCACAAATCTGTGACAAGCGCACACATCCTCTGATGAAAGCCTACTATTAGGCAGAAACTAGTTAGGAATTATTTGCTATGAGTCACAATGAGCAAGACCATGGTGCGACCAATCCGAGTCGTCAGCCACACACCTCCAGCTTTAATGCACCCCTTCTCCGCTCGGAGATGGATGCGCCGGGTCAGCGTTCCATGGGAGAAGTCCAACACAGACCAAAAGCGACATGTCAGTTAGCTCAAGCCTGAGCAATCTGACCCTGACGTCTGCGTCAGCCAGTTCGTCGCGAATTACGGTTGTTCCCAAAGAGAAGAGTTCCAAGAAGAGGACCAGGGAGAACACTTCGGAAGAGGAGGCCGTCAAAGAAGGAAGACGCTAAAGTTACCGGCATAGATCCAACCGGCCTATAAAGAAGCCAGAAGAATCCTATTGAGGCTTATCAAGAAGGTTCGAATGACGGTACACCAGCGCGACACCCGAAAAAACGGGATACGCCGGTGGCAAACAATTTCTACCTCCTTGACCATACCCTCGAACAAATATTTCAAATTATTGAAATCTTACCATCAGACCCTGATGACCATACCAGTCCAAACCCCCGAAAAATCAAGGAATTGTACTGGATCTATCAGCTACACACTCTCCGACCGGTCGGGACTGATGTTCAGGGATAGAGACAGGAAATTTCAGCCATGCACCTTTCACATTTATGTCCCCTTACTCCTCTCTCTATCCCGAACAAGCAACCTATTAGTTAGCTCAAATACGTTTGCAATTACGGGGCAAAGACGCCCCAAAACTGGCATAAAGAGGACGTCATAACGTCGCACGATTGTCGCACTAATAACAAACTACGGAAATGCATCCATGTTTGGAATGTAACAAGACATACAAACACCCAAAAAGCCTGCGGAGACACCTGGAAACGGCACACAAAGGACTCCGTATCTTATGCCAGCATTGTGGGCTATTGTTCACTAGAAAAGATTCTATGTGAGAGCATATTCGTAACAAACACGAAGGAATTACAGGGGAAAATCGAAGTGCCAAGGACCCGAACACACGGGACTTCACAATAGAAAAATTAGATAGAATTCTAGGACCTATCCTAGAAGAGAAATTCAATACAGAACTCTCCTTAGGTGATGATTTATTCACAATGGCCAACTTCGAAATAAAGGTATGTAAATGAAAACAAATAAGTTTCATTTTGACCGTTTACTATAAACAAGTTCATACCTTTGCATGTAAACAATCATCTTATACATGTTATACAAACATTCTCTCCCCCATCCCACCCGTCAATTAACATAAATTAACAATAAATTGCAAATGCGCCTCATTTCAGTAACCCCACATAGCCTGTAAATAAACAGGGAAAATGTATTCCCTTTCAAAGACTGTCCAAAAATCGGTACCGGTGCCGACAATAAAATACATACGATACATATAAATACATGTATTTAGGCTACCGATAATACAAAACGGCCCTAAACGGACCAACCAACGCCACAATCCTAACCACAATAGTAAAGGAAAACGTCGCCCGGCCCCATAGGGGCCGGTGAACGTCTTGTGCCCATTAACAACAATGGATTATAACGTCACCGGCCCCCAGGGGCCGGTGACGACGTTCTCTCCATAACAACTAAATGGAAATAACGTCAACCGGCCCCAAAGGGCCGGTGACAGTCTTCACAAAGGCAAAAATCGACCACCAGCCCCCAAAAGGGCCGGTCTACATACATAATAATGGGTAACCATGGGTGACCCAGAGGGTATATAAAGAGCGAAAATCACACAGCTCGTCACAAATCTGTGACAAGCGCACACATCCTCTGATGAAAGCCTACTATTAGGCAGAAACTAGTTAGGAATTATTTGCTATGAGTCACAATGAGCAAGACCATGGTGCGACCAATCCGAGTCGTCAGCCACACACCTCCAGCTTTAATGCACCCCTTCTCCGCTCGGAGATGGATGCGCCGGGTCAGCGTTCCATGGGAGAAGTCCAACACAGACCAAAAGCGACATGTCAGTTAGCTCAAGCCTGACCTCTCTCTTCTGCATGTTTGCATATTATATATCTCTCTCTCTCTGTTTGTATTATGCACAACAATTGTGCATGTCTACAATGTAAAACATGCATGCAGTCAGTCAATTTAACTCTTATCATGCTGTTCACGACAACCCCTATCTTTGCAAACAGTGTAGATCCAGATCAGATGGCTTCTGGAGAAGCCATCTGATCAGGATCTACACTGTTTGCCATTCAATTTATGAATTTGTAGGAATTAATTACATCAGGTAATTTGATTGGTTGATAGACAGAAATGGGTGTGGCTTAAATGAATATTCAGCAAGAGAAGGGCTAACCATGAATGATCCATAGCTCCAGATAATGCACTTTAGTACTGGTATTTTCTTATAAATTCTGCATGAAAACATGTTGTGGGTAGTCATTAGAAGTGCCTTGGTGAGGGAGGCGCTTCTAATGTGTACCGAGGCACTTTTAATGAGTACCCATAACATATGTTTTTATGCAGAAATAAGGAAAATAATATTTGGATACCGCTCTCCTCTGGGGCTATGCAGTCAGACATGATTGAATCATACTTGTTACATTTATTCTAATAGTACATCAAGCCTCTGGTTGACCTGGAGTCTGATATTATATTGTCTATGCCCATGGGCATAGACTATATAATGAAGATTGACTTCTCAATGATCCTGAGCTGACTCATCCATAGCAGTAGTGGGGACATTATTATTATTTTTGCCCTGTCTGTTTGTTGGTTTGTCTGTTTGTTTGTTGGACAACTTTTAACCTTGGTTATAACTTTTGAGCCCTTCATATTTGGAATGTAGGTTTCTTCTGACAAAGGGCTTTATACTTATATGAAAAATTTCAACACGACATGTGACCTACTTAAAAGAAAAAATTAACATTGGTCATAACTTCTGAAGCCTTCATATTTGGCATGTAGGTTCCTTGTGACAAAAAAATTGGACCTGTGGCCTTGACCTTGACATATGACCTACTTTAAAGAAAATAATAACATTGATCATAACTTTTGGAAGATTTGAGATTGAGCCATAATAATTGGCACATAGGTTTCTTCTGACAAGGTATTCCCATTGATACAGAAAATTTTGACCTATGACTACTTTAAAGTTGGTCATAACTTTTGAACCGTTTGAGATAGAGCCTTTATATTTGGCATGCAGGTTCCTTGTTACAGAGGCTTCGTACACATACAAAAATTTTTGACCTGTAAACTTGATGTGAGAGCTACTTTATTATAACGTTTGAAACATTTTAGAGCCTTCATATTTGTCAAGTAAGTTTGCTGTGACATGGCCTTCCCACTCATACAATCTGAGGTGGATGAAAACATAGTTCCTCATTTGACTAAAACGAGGCTTTAACAGACCTTATGTTCAAGAGTCAGTGCTCTAATCAATTATATTACCATACATGGGGCATTAGGCTATGGATTGGCCCTTAACCCTTGTCCTGCTGCAGAGGTGTAAAATTTCCCTCAAACTTACTCGCCCTTATCGTCTAAACTTTTCATTTAGATGCTAAAAATGATGAAAAAGTAAGGTCAGTTTTGAAAACCTTACTCGCCCTGCCTTAAAACTTACTCGCAAATGCGAGCGGGCGAGTGGAATTTTACACCCCTGTGCTGAATATTCATATATGCCACACCCACTACCGATTATCGACCAATCAGATTACTTGATGCAAATTATTGCAACAAATTCATAAACTGAATGACAAACAATGTAGATCCTGATCAGATGGCTTCTTCAGATCCGGGATCAGCAATACAAGGGTTAATGTGTTCCATGCCTCCATTTCCCTGTTATATTCATTTCAGACAGCAAGTCCATAAAGAGTAAAAGATTGTTGAATTTGGTTTGATGGTTTGATTGGAGTTTATCGGTTACCCCCTATAGTAATTGCATTGTAACACCTTGAACTGACAAAGATATGTTATCTCAGGACAAGTGAACTTTATCTGGTCAATGTGACTTGAATGAACCAGATTACTGGGAAAAATGTCAAAAGATGTTTTTATTATTGGATCAATTGGAAGCATTACATGGAAAAATATCATAGGAAAAAGTTTCGATCAGATGATACAAAATTTATGGACCTATTATTGCACACCTGGGGCCAGTTGTTCAAAACTAACGACATCATTAGTTAACAAATCGTTAAAACTTTGATCATTAAATATGACAAAATACGCTAAAAGTTTTGCTGAAAAAATGTGAGCAGCTTTTGCATATGCAAAAGCTGCTCACATTTTATCAGCAAAAATAACAAAAGTTAACATAATGACCGCTAACGAGCTCGTTAAGCTAACAATGCTTTGAACAAACGGCCCCAGAATGTTGGGATGCACTGAAAACAATCGTTAATCGATTGTAAGTTGCATATTTAAGCAGTTTACAAGGGGAAAAACTGATAAGTTGAATACCAGATTCGTTTCATTTGACAAGTTTATCGAACGCGTGTAGAATCGCTCGGCAAGCCTCGAGATTCTACAAGTGCTCTTCAAAGCCTTGCCCAATAAACTTGATATGTGGTAGTATCTATTTAACCCTTATCTTGCTGTTCACAACAACCCCTATCTTTGCAAACAGTGTAGATCTACACTGTTTGGCATTCAGTTTATGAATTTGTAGCAATAAATTACATCAAGTAATTTGATTGGTTGATAGACAGAAATAGGTGTGGCTTAAATGAATATTCAGCAAGATAAGGGTTAACAGCCCAACGAAGAGTAATTAGATCATATAGAGCTGGTCAGTTTACCTTAGTGCAGTTTTTCTAGGCAGGCTTGTACTTGGGCTGTTAATCCTTATCCTGCTGAATAAATTTATTTGGCCACACCTATTTCAGATTATGAACCAATCAAATTACTTCACATTCATTCAGTTTGCAAACTGCATGACAAACTGTGTAGATCCAGATCAGATGGCTTCTCAAATCAGTTGGCTTCTTGAGAAGCCATGTGATCTAGATCTACACTGTTTGCAAAGGTAGGGGTTGTCATTTTCAGCAGAATAATGGTTTCAATAGTATTATCAGTACAGTGTACGGTTTTTCGTGGTGAAACTGACAACTGCCCTTCTTGTGTCTGTGGAGAGTGAGTGAATGTTTGAGTTTTACGTCTCACCAACAGCTAAGTCAAACAGAGACGGGACCTGGATTTAAAGACTCATTCAAAAGTCTGGAGTCTGTGAAGAGAGGATAACTGTAGAAAAGATTTCATGATCAGTCCCCATGAAAGAGTGCAGAGTCGGTTCGGATCGACAGGATAAAAGGGAGGTTTTCCATGCTGACCTCATGAGCAAGTAGTCTGATAGCCCTTAAAATAATCAGATTATGTCTGGGATTGGGCCTTGGAGAAATAGATTGGGCTGCATGATGCTTTCACGCAGACCTGAACAAGTTGAAACAGATTTTTATGTCTCCGGTAGCGATAGCTGGGACATATAGAGGATATTTGATTTTTTCAGTGTAAGGTCGAATTTTATTTCATCGAATGAACACCAAAACTGTTAACTGAACATAGCAGTTTTGGTGTTCATGAGTGAAATAAAATTTGATCTTGCACTGAAAAAATCAAATTTTCTGTTTCTTACATGCTTCAAAAGGCAATATTTAGCGTCTTTAATGGTGTCGCTCACATTAGGAGAAAATTATCTTTGTTCCTGTTTGTTTCGCGTCAATTTAGTGGTGTCCATCGTGTTTAGTGGGTATACTATTGGGTGTAAACTGAAAGTTTGCACCTGAGAAATGGCCTGGGATGGTATTATTTTGAATGATTAATGAAATAATTGAGAGAGTAGTTTTCCAAAGAAGTTGCTGGCAAGTCTAACGTCGCGCCACAAAAGACGTGACGTCAGCGTCATAAATGACGTCACTAACGTCCCCGTCACACATGAACGGGCTATGCGTCAATTAGAACACATTTCAGTATTGTTCAGTTATCTGACAAAGATAAAATTGAAATTAGAGTTAGATTTGAAGAAAAAAGTAGTCCCAAACAGTGAAAAATAAAAAATTGTATTTTCACTGTTTGAAACAGTGAAAATATCGATTTATATTTCACTGATAAATCTCTATCATTCATTGAAAAGCATGTAAGAAACTGTTTTTGCCCTGTCTGTTTGTTTGTTGGTTTGTACGTGGACAACTTTAACGTTGGTCATAACTTTTGAACTGTTGGAGGTAGAGTATTCATATTTGGCATGAAGGTTCCTTGTGACAAGAGCTTCACATTCATGCAAAAAATTTGACCTGTGGCCTTGACCTTGACCTTTGACCTACTTAAAAGAAAAAAATAACATTGGTCATAACTTTTGAACCGCTTGAGATACAGGCTTCATATTTGGCATGTATGTGACAAAAGCTTTACATTCATGCAAAAAATTTTGACCTGTGACCTTGACCTTTGACCTACTTAAAATAAAAAAATAACATTTTGGTCATAACTTTTGAACCATTTGAGATACAGCCTTCATATTTTGCATGTAGATTCCTTGTGACAAGAGCTTTACATTCTCAAAAAAAAATTTGACCTGTGACCTTGACCTTTGACCTACATAAAAGAAAAAGTTAACATTGGTCATAACTTTTGAACCCTTTGAGATACAGCTTTCATATTTGGCATGTAGGTTCCTTGTAACAAACGCTTTACATTCATGCAAAAAATTTTGACCTGTGACCTTGACCTTTGACCTATTTAAAAGAAAAAATTAACATTTTGGTCATAACTTTCGAACCGTTTGGGATAGGGCCTTCATATTTGGCATGTAGGTTCCTTGTGATAAGAGCTTTACATTTGTGCAATTTTTTCGTACCATGATCTTGACCTTTGACCTACTTAAAAGAACAAATAAAATTGTTCATAATTTTTTAATCGTTTAAGATAGAGCTTTCATATTTGGCATGTAGGTTCCTTGTGACAAGAGCTTTACATTCATGCAATTTTTTTTTTACCTGTGACCTTTACCTATGACCTACTTTAAAGAAAAAAATATTATTGTTCATAACTTTCAAACGGTTTAAGATAGAGCCTTCATATTTGGCATGTAAGTTCCGTGTGCCAAAGGCTTCCCACTCAAACCAAAACTCTTGACCTGTGACCTTGACTTTTAACTGTGACCAACTTTGAAAAAAAATGACCACGCCCGGGGACATGTTTCACAAACACATCTTGTTCAACATCTACATAGCGCACTGCTAATGAGTTGAACCTATGTTTAACCTATGTAACTTGTACATATCAAGTTGAAGGGTATGAAAGTGTGCATCCAGCTTATCTCTAGCAGTCTTACTTAACCCATTTCAGACTGGAAACCCCTAAACGGGTACCATGGCAAACATTGCAGGCCCAGATCAGACGCCGCAGAACGCGGCGTCTGATCAGGGCCTACACTGTTTGCAAAAAGTTCAGTCATTTTCCAAATCAATTTTGAAGAAAACACAACCTGGAGATTGATCATCAAATCTTTTCTACGACCATTCTCTCCCTTCTGCTGATTTAAGAAGGGCAGTTGTCAGTTTCTGGCAAAAGAATGAGCAATGTACTGGTTACCGCTTACGTATACGCCTGCCCAGGAACATTGTGGATAGGTAAACTGAACAGCTCAAAAATGACCTAAATAGTGTTGACTGGGCCGTTAGACTCCAAACAAATCACTGACAACTGCCTTTGTCTTGATGTAAATTTTCATACGGTTTGCCTTGTTAGAGTGTCTAGACAGGTGTATTATATCTCTGGCTACCTGATAATTGTATCTAATTGTATCTGAGTTCAGGTGAGGTTGTGTTTCACCTGTTACTTGATATTATACTACATAGATAGACATTGAAACAGACATACAAATAGACGGACAGGCACCTGTTCTGGTCAGCAGGGCGACAAGTAAGCATACCACAACCTTTCTGCTTTATTTTTGGACGGGTTTTTAGCTCACCAGAGCCAAAGGCTCCGGGGGAGCTCATAGGATAGGCAGTTGTCCGTCGTCGTATGTCTTGTGTCAACACTTTTAAACATCTTCTTCTCTGAAGCCACTGGGCCAATTGAGCCCAAATTTTATCTGTAGCATCCTTCGGCTGGGGGATTGAAAGTTTGTTTTTTTTTTATATGAAAATCGGCTGTTTAGTTGGGTTGCTATGGCAACTTAGAGTTTCCATAGACTTATAATCGGGAAAATTGAAAAATGGCATTTACTGCCAAGTCATTGCAGATATTTTGACAAAACTTTCATAGAAATGTTTCTTGAGTAAACCTTTCTCAGCCATATGCGTTTATGCCAACCTGAGGGTCCCCCAGGTTGTACTGGGGCCATGCCCCACCCCCACCACTTATTAAAAGGCCATATATCTCAGAAACCATTCAGATCCTGACACCTAAACCATATATATTCTTGTTCCTATTGATAAGACACATTCAGTGACACCAACCTGGGGGTCCTCAGGGATGCGCCGAGGCCATGCCCCACCCCCTCCACTTCATGAAGGGCCCAATATCTCGGAAACCATTCAGATCCCCACCCCTGAACCATATATACTCTTGTTCCTAATGATAAGACCCATTCAGTGACAGCAACCTGGGGGTGCCCCGGGATGCGCGGGTCCCTGTCCCACCCCCTCCACTTCATAAAAGGCCCAATATCTCGGAAACCTTACAGGTCCCCCACCCCTAACCCATATAATTATATTCTTGCTCCTTATGATAAGACACATTCATTGACACCAAATTGGGAGTCTTCAGGGGTGTGCAGGAGCCATGTCCCACCCCTCCACTTCACAAAAGGCCATATATCTCAGACACTGTTACGATCCCCATCCATCAACCATATATGTTCTTGTTCATTTCTATAAGAAGCATTCAGTGACACCAACCTGGGGGTTCCCTGGGATGTGCTGGGGCTATGCCTCACCCTCTCCATTTCATAATATCACAATATCTCGGAAACCTTACAGATCCCCACCCATAAACCATATATATTCTTGTTCCTTATGATAAGACACATTCATTGACACCAACCTGGGGTCTCCCGGGGCCTTGCCCCACTCTTGCACTTCACAAAAGGCCTTATATCTCAGAAACTATTCAGAGCCCCACCCCTAAACCATATATATTCATCTTCCGTACGATAAGACGCATTCAGTGACACCAGCTTGTGAGTCCCCGGGGCATGCCGGGGTCATGTCCCACCGCTTGACTTCATTAAAAGCCATATATCTCAGAAATCGTTCAGATCCCCATCCCTAAACCATATATATTCTTGTTCCTTATGATAAGACTCGTTCAGTCACACCAACTTGGGGGTCTCTTTGTGCTGAGGCAATGTGCCCTGCCCTTTTACTTTATAAAAGACCAAATATTTCA
The DNA here is from genome assembly GCA_963580285.1 of Lucinisca nassula. NCBI lineage: Eukaryota > Metazoa > Mollusca > Bivalvia > Lucinida > Lucinidae > Lucinisca > Lucinisca nassula. Next base: position 27,156,760 of record OY757017.1, read on the forward strand.
GAAACCATTCAAATCCCCACCCCATAATCATATATGTTCTTGTTCCTTATTATTAGCACACCTACTGTAGGGGTGTCTGCAAGGGCCAATCCTCTCCTTTCCACTTCATAAAAGGGCCTCATATCTCGGAAACCGTTCAGATTCCCACCCCTTAACCATATAATATTATATACTTGGTTCTTATGATAAGACACTTTTAGGGACAACAATCTTGGGCTTTCCTGGGATTGACAGGGCATGCGCAAACCCCTCCACTGTAAGAGGCCTTATATCTCCAGCCATACAGATCCCCACTGCTAAACCATATATATTTTTGTTCCTTGTGATAAGACACATTTAGTGATACCAACCAGGGCTCCATTGGGTCCATGTCCCACCCCTTCTACTTCATAAAAGGCCTAATGTTTCATATACTGAGTCCACATGGGTGCTCATTTGGATATGGGGGTTTATTTGGCAGATTAAAATGATATCATGGTAAAATACATGGCTGCAATTGGGCAGTGCCCACCTGAGCTCTGGTGAGCATAGTGGCCAATGGGCCTCCTGTTCAAGGAAAAATTCCGTCCTTTAGAATAGCGATATCCGTGCGTGCGGCCGACGGGGCATCCGCTTCCCGGTTTCAACCTTTTGGTTAACCCTAAAAAACCCATCCATAATGCCATTTGGCGTTTTTCTTGTTAACCCTTGTCCTGCTGAATATTTTAATCTGCCACACCAACTACCGAACCACAGAGCTACAGATAATTTTTAGGCCAAAGAGTATTTTACTCCCTGATTTTCTTTTCAAAGGGTATTTATTATAGCCCCGCTTGAAAAGTGGGGCTATATTGGATTTGCCCTGTCATTCCGTAATTCTGTAATTCCGTAATTCTGTAATTCTGTAATTCCGTAATTCCGTTATTCCGTTATTTTTTCGTCACAGTTTTCCCCGAAACTAAGAGAGCTAGAAAACTAAAACTTTGTATACACGTGGACAATGGGTGCCTCCACGGACCTTACCGAAATTATGACCAAGGGCCCATAACTCTTGGAGTTATCTCCCCTGATAGGTTTTTTTAAATGAAAATGTTTGGTCACAGTTTTCTCAGGAACGAAAGAAGCTAGAAAGCTCAAACTTTGCATAAATGTGGACAATGGGTGGATATAGGGAGCTTACCAAAATAATGGCCAAGGGCCCATAACTGTTGGAGTTATCTCTCCTGATAGGTTTTTTAAATAAATGAAAATATAGGTTTTTTTTAAATGAAAATGTTTGGTCACAGTTTTCTCAGGAACTAAAGAAGCTAGAAACCTCAAACTTTGCATAAATGTGGACAATGGGTGGATATAGGGAGCTAACCAAAATAATGGCCGAGGGCCCATTACTTTTGGAGTTATCTCCCCTGATAGTATAGTTTTTTTTAATAAATGAAAAGGTTTGGTGACAGTTTTCTCAGGAACTAAGAAAGCTAGAATACTGAAACTTTGTATGAACATGAAAAGTGGGTGGATGTATGGCCCTTACCAAAATAATGGCCAAAGGCCCATAACTTTTGGAGTTATCTCCCCTGATAGGATATTTTCTGCAAGTAAAAAAATCATTTCACTTTTCTAACCATCAAACCATGAAAAATATTTTCGATACAGTTTTCTCAGGTACTAAGAAAGCTAGAAAGCTGAAACTTTGTATAAACATGAACATTAGGTGGATGTAAGTAAATAATGGCCAACAACATTACTCTTGGGGTTGAAATGCTCCTTGGGTGATCCTCTACCAAAATTGCTCAAACTGTTCCGCTCGGGTGAACAAGATGGCCGCCAGAGCTAAAAATAGAAAAACCTTTAAACGACTTCTCCTGCTTAACCAGTGGATGGATTTTGAAATTATTTCACAGGAATGTTCCTTGGATGACCTTCTACCAAAATTGCTCAAACCGTTCCGCTCAGGTGAACAAAATGGCCGCCAGAGCTAAAAATAGAAAAACCTTTAAACGACTTCTTCTCCTTAACCAGTGGATGGATTTTGAAATTATTGCACAGGAATGTTCCTTGGGTGACCCTCTACCAAAATTGCTCAAACCGTTCCACTCAGGTGAACAAGATGGCCGCCAGAGCTAAAAATAGAAAAACCTTTAAACGACTTCTTCTCCTTAACCAGTGGATGGATTTTGATATTACTTCCCAGGAATGTTCCTTGGATGACCTTCTACCAAAATTGCTCAAACCGTTCCGCTCGGATGAACAAAATGGCCGCCGGAGCTAAAAATAGAAAAACCTTTAAAACGACTTCTTCTCCTTAACCAGTGGCTGGATTTTGAAATTATTTTACAGGAATGTTCCTTTGGTGCCCGTCTCCTGAAATTGCTCAAACCGTTCCGCTCGGGTGAACAAAATGGCCGCCAGAACTAAAAATAGAAAAACCTTTAAATGACTTATTCTCCTTAACCAGTGGATGGATTTTGAAATTACTTCACAGGAATGTTCCTTGGGTGACCCTCTACCAAAATTGCTCAAACCGTTCAGCTCGGGTGAACAAGATGGCCACCAGAGCTAAAAATAGAAAAACCTTTAAACGACTTCTTCTCCTTAACTAGTGGATGGATTTTGATATTACTTCACAGGAATGTTTCTAGGGTGACCCTCTACCAAAATTGCTCAAACCATTCCGCTCGGGTGAACAAGATGGCCGCCGGAGCTAAAAATAGAAAAACCTTTAAACGACTTTTTCTCCTTAACCAGTGGATGGATTTTGAAATTATTTCACTGGAATGTTCCTTGGGTGACCCTCTACCAAAATCGCTCAAACCGTTCCGCTCGGGTGAACAAAATGGCCGCCAGAGCTAAAAATAGACCCTGTGGTTTTACATAGACTTATAAAGGGAAATTTTTAAAAATCTTCTTCTCTGAAACTGCAAGTCCCAGGTCTTTGATATTTGGTATGGAGCTTCATCTAGTAGACCTCTACCAAGATTGTTCAAATTATAGCTCTGGGGCCACAAATGCCCCCCCACCCCGGGACCCTTTGGTTTTACATAGACTTATATAGCCCTGGTGCATAGGCTTATGTAGGGAATATCTTTATAAAAATCTTCTTCTCTGAAACCGCAAGGCCCAGGTCTTTGATATTTGGTGTGTAGCTTCATCTAGTGGACCTTTGCCAAGATTGTACAAATTAAAGCCTTTGTTTTTGTTTGGTATGAAGCTTCACCTTTAAGACCTCCCTCAACATTATGCACATTAAAGCCCTTGGGCCAATAATGGCCCTCCCTGGGGCCCACTTGTTACACTATGGATCAGGTGAGCGATCCAGGGCCATCATGGCCCTCTTGTTAATGAAAATTAAAGCGTATTTACGCGGATACGCGCCTTATCTGTAGCTCTGGAACCATCTGATTACTTGTTGCAACTTATTGTAACAAATTCACAATCTGAATGTCAAACAATGTAGATCTTGATCAGATGGCTCCTTCATTCGCTCGGATGAACAAGATGACTGCCAGAGCTTATAGAAAAATATTTAAATGACAGTCCGGCCCTACAGTTGGGCCAATTTGATTCAAACTTCATAGGAATGTTGCTTAGGTGACCCTCTACCAAACTAGCTAAAACAGTTCTGCTACAATGAGCAAGATGGCCACCAGAGCTAGAATAAAATAACATCAACACTTCGCTTTAAATGCAAACTTGGGCCAGGTTCAATCAAACTTCACATGAATGTTGCTCAGGTGAATTCCAACCAAAATAACTAAAATTGGCCACCCAAAGCGGTGCGCAAGAGTCGGACCGTCCACGCTTAAAAACCCTATTTGTTTCATTGGGCGACAGGGCTTGAGATGTCATTTCATCTCAATGTCGGGTAAAAGTCCCACAAAATTGGAAGTAATGTCTCCAAAATGACCTTTAAAGTGTTGACGGGGACGTTAAACCTCAAATCAAACAAACAAATTATTGTGGCTGGAACGTAAGTTACTGCCAGTGGAAATGAGAAATATAAATGAATGAATGAACTATAAATGATAAATTAGGTCAATAATTTGGCGCCTTGATGTTGAAGTATTTTTATTCTGGGTGGCAAAACTGATAAAAGAATGCTGACCTTGGCCTGGGTGTTAATTAATTGACCATAACTTTTTGTTATAAATAGTATGTTTTTGATACATTTTTATTACAAATTTTGTGGTAATAAAAGAGGCCTAGATAAGCCATATATTAGTGTGTTACAATGGGGATGAATTTGAGCCAATGTTCTGGGGGTTTCAATAGCCCTCGTCCTACTGAACACATCAATTCCTACCTTTGCAGACAGTGCAGATCCAGATCAGATGGCTTCTGAAGAAGCCATCTGATCATGATCTACACTGTTTTTATTCAGTTTGAGAATTTGAATGAATATATCATATTAAGTAAGCTGATTGGTTAATTGTTAGTCAGGGAAAATTAATTTATTCAGCAGGACAAGGGTTAACAGGTTTATTGGGCACTTTAGAAATTATCAAGACTTTGAAACCACAGGCTTGCAGATTTGCAGCCTTATATAACCATAATGATATAATGTCTTCAGTTGTTGTAGAATCAACATTTTTGGATGAAACTTTGTGATATTTGATGGTCCTACCACCAAGTGGAGTTTTACCTGTCTTTATCATATGACGTCCCGTCTGAGAGTGTAATAACGCCAGGTATTATTTTCGATAATCCACTAGTGGATTAAATATGCAAATTAGCTAGATACATCCCTTAACGTTACATGTCCAACGAACTTAACGACGTCGCGTTTACTAACGGCGGAATATTGACATTTTTGTGAACAGTCGTGAATAAAATGCGTTTTAAATGTCATATGATAAATAGAATCTTGCATTCGTGCTAATGTATTATTGAATTTATTAAACTCGTTGAGGAAAAGGGATAAAATGCTCAGCAAAGCCTGCATTTTGTCCCTTTTCTTCAACTCATTTAATAAATTCAATAATACATGAGCACTCATGTAAGATCCTCTATGTATCAATTAGACATGATTGCGCTCCTATATTTTTCAAGATTATTGTTTGAAACTTCATTGCTGCACATGCTTAAGGTTAGAGAACTCTGATTGGGGTTGTTAGGGTAAGAGTTACATGCCCTAGGTAAATGTTATCCTAGGTTATCCTGCTGAATAAATTAAGCCAGCCACACCCAATGCTGTCTATCAACCAAGCAAATTACTTGATACAATGTATTTGTTCAATTCACCAACTGCACCACAGTGTAGATCCAGATCCTGATCAGATGGCTTCTTCAGAAGCCATCTGATCTGGATCTTCACTGTTTGCAAAGCTAGGTAGGGGTTGTTTTTTTTGTGCAAAATAGCCATTCTATAGTCTTCCTACTGTTATCATGGTATAGGCTGAGTAAGAGTATAATAGGTCGAAGAACACCAATAAGACTGTTAACGGATGAGTTACCTGCCCTTGAATCACTAAGAAATTATGCAATAATAGAGTTAAGTGTCACTGGAACTCACCCTACAGTTTTCAAGAGTTGTATAGGCTGAGCATGTGGCCAAAGGGCTGTTCTGATGAAAATTTTTGGCATTGGGGAGGGGGAGGGAGGGGGGGGGGGGGGGAAGAGAGGGGGGGTGGCATTCAACCATTTTAGGGATTTTTTTTGGTGCTGGTTAGAACCACATAAGAGATCCAAGCAGATTGATAATTCACATAGAATGTCAAGCCTTATTTTCTATGCTCTAGACTGACTAGCTAATGATGATCTATAAATTGTTGAATGGGCTGTAAAACTTCAAACCAAACACTTAAACATAAAGGACGGCCCCCGCCCATCAGGGCTTGAAGAAATAGATGGGCTGCATGATGCTTCCACGCAGAGCTAAAACCGGCCGCACACGAGTGTAACTGGTAAACTAAGCCTGCCTAGGCAAAGCAGTGCGAGTCAGAGCGTCCATGCTTATAAACCCTGTTGGTTTCATTGGGCGATGAGGCTTGAGATGTTATTTCATCTCAGTGTTGGGTAAAAGTCCCACAAAATTGGAAACAACGTCTCCAAAATGACCTTTACAGTGTTGACGGGGACGTTAAACCTCAACTCAAACAAACAAAAAACTAAGAAATTATGCAAGAGTAGAGTTTTTGTCACTGGAACTCACTCTACAGTTTTGAAGTATGATATAGGCTGAGCATGTGGGTAAAAGGCTGCTCTGACTATATAGAAATTTTGGAAGTGGGGGCATTCACCCATTTTAGGGATTTTTTTGGTGCTGGTTAGAACCACAGCAGATTGATAATTCACATAGAATGTCAAGCCAAAAATATTATCTCTGCTCTAGAGTGACTAGCTAATGATGATCTATAAATTGTTGAATGGGCTGTAATACTTCCAAACACTTAATCATAAGCGAAAATGTTTCTGCCCCCGCCCATCGGGCTTGAAGAAATAGATGGGCTGCATGATTCCACGCAGAGCTGAAACCGGCTGCACATGAGTACTGGTAAACAGCTTAGAGGATCTAAGCCTGCCCAGGCAAAGCAGTGCGAGTCTGTTGGTTTCATTGGGGGATGAGGCTTGAGATGTTTTTGTCTTAACTGGAACATTGCATTTAATGTTGGGTCCTAGGTCGAAAATATAAAAAAAGTAAGCGAATGGCTTGATTTTATCCATATTCCTCTCCAGTTTATAGCCTATTTATGAATCTCCCTTCAGCAATTAGGATTTTATAGCAGAATGTACTTGTACATTAACCCTTTTTGTACCAAATGGAATCTTCCTCCTTATATATAGCAGGAGTCCATTTCAAAATTTAGGGGTGTTGTGTTTTCATCAAAATTTATTGGGAAAATAACTGAACTTTTAGCAAACAGTGGAGGACCTGATCAGACGCCGCGTTCTGCGGCGTCTGATCTGGGCCTGCACTGTTTGCCAGGGTACCCGTCGTTACTAAATGGGTTAATGATATTTATACTAAATATTCCAGCATTTAACCATCTTGTAAATTGGTAAAGTACATTTTGTATGGTGACCTGTTTACAGCAAGTCCCTGCCCTCCCATGCTCGGATTACATTTTAGACGACAGACAAGTTCTGCAATGGAAGGTCTGGTGGTGTTTCTTCATTTAAACAAAATAATCTTGGAAGGGCTCTTAAACCACAATGAAAAAATGCTGAAAGAAGAAAGATGTGATTGTGAAACAAGAATAAAAGATCATGTACTTGCTAGAACAGTTGTCATTTTGACCACGAAGAAGTACATGTGAAGTCCGTGAAATGAACACCCCCTAAACCCCACTTTATATAGAGAAAATTTGAGTTTATGGGGGTATACATTATTTGTCTTATTTCTGCTCCAAGACATAGGTTGTTGGTACTCGTTAGAACTACGGTTCTACTGAGCTCCTGAAACCTATTTTTGTAGTGTACATGGATTTTTGTCAGAAAAAGTAGCCATTTTGAAGATGTGAAAAAATGCACTATGTCGTGTAGTGTCTTTAACCCTTAAGATGCCGAGAAAAACTACATCTGAAAATGTCATCTCCTTATGTCATCTGCTAAATCTTCTTGCAAACTTTTTAGAAATATTTTTTTCATACAGGCAGACAGATTGGACCCAGATCAGGATCCACACTGTTTGCAAAAATGACTTTTAAAGTAACTGGCAGACGACAAAGTAGAAGACAATTGTAATGATTGGCATTTCATTGGTGAAACTAAAGTAGCTTTGAAAACCTGGACCCAGATGACAACTTTGAGTTGTCCCCTGAAACAGGATCATACCACATTTGACGGCCCCTGCCTATCGGGGCTTGAAGAAATATATGGACGGCATGATTGATGCTTCCACGCAGAGCTGAAGCCGACCCATGCACGAGTACTGGTAAACCGCTTAGAGGATCTAAGCCTGCCCAGGCAAAGCGGTGCGAGTCGGCCCGTCCATGCTTATAAACCCTATTGGTTTCATTGGGTGACAGGGCTTGAGATGTCATTTCATCTCAATGTCCGGTAAAAGTCCCAGAAAATGGGAAGCAACGTCTCCAAAATGACCTTTACAATGTTGATGGGGACGTTAAACCTCAAATCAAACAAACAACAAAATACCACATTTGGAGAAATAGATTGGGCTGCATGCAATATTGGTGCTTCTGTACAGAGCTGAAACACCGACTGAACATATGAGTACTGGAAAACAACCAAGAAAGGTTAAGCCTGCCCAGGCAAAGTGGTGTGAATCGTCTCATTTAACCCTTAGACTGCTGAATATTCAGTTTAGCCACACCCATTTCTGACTTTGAACCAATCAGATTACTTGATGTAATATATTCCTACAAATTCATAAATTGAATGTCAAAAAGTGTAGATCCTGATCAGATGGCTTCTCTACACTGTTTGCAAAGAAAAGGGGTTGTCGTGAACAGCAGGATAAGAGTTAAAACTCTAGCAGTTTCTTTGGGTGGTAGGGCTTGAGATTATATTTTATCTCAATGTCGGGTATTAAAAGTCCCAGAAAATCAGACACAACAACTCCAAAATGACTTAAATAATGTTGATGGTGGTGTAAAAATCTCAACTCAGATAAAACCCACCTGTCAAGTTTGAAGGAAATTACAGTACCATATTCCTCTCATTTAGCGCCCCTGCTGTTTTCCAAGAACAAACCCTTCTGCTGTCGATAGAAAAAATATTTTGACTTAATTTACCTAAAGTGGAATACGGTAATTATGTAATTGTGCCCTTGTTTTTGGAGAATATAGGGTAAATGAGATGTGACAGAGTGTTTATGTGCTCTGCATGATGAACAATAAAATGATTGTCAAAAGTCCTTGAAAGAAAGATTACATGAGTCTCGTCTCAGGGAAACCCCATTTCTGCCACTGACAAACAACAAAGGGGCTGACCAGGCTGCACGGATTGCACATCCGTGCAGCCTGATCGAAAACTTTGTGTTCGCAAAATTGGTTAGTACAATACCTCTCGGTTTCTAAACTTGCAAGGCTTTTGCTAGCCTGTGTAGATGAGCGGGCCGGTTTCTGTCTACTCCGAAGACACGTTTTCTCATCTCCAGGCTCACACAAAATACCTCAAAAGGAAGGAAATGGATTTGATTTCAAAACAAGATTGGGGAGGGGTTTGTTTATGCAGCGGAAATGAAAGGTTTGATGTCAAGTTTCGTAACTTGATTACAAGAGGTCCCAAGAGAATAATGCTTGATGTCTACTTTGCTGTCACAATTTTAGACTGTATTCTTAGCAAAGCGCCAGATTCATCGAGTCCTCATTGAAGATCAGCTGTGTTACCACACTCCCCACCCCAGGAAAAACAAATCAAAGCACTGGTGGCACTGGTGGGTCGATTGTCTCTGAGAGTATATGCTGGAGGAACCGTCAAGAACCGGTACTTAGACTGTTTGGGTTAACACTTCTGTTCCTGTTGTATCAAACAATGTAGACCCTGATCAGATGCTATTTTCTGCAGTTTCTGATCTGGGTCTTCACTGTTTGCCAATTTCCCACTACACCATAGACCAGCCCAGTCCAGATTTTGCAGACAACCCCTTTTACATAGCAGGGAGAAATATTATACTCTATAAATATGGCGCTAGGTGCTGCCTGGGTTTTGTACATGGTCCGTGATACATTACGATAACACATCCCTATGATATAGTGCATTTTTCAAACCTCAAAAAAGGTATTTTTTTTTTCTGATGAAAACTTGTGATATTTTCCTTATTTCTGCTCCAAACATAGGTTTTGGGTGGTTGTTAGAACCGCCTCATTGAGGCGGTTCTAACGAGTACCCACAACCTATGTCTTGGGGCAGGAATAAGAAAAATAATGTTTACCCCCATAAACCCCAGTTTTCTATATATAAAGTGGGGTTTAGGGGGGGTCTTTATTTCACGGACTTGTTCACGTGATGAGTCACATAGACTGTAGGAGGTGTGATGCTTCTGTAAATTGATTATGTCAACCCTTGTGGGTCATTTGTGTCGTCTCCCAGAGAGAGGGAGAAAAGAGATAAAAGAGATAGTACAGGAGAGGAAAATGCATAGAAGTGTAAAAACAAGAAATAACAACCCTTCTCTCAACCCTTACCTGGTGCAAGGACACCAGGCCTTGCCCAACTGTAAGCCAATTTCAGTTGGACACCCCACAGTGATGCAAGATAAATGTCACATTTGCCCCACCTAACCACCCGCAAGCTTTTGTAAATAATTTTTGGGTTGATTGATAAAAAATTGATGCAAAAAGCCTGTGTGGTTTAGTGGTGAGCTACCTGCTTATAAACCAGGGCTTCAGGGTTTGATTCTGGGCCACTGCATACTTTTGGACGAGTCTTTTAACCAGCCTTATTCTCTCTAATTAATGCCAAGCTTTATTCTTGCACACCAGAAATCGAAATTCATAATTTTAGCTTGGGGTAGAAAATCTGTTCTGACCCTGGTGTTCTTATACCCAAAATCAAATATTCTTGCATGTTTGATAGATACACTGGTTGAATACTACCTCATGTGCGCCGTCGTTAAGGCTGACGTCACAGTATGTTATAAGACGTCACTAAACATCACCGTAGTGCCATCATAATATGGAGGTCATCGGCAACAGAAGTGATTGCAGTATTAAAAATCCATGCTCAGAAATGGAAGATATGCAAAAAAAAGAATCCTACATGGATGAGAAGGGTGGATAGAAAAATCAGTCCCTCGGGATCACTGTTCGGCATCACGACGCAAGCCTCGTCATTCTTGATAGTGACCCTTGGGAGGGATTTTTATGCCCCCGCCATTCGAAGAATGGTGGAAAGGGCATATAGCCTTGCCCCTGTCCGTCCATCCGTCTGTCCGTCCGCACCAACAAAACGACATTTAGGGAGCAAAAAATTTGGACAGTTTGACACTTATGTATATATTCGTGAGTCCAAATGAACTTTATTCCGTAATTTTGGTACTTAACCCTTTACCACTCAGAGATTTTGTGAATTTCGCTGATTTTCACAGTGTTGCACCTGACAGCAACTTCAACTAGCCATTGTTTCATAATGGATGGTCTGTTTTACACCAAACTCGGTATGAATGTTCATTGGGCAGTAGCCTTTCAAATGCAACCTTTCATGACTTGATCATTGTTGTCATGGTAAAGAGGGGGCATCTCAAAGTTGGCAAAAATGTGTTTTCACATGAATTTTTGACCACATTTTAATCTTCACACAGCTGTTAAGGCAACAATTAAGGTGTTTGGCACTGGCCATTTTCACTGTTTGCAGCATGTTTTATCAGCATCAATTTTCAGGCATTTTTGACACCAGACACCCTCAGATATAAATTTTAGCGGCCGGTTGGGCCATACACCCAAAAGTTTTTGGGATGTGGGGGGGGGGTTGGGGGCGTTGCTCCACACACCCCCTTCAATCCCCTCCAGAATATTTTTAGTGGGGAGGCGCGCAAAAAAAGACAGGCCACTTTTTTGATAGTGACCCTTGGGAGGGGGGGGGGGGGGGGGGGGGCGGGGGCGTTGCTCTACACACCCCCTTCAATCCCCTCCAGAATATTTTTAGTGGGGAGGCGCGCAAAAAAAACAGGCCACTTTTTTGCCCAACAAATCCTAAAGCAAACATAACTATCCAGGGGTAGAAATGTAGATTTTAGGTGCTTCTGGGGCTAAAAATGGGGGTGGGGGGTGGGGGTGCAGACATGTAAAAACACGTGTCTGAGTGGTAAAGGGTTAAGTGGCAAAGATTCGCTCTTAGGTGGCTTGCCGCTTAAGAGAATTTGCCACTTAAGTAGTCAATATGCCGCACCTAGCCACTTAAGTATCCATTCGTAGAGATGTCTGTCCGTCTGTCCGAAACTTAAACACGGTCAATAACTTCTTTATTTCTTGATGAATTTTAAAATTACTCCGCAGAAATGTTAACCATCATGAGGTGTCGTATCACGTGCAAAAAGCCAGGTCCGTGCCTCCAAGGTCAAGGTCATACTTAGAGGTCAAAGGTCAAAAAAAGGGTCCGAAACTTAAACGCAGTCAATAACTTTTTTACTGGATGGATTTTGAAATTACTTTGTAGAAATGTTAACCGTCATGAGACGATGTGTCACATGCAAAACCCAGGTCCGTGCCTCCAAGGTCAAGGTCATACTTAGAGGTCAAAGGAGAAAAAAAAGGGGTCCGAAACCTAAACAAAGTCAATAACTTTCTTATTTCTGGATGGATTTTGAAATTACTTTGTAGAAATGTTAACCATCATGAGACGATGTGTCACATGCAAAACCCAGGTCCGTGCCTCCAAGGGTCAAGGTCATACTTAGCGGTCAAAGGTAAAAAAAAGGGTCCGAAAGTAAAAAAAAAGGATCCGAAACTTAAACGCAGTCAATAACTTTCTTATTTCTGGATGGATTTTGAAATTACTTTGTAGAAATGTTAACCATCATGAGACAATGTGTCATGCAAAACTCAGGTCCGTACCTCCAAGGTCAAGGTCATACTTAGAGGTCAAAGGTAAAAAAAGGGTCCGAAACTTAAACGCAGCCAATAACTTACTTATTTCTGGATGGATTTTGAAATTATTTTGAAGAAATGTTAACCATCATGAGACAATGTGTCACCTGCAAACCCAGATCCGTACCTCCAAGGTCAAGGTCATACTTAGAGGTCAAATGGCATAAAAAGGGTCCAAAACTTAAACACGGTCAATAACTTTCTATGGGTGAATACGAACATAGACATATTTCAGGCGGGGGCATCCATGTCCTATGGACGCATTTCTAGTTTCCATCTACCCCTCACACCCATGTAAGAGAAGCCTCGGTGGTGTAGTGATTACGCTACTCGCCTTGTAAACCAGGGATTGCAGGATCAATCCCGGGCTTCTCCAGACTTTCGGATGAGTCCTGTTTCCGTATGACCTTAGCTGTTGGTGGGACGTAAAACTCAAGCACTCACTCACTCACACCCATGAATTTGAAAATCATGTGCAGATGTTGTGATTGGCAGTTTCAGGGTTAAATAGTTGGGTTTGTTCTTTACAGCTGGTAAATGATTTTGTGGTTGGTGTGGCTTTTTACAGTCAGTTTGAAATCAGTGTTAGACATTATGTAGAATACTTGCGGTCTAGAAGTCTAGACGGTGTGGATAATCTCCCTTTTCATGCTGTCTCAATGAAGGTGGATATAATAAGTTTTGTAAGAAGGGCTATGTTTTGTTTGTTTGATTTGAGGTTTAACGTCCCCGTCAACACTGTAAAGGTCATTTTGGAGACGTTGCTTCCAATTTTGTGGGACATTTACCCAACATTGAGATGAAATGACATCTCAAGCCCTGTCGCCCAATGAGTGAGTGAGTGAGTGTTTGAGTCTTACATCCCACCCACAGCTAAGGTCATACTGAGACCAGACCTCGGTTTAAAGACTCTTCCGAAAGTCTGGAGAAGCCCGGGATCGATCCTGCGATCCCTGGTTTACAAGGCGAGTAGCGTATCCACTACACCACGGGGGCTTCTGTGTCGCCCAATGAAACCAATAGGGTTTATTAGCATGGACAATCCGCCTCGCACAGAGGTTCCTGGACAGGCTTAGATCCTCTAAGCGGTTTACCAATTCTAGTGTGCGGGCAGGATTCAGCTCTGCGTGGAAGCATCATGCAGCCCATATATTTCTTCAAGCCCCTATGGGCGGGGGCATAAGAAGGGCTAAGTGAAAGAGCGAGCTGATGAAAAAAGGGCACTTATCAATAACCCATTTTGTACCAGAAAGCCCAAAACGGGTTCCCTGGCAAACAGTGCAGGCCTAGATCAGACGCCGCAGAACGCGGCGTCTGATCAGGGCCTTCACAGTTTGCAAAAGTTCAGTCATTTTCCAAATAAATTTTGATGAAAACACAACCTGACATCCCTTAATTTTGAAATTAACTCCTGCTACATTTAAGGAGGAAGATTCCATTCGGTACAAAAAGGGTTAAGCACTCAGAAAAGGCTCAGCTGAGCATGTGCAGTCAAATGATAGGGCTAGATTCAGAAACTGCCCATTGGGGATTGGCGAAATAAATTGGGTTGCATGGTGCTTCCAAACAGAGCTGCAAAGCGGCCCCCGCCCTTTGGGGCTGGAAGAAATAGATGGGCTGTATGATGCTTCCACGCAGAGCTGAAACCGACCTGCACACGAGTACTGGTAAACCACTAAGAGGATCTCAGCCTGCCCAGGCAAAGCGGTGCGAGTCGGCCCGTCTATGCTAATAAACCCTATTGGTTTCATTGGGCGGCAGGGCTTGAGATGTCATTTCATCTCAAGGTCGGGTAAAAGTCCCACAAAATTGGAAGCAATGTCTCCAAAATGACCTTTACAGTGTTGAAGGGGACGTTAAACCTCAAATCAAACAAACAGACAGAGCTGCAACTGACAAACCTTTAACCCTTGTCCTTCTGAGCCCGGATATGCATTATCTTTGAAACAATGTAGATCCAGATCAGATGGCTTCTGAAGAAGCCATCTGATCATGATCTTAATTGTTCCCCATCCAGTTTATGAATTTGTTGCAATAATTTGCATCAAGTAATCGGATTGGCTGATAATCAGTGGTGGGCGTGACATATTTAAATATTCAGCAGGACAAGGGTTAAGTACTGGTAGCCTGGTAAACTTAGAGAAACTCTAAACTTGCCCAGTAAAAGTGGTATAAGTCAGGTCGTCTCTTAAACCTTAACGGTTTCTTTGGGTGGTAGGGCTTGAGATGTCATTTCATCTCAATGTTGGGTAGAAGCCTAGATGTGAATGAATACATCATATAAAGTAATTTGATTGGTTGATAGTCACAGTGGGTATTGCAAAATTAAATTTATTCAGGACAGGGGTTAAGGCTTTTTACAACCCTGCCATTCGAAGAACGGTGGAAGGGCATATAGTGTTACCCTTGTCCATCTGTTCATCCGTTCATTTGTCCGAAACTGAAACACGGTCAGTAACTTTATTATTTCTGGATGGATTTTGAAATTACATGGCAGAAATGTTCATTGTCATGAGAAGATGTATCGCGCACAAAACCCAGGTCCGTACCTCCAAGGTCAAGGTCTTACTTAAAGGTCAAAGGTCAAAAAAAGGGTCCGAATCATAAACCTGGTCAATAACTGTCTTATTTCTGTACGGATTTTGAAATTACTTTGCAGAAACGTTTACCATCGTGAGACGATGTGTGGCCTGCAAAACCCATGTCCGTACCTCCAAGGTCAAGGTCGTACATTGAGGTCAAAGGTTAAAAAAAGGGTTATTGCTCATTACTTTCGTTACTTAATGAAGACATGTCCAAGAATATCCTCGTTACGTTCATTATGGGCCAAATGAGGTGCTGAGTGTTTTTCCCTATATATTTTATTAGCTCACCTGTCACGTAGTGACAAGGTGAGCTTTTGTGATCACTTTTTGTCCGTCGTGCGTGCGTCCGTGCTTGCGTGCGTGCATCCGTCTGTAAACAATTTCAAATAAGAATATCTCTAATACCCCATGGTCAATCTTGATCAAATTTCATGGGAAGCATCATCAGGTAGGGGGAAAGGCTGCATAAGGTTTTTGGGCTGATCAGATTGGAATTCTGGTTGCCATGGCAACATATAGCTCCCATAGACTATCAATGGGAAAAAATTAAAATATCCTCTGGTGAGTGCAATAACGATGTAACTGACATTTTGGCCAAAATAGTTTTTTTGCGAAAATGGTTGCCTTAGGACTTGACACACTTGGTAAATAAGTTCTACAGCTGGATTCTGCCTCAATCATGATTTATTTCAGCATTTTGGAATTTTTTTTGTCAGTTACACCGTTTTTGCTCTGACTTTTTGGAAAAAAGTTGGCGCAAAAACAGTGTAAGTGCACTTACCCCATTTTTGCGCAAAGTTTTTTAACACCTCAAAAATATTGAATCCTGCTGCTTGATATTTCAGAATAAGCATGTAAGTACCATGCAGAATGTATAAAATGGGACCTATTACCTACCAAGTGCCTTTAATTTACTGCTTTACCATGTAAAAGGCAACGAAATAAGGTTTGTACATTTACATCGTTTTAGCGCTGGGTGCACTTACACCGTTTTTGCACCAAAAAAGTTGAAAAAACACTCGGCGCAGAAATGGTGTATCAACCCTTAAATGCTAAATATTTCTTTTCAAATGTCATTTATTCAACAATTAACCTCTCACACAAATGAAAGAAATCGCCATGAAGTTAGAAAACCAGCTTATACTATGGTTTTCTATGCCATTCTTTAATAAAACATTTTTGTCTCCTGAAAAGTTGCCATTTTGCACTTACAACGTTATTGCACTCAACAGACGAAATTTATTATTTAATTATTATTATCTTCTTCTCTGAAACCACAGGGCCCAGAGCTTAGATATTAAGCATGTATTAACGGCCAGTGGTCACCTACATAATTCCTGCCAATCATGCCCCTAGGGTCCAAATTGGCCACACCCCGGGCCGCTTCGCTCCCATAGACTCATAATGGAACAAAAAGCTTCAAAAATCTTCTTCTCGGAAACCACAGGGCCCAGAGCTTAGATATTTAGCATGCAGCAACAGCAAGTGGTCACCTACATAATTCCTGCCAATCATGGCCCTGGGGTCAAAACGGGCCACGCCCCGGGGCCCTTTAGCTCCTATAGACTCATAATGGAAAAAAGCTTAAAAAATCTTCTTCTCTGAAACCACAGGGCCCAGAGCTGAGATATTTGGCAACTAGCAACGGCAAGTGGTCACCTACATAATTCCTGCCAATCATGCCCCTGGGGTCCAAATTGGCCACACCCTGGGGCCCTTTAGCTCCCATAGACTCATAATGGAAAAAAAGCTTAAAAAATCTTCTTCTCTGAAACCACAGGGCCCAGAGCTTAGATATTTAAAATGTAGCAACGGCCAGTGGTCACCTACATAATTCCTGCCAATCATGCCCCTTGGTTCCAAATGGGCGACGCCCCGGGGCCCTTCGCTCCCATAGACCCATAATGGAACAAAAAGCTTCAAAAATCTTCTTCTCTGAAACCACAGGGCCCAGAGCTTAGATATTTAGCATGTAGCAACGGCAAGTGGTCACCTACATAATTCCTGCCAATCATGCCCCTGGGGTCAAAACGGGCAACGCCCCAGGGCCCTTTAGCTCCTATAGACTCATAATGGAAAAAGGTTCAAAAATCTTCTTCTCTGAAACCACAGGGCCCAGAGCTGAGGTATTTGGCATGTAGCAACGGCAAGTGGTCACCTACCTAATTCCTGCCAATCATGCCCCTAAGGTCCAAATGGGCCATGCCCCAGGGCCCCTTAGCTCCCATAGACTCATAATGAAAAAAAAATAACAGCTTCAAAAATCTTCTTCTCTGAAACCACAGGGCCCAGAGTTTAGATATTTAGCATGTAGCAAGGGCAAGTGGTCACCTACATAATTCCTGCCAATCATGCCCCTTGTGTCCAAATGGGCCCAGAGCTTAGATATTTAGCAATGGCAAGTGGTCAGCTACATAAATCCTGCCAATCATGCCCTTGGGGTCCAAATGGGCCACGCCCGGGGGCCCCTTAGCTCCCATAGACTCATAATGGAAAAAAGATTCAAAAATCTTCTTCTCTGAAACCACAGGGCCCAGAGCTTAGATATTTAGCATGTAGCAACGGCAAATGGTCACCTACATAATTCCTGCCAATCATGCCCCTGGGTTCCAAACGGGCCACGTCCCGGGGCCCTTTAGCTCCTATAGACTCATAATGGAAAAAAGCTTAAAAAATCTTCTCCTCTGAAATCACAGCGCCCAGAGCTTAGATATTTAGTACGTAGCAACGGCAAGTGGTCACCTATATAATTCCTGCCAATCATGCCCCTTGGGTCCAAAAGGGCCACGCCTCGGGGGCCCCTTAGCTCCTATAGACTCATAATGGAAAAAAAAGCTTCAAAAATCTTCTTCTCTGAAACCACAGGGCCCAGAGCTTAGATATTTAGCATGTAGCAATGGCAAGTGGTCACCTACATAAATCCTGCCAATCATGCCCGTGGGGTCCAAATGGGCCGCGCCCCGGGGTCCCTTAGCTCCCATAGACTCATAATGGAAAAAAGCTTCAAAAATCTTCTTCTCTGAAACCACAGGGCCCAGAGCTTAGATATTTAGCATGTAGCGACGGCAAGTGGTCACCTACATAATTCCTGCCAATCATGCCCCTGGGGTCCAAACAGGTGAGCGATATAGGGCCATTGGGCCCTCTTGTTTGCTATGTAGCGTGACTCTGGAAAATTTTACGTACTTTTTGTGAAGTAACCTTCTAAGCAGTTTACCAGTACTGAAAAATTTGGCCCCCGCCCATAGGGGCTTGAAGAAATATATGGGCTGCATGATGCTTCCACGCAGAGCTGAATCCGGCCTGCACACTAGTGCTGGTAAACCGCTTAGAGGATCTAAGCCTGTCCAGGAACCGTGGTGCGAGGTGGACCGTCCATGCTAATAAACCCTATTGGTTTCATTGGGCGACAGGGCTTGAGATGTCATTTCATCTCAGTGTAGGGTAAAAGTCCATCAAAATTGGAAGCAACGTCTCCAAAATGACCTTTACAGTGTTGACGGGGACGTTAAAACTCAAATCAAACAAACAAACAAAAAACTATAAAATTTGGTCAGTTTCAGCTCTGCATGGAAGCCCCTGGCAGCCCATTCTATTTCTGCAAGCCCTAATAGGGGTGGGCACATCTTGTCTCACTGAAGCTGATGTTTCTGTCTCCTGACCTAATAAAGTCATGTACCAGCTTCTGTTGCTGAATGCTTTAATTGTTCTACTTTTCAGCAGAGTTCAAGTTGATAATGGTGATTTATTTATTTTTTTTTTTTTTTAACAAAGCAGTATGCTGAAATTAATTATATTGTTTTTAACCAAGCTGTTGCATAGGGCCCGTTAACACCTAAAGTGCACATCATCAGTAGCAGACAACATTTTCACAGTGTACTGAAGCTTCAAGGACTCCAACTGTGATCCCTCGTCGTAGCCCAAGATGAGAGGGAAAATCCTATACCCTAATATTAAAGATCTAAATATGTTCTAGAAAGGGTTATCCTTTGGAAGCAAGGAATACACCACAGAACTGGAAAATACGGACTGTACCCAGCCTGCCCAGGCCAAGCGGTGCCAGTCGGACCGTCCATGCTTATAAACCCTATTGGTTCATTGGACAACAGGGTTTGAGATGTCATTTCATCTCAGTGTGGGGTAAAAGTCCCACAAAATTGGAAGCAACGTCTCCAAAATGACCTTTACAGTGTTGACGGGAACGTTAAACCTCAAATCAAACAAACAATCAAGTCATGTACCAGCTTCTTCCAAATGTACCTGGATGCTTTGTTTTGCTTTTCAGCAGAGTTCTAACTGATAGCAGTTTTATTTATTTATTTTTTTTTAAACAAAGCAGTTTACTAAAATTGATTAAGAGTTGATTATCGTATTGTTTTTAACCAAGCTGTTGCATAGGGCCCGTTAACGCCTAAAGTGAGCATCACCACTGGCAGACAACATTTTCAAAGAGGTCGGCTCAAAGTGTCCTGAACCGTCAAGGACTCCTACAGTGATCCCTCATCGTAGCCCCAGATGATAGAGGATATCCTATACCCTAATATTATTTTTATGTCCCCGGTAGCGATAGCGGGGAGATATTGTTTTTGCCCTGTCTGTTTGTTTGTTTGTTTGTTTGTTGGTTTGTACGTGGACAACTTTAACGTTGGCCATAACTTTTGAACCGTTTGAGATAGAGCTTTCATATTTGGCCTGAAGGTTCCTTGTGACAAGACCTTCACATTCATGCAAAACATTTTGACCTGTGACCTTGACTTTGACCTTTGACCTACTTAAAATAAAAAAATAACATTTTGGTCATAACTTTTGCTCATTACTCTCGTTATTTAATGAAGACTTGTCCAAGATATCCTCGCAACGCTCATTACGGGCCAAATGAGGTGCTGAGTGTTTTTCCCTATATATTTTATTTGCTACATAACGTGCCTCTGGAAAATTTTATGTACTTTTTGTGAAGTAACCTTCTAAGCAGTTTACCAGTACTGAAAAATTTGGTCAGTTTCAGCTCTGCATTGAAGCCCCAGGCAGCCCATTCTATTTCTGCAAGCCCCGATAGGGGTGGGCACAACTTGTCCCACTGAAGCTGATGTTTCTGTCTCATGACCTAATAAAGTCATGTACCAGCTTCTGTTGCTGGATGCTTTACTTTTTCTACTTTTCAGCTTCTTCCAAATGTTGCTGTTCTACTTTTCAGCAGAGTTGAAGTTGATAGCGGTGATTTATTTATTTATTTATTTTTTTCAAACAAAGCAGTATGCTAAAATTAATTAATTATATTGTTTTTAACCAAGCTGTTGCATAGGGCCATTATTGCCTAAAGTGCACATTGCCAGTAGCAGACAACATTTTCAAAGTATACTGAACCTTCAAGGACTCTAACTGTGATCCCTCATCGTAGCCCAAGATGAGAGGGAAAATCCTATACCCTAATATTAAAGATCTAAATATGTTCTAGAAAGGGTTATCCTTTGGAAGCAAGGAATACACCACAGAACTGCCCAGGCCAAGCGGTGCCAGTCCGACCGTCCATGCTTATAAACCCTATTGGTTTCATTGGACAACAGGGTTTGAGATGTCATTTCATCTCAATGTAGGGTAAAAGTCCCACAAAATTGGAAGCAATGTCTCCAAAATGACCTGTACAGTGTTGACGGGAACGTTAAACCTCAAATCAAACAAACAATAAAGTCATGTACCAGCTTCATCCAAATGTACCTGGATGCTTTGTTCTACTTTTCATCAGAGTTCAAACTGATAGCAGTTTGATTGATTTATTTTTTTAAACAAAGCAGTTTACTGAAATTGATTAAGAGTTGATTATTGTATTGTTTTTAACCAAGCTGTTGCATAGGGCCGTTAATGCCTAATGTGCGCATCACCACTGGCAGACAACATTTTCAAAGAGGTCGGCTCAAAGTGTACTGAACCGTCAAGGACTCCTACAGTGATCCCTCATCGTAGCCCCAGATGACAGAGGATATCCTATACCCTAATATTATTTTTATGTCCCCGGTAGCAATAGCGGGGAGATATTGTTTTTGCCCTGTCTGTTTGTTTGTTTGTTTGTTTGTTTGTTGGTTTGTACGTGGACAACTTTAACGTTGGCCATAACTTTTGAACCGTTTGAGATAGAGCTTTCATATTTGGCCTGAAGGTTCCTTGTGACAAGACCTTCACATTCATGCAAAACATTTTGACCTGTGACCTTGACTTTGACCTTTGACCTACTTAAAATAAAAAAATAACATTTTGGTCATAACTTTTGAACGGTTTGAGATAGAACCTTCATATTTTGCATGTAGGTTCCTTTTGACAAGAGCTTTACATTCACACAAAAAATTTTGACACGTGACCTTGACCTTGACCTTTGACCTACTTGAAGAAAAAAACTAACATTGGTCATAACTTTTGAACCACTTGAGATACAGCCTTCATATTTAGCATGTATACAAAAGCTTTACATTCATGCAAAAAATTTTGACCTGTGACCTTGACCTTGACCTTTGACCTACTTAAAAAAAAAAATAACATTTTGGTCATAACTTTTGAACGGTTTGAGATAGAGCCTTCATATTTTGCATGTAGGTTCCTTTTGACAAGAGCTTTACATTCACACAAAAAATTTTGACATGTGGCCCTGAACTTGACCTTTGACCTACTTAAAAAGAAAAAAAAATAACATTGGTCATAACTTTCGAACCACTTGAGATACAGCCTTCATATTTAGCATGTATGTTCCTTGTGACAAAAACTTTACATTCATGCAAAAAATTTTGACTTGTGTTCTTGACCTTGACCTTTGACCTACTTAAAATAAAAAAAAATAACATTTTGGTCATAACTTTTGAACGGTTTGAGATAGAGCATTCATATTTTGCATGTAGGTTCCTTTTGACAAAAGCTTTACATTCACACAAAAAATGTTGACCTGTGACCTTGACCTTTGACCTACATAAAAGAAAAAGTTAACATTGGTCATAACTTTTGAACCAATTGAGATACAGCCTTCATATTTAGCATAGAAGCCTCCGTGGTGCAGTGGTTACGCTACTCGCCTTGTAAACCAGGGATCGTAGTATCGATCCCGGGCTTCTCCAGACTTTCGGATGAGTCTTTAAACCGAGGTCCCGTCTCCGTATGACCTTAGCTGTTGGTGGGACGTAAAACTAAAACTCACCCACTCATATTTAGCATGTAGGTTCCTTGTGACAAACGCTTTACATTCATGCAAAAATTTTGACCTTGACCTTGACCTTTGACCTACTTAAAAAAAATAAACTTTTTTGGTCATAACTTTCGAACGGTTTGAGATAGAGCCTTCATATTTTGCATGTAGGTTCCTTGTGACAAGAGCTTTACATTCACACAAAAAATTTTGACCTGTGACCTTGACCTTTGACCTACATAAAAGAAAAAATTAACATTGGTCATAACTTTTGAACCGTTAGAGATACAGCCTTCATATTTAGCATGTAGGTTCCTTGTGACAAACGCTTTACATTCATGCAAAAATTTTGACCTGTGACCTTGACCTTTGATCTACTTAAAAAAATAAACATTTTAGGTCATAACTTACGAACCGTTTGGGATAGAGCTTTCCTATTTGGCATGTAGGTTCCCTGTGATTAGAGCTTTTCATTCATGAAAACTGTTTGGACCATGACCTTGACCTTTGACCTACTTAAAAGAAAAAATAAAATTGTTTATAACTTTTGAACCGTTTAAGATAGAGCCTTAATATTTGGCATGTAGGTTCCTTGTGACAAGAGCTTAACATTCATGCATATTTTTTTGACCTGTGACCTTGACCTACTTTAAAGAAAAATATTATTGTTCATAACTTTTGAACCGTTTAAGATAGAGCTTTCATATTTGGCATGTAAGTTTCTTGTGTCAAGGGAGACCCACACAAACAAAAATCTTGAACTGAGAGCTACTTTGAATAAAAAATGACCATGCCCGGGGACATGTTCGTGTTTCACAAACACATCTTGTTTTATTTCTGCAATAAGAAAAATGTCAGTACTTTTCAGATGAAAAAAGCAGTCCTTACCTGAAGCTATTGTCTCATTGACCCTCTTAACCCTTGTCCTGCTGAATATTTAAATATGCCACACCCACTACTGATTATCAGCCAATCAGATCACTCAGTGCAAATTATTGCAGCAAATTCATAAACTGGTGGCAAACAATGAAGATCCTGATCAGATGGCTTCTTCAGAAGCCATCTGGTCTTGATCTTCATTGTTTGAAAGATAAGGCATATCCGGGCTCAGCAGGACAAGGGTTAAGGCCCCCAGATAAATTTCTTTTGATTTGAGGTTTGTCACTGTCAGCATTATTGTAAGTCATTTTGGAGACATTGCTTCCAATTTTGTGGGACTTTTACCCCACATTGAGATGAAATGACATCTCGATCCCTGCCGCCCAATGAAACCAATAGGGTTTATATGCATGGACCGTCCGACTCGCACCACTTTGCCTGGGCAGGCTTAGACCTTCGAAGCATTTTACCGGTACTCAAATGTGCTGTTGGTTTCAGCTCTGTGTGGAAGCATCATGCATCCCAATCTATTTCTCCAAGCCCCGATGGGTGGGGGCCAAGGTCCCTAGATAAAATCAAAGCACTGGTGGACCGATTTTCTTTGAGTGTAGATTGGAAAAATGGGCCTGAACGGGGAACCTAGACAGTTTTGTTTATCCTTTAATTTCTTGTACTTTAAGCAACAGAGCAGATCCTGATCAGATACGGTGTTTTGTGCCATCTGATTTGGGTTTACAATGTGTGCTAAAGACCAGTACACAAGCCCAGTCCAAATTTTTTACTTTTTACATGTTTCCAAAATGAGCTAAATAGTGTTGACGGGGTAGTTAAACCTCAATTTAAACAGACAGACATCACAATGTCGGGTAAAGGTCCCACAAAATTGGAAGCAATTTCTCCAATATGACCTACATGGTGTTAATGGGGACATAAAACCCCAATACAAACAAACATAGCAAGGAAAAAAATGCCACTACAATAACACACCTGTGCGACATAGTGCATTGTTTTCACATCTCCAAAATGGCTACTTTTTGATGAAAATCAGTGATATTTTTCTTATTTATACTGCAAACATAGCTTTTGGTGCTCGTTAGAACCACCTCATTGAGGTGGTTCTAAGGAGTACCCACAACCTATGTCCAGGAGCAGAAATAAGGAAAATAATGCATACCCAATAAACCCCAGTTTTCTCTATATAATGTGGGGTTCAGGTGGGTGTTCATTTCATAGACTTTTTCACGTGATGTCTGCTAAGGGTTGTCCTTACAATATATACAGTATATTATCAGCCAAAGGAGCATGTCACGGCATTCATCCAACTATTTCAGACACAACATCAAGTTTTGTTTTTGTTTGATTTGAGGTTTAACATCCCCGTCAACACTGTAAAGTTCATTTTGGAGATGTTGCTTCCAATTTTGTGGGACTTTTCCGACATTGAGATGAAATGACATCCCAAGCCCTGCCGCCCAGTGAAACCAGTTGGGTTTATAAGCATGGACCGGCCGACTCGCACCACTTTGCCTTGGCAGGCTTAGATCCTGTAAGCGGTTTACCAGTACTCGTGTGCGGGCCAGTTTCAGCTCTGCGTGGAAGCATCATGCAGCCCATCTATTTCTTCAAGCCCCGATGTACAACGTCAAGTACTAGCTAAACTAAATTGTACTGGTTCACAAAATATTTAACCTCACTACAACCCCTATTTTTGCAAACAGTGTATATCCAGATCAGATGGCTTCTGAAGAAGCCATCTGATCAGGATCTACACTGTTTGACACTCAGTCTATGAATTTGTAGGAATAAATTACATCAAGTAATCTGATTGGTTCAAAGTCAGAAATGGGTGTGGCTAAATTATTCAGCAGGATAAGGGTTAACCCTTGTCCTACTGAGCCCGGATAGGCCTTATCTTTGAAACAATGTAGATCCAGATCAGATGGCTTCTGAAGAAGCCATCTGATCAGGATCTTCATTGTTTGCCATCCAGTTTATGAATTTGTTGCAATAATTTTGCATCAAGTAATCTGATTGGCTGATAATCATTAGTGGGTGTGACATATTTAAGTATTCAGCAGGACAAGGGTTAAGAACAAGTATGGTAAGGAATTGAAGTGTCCAAATGTGTCAGAATCTTAGGGTAAGGAGTTGAGGTTTTCGAAATACTTAGTGTAAATACGGTACGTATTCCTTCCCTTCTCCAGTGTAAAATTATGTGTGTAATTATGCTAGAAACCCAATGACCTTGTTTTTTGCTGCTTCAATGCAGTTGGCAGGTCAGATTGACAGTAAATATGCACTCCTCCTGTGTAACTAGGATATTATAGTCTCGGCATATCGCTCAGGTATCTGTTTTTATCGTATTATTTTCTTCTCTTTTTTTTTTATTATAGGGTTTTGGGATATAAACAGTATTCTAGCCTATAAAGCGCTAAAGCAAAATAGCAGCAGATGACAGTCAAACATGTTTCTTGTCGCGCCATGGTGCGATATAGGGAGGTTGGTTTACCATTTGTCTGTTTGTCAGTCCGTTTGTTTATCTGTTTGGCAAGCTGTCAACATTTGCAACCATTGTCCCCGCCCATTGGGGCTGGAAGAAATAGATGCTGCCAAGCAGAGCTGAAAGCAGCTGCATATGAGTACTGGTAAACCACTTAGGAGTCTAAGCTTGCCCAGGCAAAGTGATGCGAGTTGGACCGTCACTACATATTAACCCAAATGTCTGGTTAAAGTCCCACAAGAATGGAAGCAATGTCTCCAAATTGACATACCCAAACTTTCATCATTGTGTACTTTTTAACTCTTTTTTGTACCAGAAACCCCAAAATGGGTAATTGGCAAACAGTGCAGGCCCAGAGGAGACGCCACATTCTGATGATGCAGAATGCGGCGTCTGATCAGGGCTTAGATTGTTTGCAAAAAGTTCAGCCATTTTCCAAATGAATTTTGAAGAAAACACAACCCGATACCCCTAAATTTTTAAATGGACTTCTGCTATATAATGAAAAGTAGAAGATTCCATTTGGTACAAAAAGGGCTAAGGCAAATTCTATTTGTTTTGTGCTTAGGACCCAGAGAAAGTTTCTGTTTCAATTCACAATCTGTCATAGCTATATCAAAATGTATTTATTTATTTATTTGATTTAAGGTTTAAAGTCCCCGTCAACACTGTAAAGAGACTTTGCTTCCAATGTTTATGGGACTTTTACCCGACATTGAGATGAAATGACATCGCAAGCCCTGCCGCCCAATGAAACCAATAGGGTTTATAAGCATGGACGGGCCGACTTGCACTGCTTTACCTGGGCAGGCTTAGATCCTCTAAGCGGTTTACCAGTACTCGTGTGCGGGTCGGTTTCAGCTCTGCGTGGAAGCATCATGTAGCCCATATATTTCTTCAAGCCCCGATGAGTGGGGACCAATATCAAAATGTAAAGATTGCATAATATGTATACAGAAAAATGACCATTACTTGCTGAATATTCATTTAAGCCACACCCATTTCTGTCTATCAACCAATCAGATTACTTGATGTAATTTATTGCTACAAATTCATAAACTGAATGCCAAACAGTGTAGATCCTGATCAGATGGCTTCTTCAGAAGCCATCTGATCTGGATCTACACTATTTGCAAAGATAGGGGTTGTCGTGAAATAAGCAAGATAAGGGTTAAGTATCCTGTCTGAAATTCCGTTTGTACATCCCTCCGTTTGTTGTATAAAAGGGTTATCCTTTTGAAGCAAAGAATGCGCCACAGAACTTAAAAGTATGTAGTGAACATGTTTTCTGGGCCAGTCTACAGTGACCCTCAGATATTTTCGAAATTCCACAATTGAATCAATGATTCCAAAGGACAAGAAAATATAAACTACACTATGATGAAGGGCAGGGAGACTTTTTTATGGCCACCACACATTGTAGTGAAGTTAAATAATATTTATGTTCTATAACGCCTTCTGCATTTTGCACCACCCTAGCAAACTTCACCCTAATGGCCAAGTTTATTTCTCAAGTACTATAAGAGCTTTAATAATGATACTTGGAACAAACTTGTATCTAGGGATGGCAACTTTAATGCAAGTGTTCATATTAAACCTTGACCTACATTCCACGGTTCACTGACTTTGTGCAGATTTGCATCAAACCTTAGTTTAGCATTCACCCTAACCTTTATCTTGCTGTTCACGACAACCCCTATCTTTGCAAACAGTATCTACACTGTTTGACATTCAATTTATGAATTTGTCAGAATAAATTACATCAAATAATCTGATTGGTTCAAAGTCAGAAATGGGTGTGGCTAAACTGAATATTCAGCAAGAGAAGGGCTAATATGCAAGTTTATTTCTCATTAACTACAAGAGCTTTATTAATGATACTTGGTACAAACTTGAGTCTAGGAATGACAATGCAAGCCTCCATATTTGACCATGGTTCACTGACTTAATGAACTATTGGGTCAATCCTAGCATTGAACCCAAAAATGGGTAATTGGCAAAGGGTGCAGGCCCAGATCAGACGCTGCAGAATGTGGCATCTGATCAGGGCCTAAACTGTTTGCAAAAAATTCAGCAATTTTCCTAATAAATTATGAAGAAAACTCAACCTGACACCCTTAACCCTTCTCTTGCTGAATATTCATTTAAGCCACACCCATTTCTATCTCTCAACCAATCAAATCACTTGATGTAATTTATTGCTACAAATTCATAAACTAAATGCCAAAGAGTGTAGATCCTGATCAGATGGCTTCTTCAGAATCTGGATCTTCACTGTTTGCAAAGATAGGGGTTGTCGTGAACAGCAAGATAAGGGTTAAATTTGAAATGGACTCCTGCTATATATAAGGAGGAAGATTCCATTTGGTTCAAAAAGGGTTAATTGATAATTGCCCCTACAAGTCCAAATTCATTCATTTAACTTCAAAGGAATGTTTCTTATATGACCCACTATCAAATTAGCTTACTGTAAATGGTTCTGCTCCATCGGGCTTGAAGAAATAGATGCTTCCATTACAGTACTCCAGTTACACAGAGCCATCGGTGACTGATCGGTAGTTTTTTTAGCGTGAACCGATGACAATTAACGTATTTAACACCGATATCACCTATTGGTCACCTGTTTTCCACCCATCAACTGCTATTGGGGAAAGATAAGTCTTATCGCTGAAAAATTACCGATTGGGATTTTTAAACATGTTCAGAATTCTTGATCGGTGAAAATATTTTACAAATAACCGATAGACAAGCTGTCTACAACCGATATCACCTATGGGCCACCGATAAGCAACCATAAGAAAAAAGATGAGAATTAAAATATCGGATTTCGTCGTTTTGATTGGTGGTTAATAGGGACCCATCATCTCAATGTTGGGTAAAAATCCCACAAAATGACCTGTACAGTGTTGATGGGGACGTTAAACCTCAAATCAATCAATCAAATCTGCTCCAATGGGCAAGAGGCCGCCTCTAAGAGCTGAAATAGAAAAAAAGTTACATGACAACTCTTGTACCTTCAGTCCAATTTCATATGAACTAATTACAGCAATGTTACTAATAAGTGATCTACCAAAACAGCTAAAATGGTTCTGCTCCAATGAACAAGATGACCACCAGAGTTAAAAATAGAAAAAATCATTGAACAGCATCTCTAAAGCTGATGGCTTAATTTTTAGAACCTGCACTATAATCACTGCTAAAATGACTGGCCTCCAGTCCTAAAAATAGACATCATTTTAAACAACTAATGGTTTCGATTTCTCAGAAATCTTCCTTGAACCCTCTACAAAACTTGCTCGAATTGTTCTGCTCCACATCTCGACTGCTAGAGCTAAGAAAATCTTTATATGACCAGTGACTCAGTTTATAAAAAATATCTATGAGAATTCTGCTCCTCTCAGATTTAATTTAGGAAAATGGTAAAATTATAGCAAGCAATGATTATTGGCCCTGATCAGACACCACAATTTTTGGTAGATTCTCAATTGTGTACAGTAAAATTTCGATGGTTCGAACACCGATGGCTTGATTACCATGGCTGAGTCGAACCCGTTCTTGAGCCCC
Organism: Lucinisca nassula; assembly: GCA_963580285.1. Classification (NCBI taxonomy): domain Eukaryota; kingdom Metazoa; phylum Mollusca; class Bivalvia; order Lucinida; family Lucinidae; genus Lucinisca; species Lucinisca nassula. The sequence goes on from OY757017.1 coordinate 27,185,914, forward strand.
TAGGGAAATGCTCTACATAACAAATAGTGGGGGATAATTTAGGAGAGTTTTGTCTTTTATACTACAAATGTATACTATGTGTACTCATTAGAATCGCCTCCATGAGGCGATTCTAATGAGTACACAGATCATACATTTTCATGATAGAATACCGAAAAGATGCCCAAAAGTATCTCGTTAAACCTATTGGCAGTAACCCTCAGTGGCTCGAACCTCCCCTGTCTCAAACAGCTTTTCGAGGTCCCTAAGGTGTTCAAGCCATTGAAGTTCGACTGTATTCATTGTTGTGTTTGTGGCAAAATTTTATGATACCTATGGTAATTGGTTTGAGCACTGATAACAGTATTCCACATTTTTGGACGTTTTTTTCAAGGAAAAATTCCGTCTTGTAAAATAGTGATGTCCGTGCAGGCGGGCGGCCACGTACCGGTTTACCTTTTGGTTAACTCTGAAAAACCCGTCCATAATGCCATTTCGCGTTTTTCTTATTTTTCTGTGATTTACTGTAACTAAAGAAAGCTTGTATATGATAAACCATAAAAATTGGGAACAGTTCATTGAAGCAAAAAGCTTCGGCTAGACATATGGATTTTGTGTCTCTCTTCCCTGTGTAGTGGCTTCATCTGTAAAATAAATGAGATATTGCAAGAGTTCGGGGAAAGTGCCTTGTGGCCCTCGTGTAAGTATCGGAGGCTGGGAACCAGTTTGTGTGTATATGCAGATATCTGCAGCCTGTTCTGTTGCTAGGCTGTTTGCTGGATTTGAGGAATGAGGTTTTTGGCAAAGATTGGTAATTTTTAGTGTTTTTGGGTGCTCTCCGTTTGTGCACTTGCAGGAGTAAGATGATTTTTTGCCATTTCTGCAGGAACAGTGTAAAATTCTATTCTCATCTCCACACTCTTTTGATAATGCATGTTTAGCTGCCTAGAATATGGAGGCTGACTAGTTAAGGTGAATTGTTACACCAGACAAAATTAGCTGCAAGGTTCAAAGGGAGATTATTTCTAGAAATTTTAGTGGCTTTCCTGGTAGCTGAATCCTTTTTTAACCCTTTTTGTACCAAATGGAATCTTGATGGCAGGGGTCCATTCCAAAATTTAGGGGTTTCAGGTTGTGTTTTCTTCAAATTTTATTCGAGAAATGGCTTAACTTTTTGCAAACAGTGTAGGCCCTGATGAGATGCCGCGGAGCTGGGCCTGCACTGTTTGCCAAGGTACCCATTTAGGGGTTTCTGGTACTGAATGGGTTAAATGCCGGATAACCTTACAGCAAAGATTTTGCTCCCAAATTCTATCCTTTCTAAGAGTATCTACTGCTGTATGAAGGGAGTGAATGATTCGTCACCTTAAAAGGATGTGGAACCAGCTGTAGATTTTTATGGAAACCAGGTCAGTTAATTGGTGTGTCGTGTCACATTTTGCTATGATTAGTTGTAAACATGTATGACTGTCCATCCTTCTGTCTGTCTGTCTTTTTTTCCTCTGCATGTTTGAGTGATCTCCATATGCGTGTTTCTTGAGCATGAGCATATATGACTATTCACATAAAAAGTCAAACCACAGTTTTCTCTGAAGCTACATTCTTTCAACCCTCTTTTAACCTATCTTTGCAAACAGTGTAGATCCAGATCAGATGGCTTCTGAAGAAGCCATCTGATCAGGTTCTATACTGTTTTACATTCAATTTATGAATTTGTAGGAATAAATTACATTAAGTAATCTGATTGGTTCAAAGGCAAAAATGGGTGTGGCTAAACTGAATATTCAGCATGAGAAGGGTTAAACAGATATTCAATATAACGACAACACTTTTTATTACCGGTATTCAAGAATATTGTAATTATTGTCAGAATCACCTTGGTGAGGGGATTCTTGCAAATGTTTACAATACAGTGATTTTGTTTGTTTGATTTGAGGTTTAACGTCCCCGTCAACACTGTAAAGGTCATTTTGGAGACGTTGCTTCCAACTTTGTGGGACTTTTACCTGACATTGTGATGAAATGACATCTCAAGCCCTGTCGCCCAATGAAACCAATTGGGTTTATTAACATGGACGGTCCGCCTCGCACCGCGGTTCCTGGACAGGCTTAGGTCCTCTAAGCGGTTTACCAGTACTAGTGTGCGGGCCGGATTCAGCTCTGCGTGGAAGCATCTTGCAGCCCATATATTTCTTCAAGCCCCTATGGGCAGGGGCAGCTACAATACAGTGAAATTAAATTCCGCTATTAAGACCACCTAAAATTAAGACTAATTCTGCTTTTAAAAGCTTATTTGGAAGGGTAACAGCACATACTATTTCTTATATTTTCTAGCTTCAGTGTCCACTGGTCAGGGGCCACCTTTGGGACTGTTCAAAAGTGGTCTATAAGACCACTTTTGAACAGTCCCAAAGGTTGTCAAGTGGTCTTTAAGACCACTTTTGAACAACCTTTGGGATTGTTCAAAAGTGGTCTATAAGACCACTTTTGAACATTCCCAAAGGTGGTTTAGTGGTCTTTAAGACCACTTTTGAACAGTCCAAAAGGTGGTCTGAATAGAGGACTTTTACTGTATTTGTTCGGAAAACCTATCATGTGATTTTTTTATAGCGGCAAATTGTTATGAAATGAATACTGCAATAAAATGAAATGCCAACTGTAGAACTGAATGGTTAGCCACCCCCTGCCCCCCACCACCCCTCCACCACCCCCACCCCCTACACACACAACTAGCTAAAATAAAAAAAAAAGATTTACCGTATTCGACCTATTTACCGCACCGTGCGCTTAGTTTTTTCAAAATTGTATGAAAATATTGTGGTGAAAAATCTACCTAATAAGCGCACACTCAATACGAAAAAAAATCGAAAAAAAAAAGCTTCCGATATGATTATTTTATACAGTTGAATTTCAGCAAAGGGGTTCACCACATATACATATGATTGTTCGGGTCAAAGATGCAGCAAAACTCAATATGAATTTGTTTGGAGGTTACTGTAAAGTGTGCGCTTGTGTATTTTTTTTTTTCAGAAAAAGCTTGGGTGTGCGCTTATAGGAGCATGTGCGGTAAATAGGTCGAATACGGTATTTACTGTTCTGGGTCAGGATGACCGAATTTATCTTGTATAGCTGTGGTAATATGCAGTCTGTGCAGGTGTTCTTTTGTTTTGACATAAACATGATTAGGGTGCATTCTTTTGTGCAAAAGTCAGTGAGATATGATTAAAGTCTCTTCTATTGTCTAATGTCTGAAAACTTCGTCATTAAAATACCAAATTTGCCATTTTAGAAGTGGGTGAAAAAAGGCACAGTACTTTGAAGTGTAAATAACCAAAAACGGAAAATACCACAACTTGAAAGTTGTCGGAATTGTATATAATGTAATAATCCTAATTAGTAGTCTTTTTTGGTAATTTCTTTAATTTTTTAACCCTTCAACACCATTACGAAAACATGCATATACAAATATACATTGTAACCTATATCACTGTAAACATGAAAATTTTAACTCTTATCTTGCTGTTCACCACAACCCCTATCTTTGCAAACAGTGTAGATCCAGATCAGATGGCTTCTGAAGAAGCTATCTGATCAGGATCTACACTGGTTGGCATTCAGTTTATGAATTTGTTGCAATAAATTACATCAAGTAATTTGATTGGTTGATAGACAGAAATGGGTGTGGCTTAAATGAATATTCAGCAGGATATGGGTTAAGATGAAAATTTGTGATAATTTTCTTATTTCTGCTCTAAAATATAGATTGTGAGTACTCGTTAGAACCGCCTTGATGTGATATTTTTCTTATTTCTGCTCAAAATATAGATTGTGGGTACTCGTTAGAACTGCCTCATTGAGGCAGTTCTAACGAGTACTCACAGTCTATATTTTAGAGCAGAAATAAGAAAAATAAGGCTTACCCCTGTAAACCCCAGTTTTACTGTATAAAAGTGGGGTTAAAGGGGGTCAAAATTATATAGGTGTGTTTTCGTGATGCAAAGCATGTTTGCCGGCCTCGGTAGCTCAGTCGGATGCGCGTCTGACTGGTGATCAGGAGGACGCAGGTTTGATATCTGCCGGGGTTGGCAATATTCTTTTGTGGAGATTGATCATGGAGTCTTTTCAAGATTATTCTCTCCCTTCCGCTGATTGAAGAAGGGCAGTTGTCAGTTTCTGGCAAAAGAATGTGCACTGTACTGTTTAACAGCTTTCGTATAAGCCTGCCCAGGAAAAGTGTGGAAAGGTAAACTGAGCAGCTCAAAAATGACCTAAATAGTGTTGACTGGGCCGTTAAACTCCAATACAAACTAAGCATGTTTTGTGTTATTAAATTTCTTTTTTTTTAGCCTTAGGCTTGATCATCATACTGATGAAATGTCAAGCCTTATTTTCACTGAAAAACTGTGGAAAAAAATGATATCTGTCTACTGTTGAAAATGGAGTTCTTGTAGCAGCAGGCGACGCATTAATTTCTGCTATAAACCCTTAACCCTTGTCCGGCTGAATATTCAAATATGCCACACCCACTACTGATTATCAACCAGTCAGATTACTTGATGCAAATTATTGCAACAAATTCACAATCTGAATGACAAACAATGTAGATCCTGATCAGATGGCTTCTTCAGAAGCCATCTGATCTGGATCGACATTGTTTGCAAGGTATGGCATTTCCGAGCTCAGCAGGTCATGGGTTAAGATGTCAGTCACAACAATAATTGTTGTCAGTTTTGTTGTCTGATGGATGCTGTAAAACACTTTGTTTCAAACAGTTTGGCACCCAGATCAGACTTGGGGCTTGAAGGAATAGATGGGCTGCATGATGCTTACACACAGAGCTGAAGCCGACCACACATGAGTACTGGTAAACCGCTTAGAGCATCTAAGCCTGCAAAGGCAAAGTGGTGTGAGTCAGACTGTCATTGCTTATAAACCCTATTGGTTTCATTGGGCGACAGGGCTTGAGATGTCATTTCATCTCAGTGTCGGATAAAAGTCCCACCAAAATTGGAAGCAACATCTCCAAAATGACCTATACAGTGTTGACGGGGACGTTAAACCTCAAATCAAACAAAACCCAGATCAGCCGTCACTGCTCCCGTAAGAGCAGTCTGATCAGGGTCCAAATTGTTTGCCTGCATGCAAAGTTCCAAAGAAGTTTCAGCAGATGAATAAATCCTACAACATTTTCAGAATGAAGCTTTTCTGGTATCTTCAGGATATTGGCTGACTTGGTCTGAGCTTAAAGTATGGTAGTCCAGCTGTCAATCTGACATCCATCCCATCTGTCAATCTGATGACCATCCCTTATCTGAAGCAAATGATTGAGATCAGCACCTGCTGGATGCAGAGAACTGTCTCAGCAACCTGCGGGCTGATCACAATCATTTCTCATTTGTAGCCTGCCTCCAGTTTTTCAATTTGAAGTGAAGAGGACCCTGATTGTTCCAACGTTACTTTCTGCCGTGTCAGATCTAGATCTGAACTGTTTGCCAGCATCCTATTATGGGGTTTCCTGTATAAAAAAAAAAAATGGACAATAGAACGTATTTCCTCCTTTAAACAATACGGGTATGAGTAAGAATTTATATACGTCTGTGATCGTAATGATATCCTCTCAGACAACTTGAGATCCAGTTTATCCTGTTTTAAGTGTTTGCACTTTGCAATCAAACAAGCAATTTCATTTGCCATATTGATACAGAGTGAAGCTTTGTGTTTTTTCCTGTCTGGTCCAGTTTAACCCTTTTTGTACCGATGGAATTGTCATCCTTATATAAAGCAGGAGTCCATTTTCCCCGCCCATCGGGGCTTGAAGAAATTGATGGGCTGCATGATGCTTCCACGCAGAGATGAATCCGACCGCTCATGAGTACTGGTAAACCGCTAAGAGGATCTAAGCCTGCCCAGGCAAAGCGTGCGAGTTGGGTCGTCTATGCTTATAAACCCTATTGGTTTCATTGGTCTACAAGGCTTGAGATGTCATTTCATCTCAATGTCGGGTAAATGTCCCACAAAATTGGAAGCAATGTCTCCAAAATGACCTTTACAGTGTTGACGGGGCTTGAAGAAATAGATGGGCTGCATGATGTTTCCACGCAGAGATGAATCCGACCGCACATGAGTACTGGTAAACCGCTCAGAGGATCTAAGCCTGCCCAGGCAAAGCGGTGCGAGTCGGACCGTCCATGCTTATAAACCCTATTGGTTTCATTGGTCGACAAGGCTTGAGATGTCATTTCATCTCAATGTCGGGTAAAAGTCCCACAAAATTGGAAGCAACGTCTCCAAAGTGACCTTTACAGTGTTGACGGGGACGTTAAACCTCAAATCAAACAAAAATTATGCCTTACTGCATAGCATGTTAGTCCATTTGGATATTTAGGGCTGTCGGGTTAAGAAAATATTTTTAGAATTTGTTTTAGAAAATGGCTGCTGAACAAGTGTAAGGAGGCTCATTTAACCCTTGTCCTGTTGAACCTGGATATGCCTTTTCTTTGAAACAATGTAGATCCAGATCAGATGGCTTCTGAAGAAGCCATCTGATCAGGATCTACATTGTTTGTCATTCAGGTTGTGAATTTGTTGTAATAATTTGCATCAAGTAATCTGATTGGTTGATAATCAGTAGTAGGTGTGGCATATATGAATATTCAGCAGGACAAGGGTTAATAAATTTCATGTGAAATGATCCATCACGAAAACATGCCTATATAAATTTGACTCCCTTAAACCCCACTAAAACTGGGGTTTGCAGGGGTAAACATTATTTTTCTTATTTCTGCTAAAAAACATAGATTGTTGGTGTTAATTAGTAGAACCGCTTTGTCGAGGCTGTCCTAACGAGTATCCACAATCTATGTTTTGAGCAGAAATAAGAAAAATATTGAAATTTTGATCTAAACTTTTCATTTTTCGGTGATAAAATTAACAATATATTTCTTTAGGCGTATTTTCGTATTGACAAGTGCAAGCTAGGAGGTCACAAGTGTAAGAATTTGTTTGTTTGATTTGAGGTTTAACATCCCCGTCAACACTGTAAAGGTCATTTTGGAGACATTGCTTCCAATTTTGTGGGACTTTTACCCGACATTGAGATGAAATGGCATCTCAAGCCCTGTCGCCCAATGAAACCAATACAAGTGTAAGAAGGCTCATTTCATAATTTTTATGTCATTACGAAAACGCACCTATACTAATACATTGTAAACTTTACCGCCGAAAAATCGACAATTTTGGCATGAAAAATTGTGATATTTTTCCTATTGCTGCTCAAAATATAGATTGTGGGTACTCGTTAGAACCGCCTCATCGAGGCGGTTCTAACAAGTACCCATAATCTATATTTTAGAGCAGAAATAAGAAAAATAAGGTTTACCCCTGTAAACCCCAGTTTTACTATATAAAAGTGGGGTTCAAGGGGGTCAAAATTATATAGGCATGTTTTCGTGATGAAATGATCACGTGTAAGTTATAGTAGGAGGCATATTTGCGAAATAAGCACAAGTGTTAGGAGGCTCATTTAATAAATTTCCACTTGCGTAAGACCCTCTTATTATTATAAATGGCAAAACATGGTATATTGTTATTCTGCAAAGAAATTTCCAGGCTTTTGATTGGACGGAGCAAGGGCAATTATTTTCCATATTCCATCGGAGCAAAAATAATAGGTCTCTTGCGATTGCGTTTGCTGAATTGTGATATCTACCATTTTGGATTTTCTGCAGTTGATAAGAAATATAAGCAAAATAATTTCATGCAAGACATTAATTTCCAGCCAATAAATAAATCACTAAAAATTTTTGATTGATTTCATTCATTCGGTAGTTTATTAATCCCCCACCGTGAAGCGGAGTGGGGATTATAGGAATGGCCTTCACCCATCCATCCATCTGTCCATCCATAACACTTATTTGTCCACTCAATATCTCATGATCCCATTTATAGATTTTCATTAAACTTTGGTCAAATATTCCCCTTAGTGAGCTGATGGCTAGAAGCTATAAATAAACCATGCCAATTCAAGGTAAAGGTCACAGTTGAAGGTCACAAGTTTGAGCCTTGAATTTTTTGTTTATTCCATATCTCCTTTACCCCTTGAACGATTTTTATTGATATTTGGTCAAATGTTTGCTTAACCCTTTTTGTACCAAATGGAATCTTCCTCCCTATATATAGCAGGAGTCCATTATAAAATTTAGGGGTGACGGGTTGTGTTTTTGTTCAAAATTTATTTGGAAAATGACTGCACTTTTAGCAAACAGTGGAGGCCCTGATCAGACACCGCGTTCTGCGGTGTCTGATCTGGGCCCGCACTCAGTTTGCCAGGGTACCCGTTTTGGGGTTTCTGGTACTAAATGGGTTAAGTGAGATGATGTGCAGAACCCATAATGCAACCATGTTGACTCCAGGTGAAGGTCACATTTGAAGGTCATGAGTTTGAGCTATCTGTTGTCTGTTCCAAAAGCTCATGAACCCTTTGATAGATTTTAACTGTTATCCTGCTGTTCTTGACAACCCCTGTCTTTGGAAACAGTGTAGATTCAGATCAGATGGCTTCAGAAGCCATCTGATCAGGATCTGCACTGTTTGACATTCAATTTATGAATTTGTAGGAATAAATTACATCAAGTAATCTGATTGGTTCAAAGTCAGAAATGGGTGTGGCTTTGCTGAATATTCAGCAAGAGAAGGGTTAAACATGTAGAAATGTACTTCTGAAGAAGTCCGCTACGAAACATTGCACAAAAGTAACAAACCTCCGTCCAAAAGCTCTCCAGTATAACAGATTCATTATTTTGATTCTTGAAAGCGGTATTTACCCAGGCCTAACGGCTCGGGGTAAATATTGCTCTCTGGCGGGGAATTCCCCGTCAAGAATCAAAATAACTTACAAACTTCGTTTGAAATTTTAGTTTATTTCCCGATTTTGTTGTCAAAAATGACAGGTGTTTCCATCATATGCTAATCATGCGATAAATTTGTTTATTTTTTCATTTTTTTGTATGCCCGTTTTGTAAAAATGGTTGTATTATGGTATGGGGTCAGTGTCCGTCCATCTGTCTGTAAAATTTTTGTTTCCGGATAACTCCTACTACTGTTTTCATCTGATCAAGCTGAAACTTGGAAGGTAGTAAGACCATGACCTGGTGTAGCGCATATTGTTTTGAGGTTATGATCCACCAAATATTTACAGAGTTATGCCTCTTTGAGAATTTTTGTAAACTTTTTCGTTTCTGGATAATTCCTCCTACAGTTTTGAACCGATCAAGCTGAAACTTGGTTGATATTAAGACCGTGACCTGATGTAGCGCATATCATTTTGAGGTTATGATCCACCAAATATTTACAGAGTTATGCCTCTTTGAGAATTTTTGTAAACTTTTTCGTTTCTGGATAATTCCTCCTACAGTTTTGAACCGATCAAGCTGAAACTTGGTTGATATTAAGACCGTGACCTGATGTAGCGCATATCATTTCGAGGTTAGGGTCCACCAAATATTCACTGAGTTATGCCCCTTTGAACATTTTTGTATACTTTTATTTCTGGATAACTCCTACAGTTTTCATCCAATCAAGCTGAAACTTAGTAGATAGTAAGACCATGACCTGGTGTAGCGCATATCATTTCGAGGTTACAGTCCACCAAATATTCACAGAGTTATGCCCCTTTGAAAATTTTTGTAACATTTTTCGTTTCCAGATAACTCCTACAGTTTTCATCTGATCAAGCTGAAACTTAGTAGGTTACGTAAGACCATGACCTGATGTAGCTGATATTCTTTCGAGGTTATAGTCCACAAAATATTTACAGAGTTATGCCCCTTTGAGTATTTCTGTTAATGTTTCATTTCCCGATAACTTCTTTGATCAAGCTGAAACTTGATATATAGTTAGACCATGATGTGGAGCAATTGCATATTGTTAGGGCCCCACACTGGCTACAACTATATTGCTGTTGTCCAAGTGTTTGTAACACCTTAACCAAAAAATGTAACGTCGGTCATAACTTCAAAAGGATTTGCCCTATACTCTCATGAAGTTTCACACACATACAATCACAAGACCTATATTCTGACAAAGGACCATATCTATACTGAGAGGCAATAAAAAGTATACAGTATTTGATTTGGAATACCGGATCTTGCATTGCTGTCTGTAATAAAACATGCATATGTCCGTTTTTCCCAAACGTCTAAGTTTGTAAAACTCCAAATTCTTTTCCTGTTGCAGTCATCCATGATGGCGTTATTGCCCTTCTTTGATAATCAATATTTCCAACAAAATCTCATGTTGTACATGACATTCAAATCTATGCACACCGCAAAAGTCATGCACGAATGTTCATCAATAAAAAGCCATCATTACCTTGCCATTAAACCCAAACAAACAGCTTAAAAACTCAATTGGAATTTCTGCGTGTTCCAGATTACCTCCCTTTCAATTAAAAGGATAGTGAATTAAATGAGTCTTTTTCTCAAATCGTGTAAGAGATATTCATTTGAAATTTTCGCATAACTTTTGTTTTCCTCGGCATTTTTATGCTTACTCCATAGTGATCCCTCTAAAATTGCTCAAAGAAAAGTTAATCCCCAATAAAAATGCCAAAGCAACATAAAGCATTTTAACAAAGGAAGAACGCAAAAGGCGAAAATGACTTTTCCTTGGACAAAAATGATGCAATTTACCTTGTGTATAATTTAAATATGGGATATATTCATACCAATCAGTTCCCTTTCTTTGAATCTGTTGCACGAAAAATCATTTATTGAATCACACTTGTCCGAAACACATGTTTAAAGGGAAACCACTCAAGACAAAAATTGGATTAGACCCCATGTCCATTTCTAGTGACGCAATTTCATTATCCTTTAATAAATTTTAAAGGAAAATGCTGCAACTTATGTGAAAGTGGTTGTTCTTATTTATGATGCCACATATGTATGTACAGAGGGAGACATTGGGGCGCAAATCAGCGTTCAGTAACCTGTATACTTACTTTTGCCTCTCAGTATATATTGATTTTGTTTGTGTGTTTGTCTTGCCTTAACCAAAAAACTTAACCTTAGTCATAACTTCAAAAGTATTTGCCTTTCTCTCATGAGAATTCACACAAGTACTTACCATGACAAGACCTACTTTCTGACTAAAACTTGTACCACACCTCTTTGATATATCTATGTGGGGCCCTTTCTGACGTAGTCAGTGATCTGGTTTTGAAGTTTTGGTCCAACAAATAAAAACAAAGTTATGCCCCTTCAAAAGTTTCTGTAAGCAATTTTTGCCTGCAATTTAGAACCGATCAAGCTGAAAATTGATATACAGTTAGACCAAGGAGCAGCGCATATTATTTCAAGGTTACAGTCCACCAAATATTTATAGTTATGCCCCTTTGAAAATTCCTATGAGCATTTTGTTTATAACTAACTCTTCCTATAGTGAACATTAAGTCAAGCTGAAACTTGATATATAGTTTGACCACAATGTGGAGCAGCGCATATTGTTTCGAGGTTATGGCTTACCAGATATAAATAAAGTTATGCCCCTTTGCAGATTTCTGTAAGTATTTTGTTTGTGGCTAACTTCTCCTACAATTAATATCGGATGAAGCTGAAACTTCATAATTTATATAGTTAGATCATTATGTGGCACAGTGCTTATTGTTTTGAGGTTAGTGTCCACCAAAAATTAATCGAGTTATGCACCTTTGAAAATTTCTGTACATTTTGTTTGTGGCTAACTTCTTCTGCAGGTAACATTTGATCTAGCAAAATCTTGATATTAAGTTTGACTATGATGTGGAGCAGTGGATCTGGTTTAGAGAGGATGGTCCACCAAATATTTATATAAGTATAACACTTCCGAAAATGTCTGTAGACATTTGCATTTCTTGCTAACCCCTCCTACAATTTAGATCCAATCAAGCTGATATGTAGTTAGACCATGATATGGTGCAGTTCTTATTGTTTCAAGGTTTCCATCCAAGAAATATTAGCTTGCTTAACGGGCATATAAGTCAAGCTCTGCTATAAGTGGCGCTCTTGTTTAAAACGTGACAATATTGACATAAATTTGTTACAGACATATGTGAGGTATAAACTTAAGATCAGTTGACAGCCGCTGTGTAGATATGGTTAATTATGGGAAAACAGTGGGCTTCAGGGTAGCAGGTTGGTTTAAGCTAATTAAATTACTGATGTTTTAATGAGATTAACCTAGAAGAAGAGCCAGTCAAAATAACAGATGACATGTTAATGACCTGTAACTGGGCCAGTGACCTGTAACTGGGCCAATATGAAACACTGGATCATTGACTCTTACAAGTCCAGCAGAGCCCAAGGGTCTGGGTGAGGTTATAGTAGTGTTTCCAGGACAGGGTGCTACTCCAAAAAAAAAGACATTTTTGCAATGCGGCACTGCATGTCAAAAGGGCACACCTTACACACTCTTACCAAAGAGGGCAAGGCAGGGATCTTGCACCCCTTTCAGGAAATGGGGACTGGGCCTTTAACCCTTGTTCTGCTGAATATTTAAATATGTCACACCTACTACTGATTATCGGCCAATCAGATTACTAGATGCAAATTACTGCAGCAAATTCATAAACTGGATGGCAAACAATGAAGATCCTGATCAGATGGCTTCTTCAGAAGCCATCTGATCTGGATCTACATTGTTTCAAAGATAAGGCATATCCGGGCTCAGCAGGACAAGGGTTAGAATTGGGAAAGTAATCGACATTTTGACTGAAATTGGGAAAAATATACTACAAACACCTCGGGTTTTCTTTTATGGCATTGTTATTTGAAGAAAAAAAAAATCGAAGCAGGCCCATGCCAGACAGCAGACTGTGGAACAAACAATGGGAATAAACCTTAACCTGTCCAGGGGTCAAGTGGCAAGTGGGCCCCAAACTCTCAAATGTTTGGGTTCCAGATAAAAAATTTAAGGGCCCATAACTGTTGGTCTACTATGAAGAGAAAACAGGTGGTTACATTCTTCAAGTACCTGGGCCTCCTTACATTCATTCAGGTTCATACAAGGCAAGCGGGTGTTTTGGTGAGGCAAAGGTGACATGTATCTTTCTCACTGGAGCGTCCATCTGATGTTGGCTTACAGTTTGACAAGGCCTGCTGTCCTTGCAGCAGGTAAGGGTTGAGGGGGAGTGTTGTTATTTCTTCTGTTTCTACACTTCTATTTATTTTTGCGCTTTCTCCACTGTCCCTCACTTCATCTCCTCTTCTATCTCTTCTATCCCTTTTCTCCCTTTCTCTGGGAGACGACACAAAATGACCCACAAGGGTTGACGTGTCGTTAAAACAGAACAATAAATCAATGAATCATACAAGAAAAAAAACAAAAAAAAAAACAACAGAGAACAAAAATGATTATTGCACAGAATGATGGTAGTTATAAAATGTTTGGTCAATGCTACCTTAATCCAAACTTTATGAAATTTTGGTAACTGCTACCTTAATAATAACGTAGTGACAGACGTGAAGGAGGACACTCATTTCAGTGCGTCTGGCCACTTTGTTCTGAAGCAAAATTTTATTATTTTTTCTTCAGATTGTCCAAAAATATCATTTATTTTATTTTGAACAAAATATCTTGTTAAAAAAAAAGGGTCAGCACATTTAACCCATTGTAGGCGGGAAACCCCTAAGTGGGTACCTTGGCAAACAGTGCAGGCCCAGATCAGACGCCGCAAATGCGGCGATTTGCGGCGTCTGATCAGGGCCATCACAATTTTCTAGCAGAATTTTCTGTCAAAAATAGAATAAAAACGGAAAAATAGGCCTTCCACCCCTTATATGACAAATGGACTTGTCCAGCATATACGGTAGCAATGGAAGAGTGCACTAGCATACAATGGGTTAACATTATATAGGCCCTCAAAATCTGTCAGGTTGTGTTTGCTTCAAAATTTATTTGGAAAATGGCTTAACATTTTGCAAACAGTGTAGGCCCTGGTCTCACGTGACCTGAGCCAGGCTCGAACCCACAGCGGTGAGAGACCTAATGATTAAGAGTAATTGCTCTTGTCCACTAGGCCACGGAGGCCCGTTTCTAGATATTTTAGTTGCTGCTGAAAAGAGTTGGAAAGGATGATTTTTGAAAAAAACAACATATTTACCATATGTATTTGGACAGACTGGCCTGAGCAAACATTGAAAACCCAGATGAAATGCCACTGAATGTGGCATCTCCTCAGGGTCTACACTTTTTGACACTCATTCAGCTACCTCAACCCTTTTTGTACCATATGGACTCTTCCTCCTTATATAGCAGGAGGCCATTTCAAAATTCAGGGGTAACACATGTTTTTCTTCAAAATTTATTTGGAAAATGGCTGATCCTTATGCAAACAATGTAGGCCCTGATCAGACGCCGCACTCTGCGGCGTCTGATCTGGGCCTGCACTTTTTGCCAAGGAACCTCTTTAGGGGTTTCCCGTTTACAATAAGTTAAGACACAACATAGGTATAGTAAAGTGTACTTGTTCAAATTTTAGAACAAGTATGGTAAGAAGTTAAGAAGTCTGAATATTTAGGATAAATACTGTAGCCTTTAAAAAAAATGGTGCTTAGACGGTAAAAATGAATACGAGCCCCATCTCCAGTAGTGTTGGGAGGGATGTAATGAGAGACCTTAATTCATCTTATAAGAGCTTAAATAGCCGAGTGTTAACGTTATTCATATTTTATTGCAAACAAAATGCAAAATCATGCATTTTCTTTTTACAACTTTTATTTGGATTGATGAATAATTTATGATGCATGATGTTCGGAGTCATCCGTTGAATACGTAATTGTAAACAAAGTTTGTTTCAAATAATTGTAAGTCGTTTAACGGCAAGGGTAGAGCACTTAACCCTGAAGATGCGGAGAAAAACTACATCTGAAAATGACGTCTGCTTATGTCGTCTGCTGAATATTTTTGCAAACTTTTTAAAAATATTTTGCATACAGGCAAACTGTGTTGGCCCAGATCAGACTGATCTGGGTCCACACGGTTTGCAAAAAAAATACTTTTAAGGTAACCGGCAGACTGCAAAGCAGATGACAATTGTCATGAATAGCATTTTATGGGTTAATGCGAATTCTAGAATAATGATTCCATGAGTTCTGAATAAATCATTACTTGTGGGAACTCATTAGAATCACCTCAGTGAGGCAATTCTGATGATGACCGCGCGAGTCATAAGTTTTAGAATGTTTTCTGGTTAAACAAGAAAAAAATCCCAAGGTAAATATTTTGCCTTTGCTAGTCCCTTAACCCATAAATTGCCAATCACCACAATTGTCGTCTGTTTTGTTGTCTGCTGGTTACTTTAAAAGTCATTTTTGCAAACAGTGTGGATCCAAATCAGACTGCTCCTCTAGGAGCAGTCTGATTTGTGTCCACACGCTTTGGGTGTACTCAAAAATATTGTTAAAAAGTTTACAAACAAAATTTAGCAGACGACATAAGCAAATGACATTTTCAGATGTAGTTTTTCTCAGCATTTAAAGGGCTAAGTTTAGATAAAATGAATGACATTTAGCTAGGCATGTGATCACAAGTGTGGTCTTTCGAAAGAGAATAAAATAAATAAAAAGGACATTCAACTTTTAAGGAAATGCCAGCAGCTTTCAAGAAAAACTTTCAAGGAAAACAAGGACATTCAACTTTAAGAATTTCAAGCAGCTTTCAGAATAAATTAGACTGGTTTTCAAATTTGTGACAACACATTACAAAAACACACCTGTACTAATACATTGTAAATTTTTTCACCAAAAAGTGAAAATTTTAAGCTGAAAAATTGTGATATGTTTTCTTACTTCTGCTCAAAATATAAATTTTTAGCTCGGCTGTTTTCGAAAACGACGAGGTATTGTCATAGCTCTGGCGTCGTCTGGGTCGGCGTGCAAAAACTTGGACATTTTAGGGGTGCAGCCGAGCGTTGACACCCACATGCGGTGCACTTGTTACTATATAAAAGTGGGGTTCATGGGGGTCAAAATTATATACCGTATTCGCCCTAATTACCGCACATGCTCCCATAAGCGCACACCAAAGCTATTTTTGAAAAGGAAATGCATAAGCTCAAACTTTACAGTGACCTCCCCCTGGAAGCTCTCACAGTAAATCGATAAAAAACTTACCGTTATTTCTTCAAAGGTGAAGGCAATGCTTTAGTATCCTTTTCCTGTTTGCATAATCTCGGAAGCTATTGTTTTCGCATTGAGTGTTCGCTAATTAGGTAGATTTTTCACTGTGATTTTTGACATGATTTTGAAAAAACTAAGGGCACTGTGTGGTAATTAGGGCGAATACGGTAGGTATGTTTTCAAATTAGTGACAACTAGTTTGATTAATCGCGTAAGCTTTAGTGACAACAACTTGTAAGATGATCCTTTTATAGAAAACATTTTTTGTTTGATTTTAAACTATCAGTGGTGCAGTGGTTACGCTACTCGCCTTATAAACCAGGAATCGCAGGATTGATCCCGGGCTTCTCCAGACTTTCGGATGAGTCTTTAAACTGAGGTCCCGTCTCCGTATGACCTTAGCTGTTGATGGGACGTAAATCTCAAACACTTACTCGGGGAAAAATAATACAAAATAGCATCATCAGTTTGTTGTCTGCTGAACCTGCTCAGAGAGTGGTAAAGGCTATATCAAAACCTTAACCCTTGACCTGCTGAATATTCAAATATGCCACACCCACTACTGATTATCGACCAATCAGATGACTTGATGCAAATTATTGAAACAGATTCATAAACTGAATGACAAACAATGAAGATTCCGATCAGATGGCTTCTGACGAAGCCATCTGATCTGGATCTGCATTGTTTATCCGGGCTCAACATGACAAGGGTTAACTGATCGCAACTACTTTGTACAGACTGATATGAGTCTTTGCTATTATCGCACATGTCTTATTTAACTCTTATCCTGCTGTTCACGACAACCCCTATCTTTGCAAACAGTATAGATCTAGATCAGATCTGAAGAAGCCATCTGATCAGGATCTGCACTGTTTGACATTCAGTTTATGATTTTGTAGAAATAAATAAGCCGTCCCCGCCCATCGGGGCTTGGAGAAATTAATTGGGCTGCATGATGCTTCCACGCAGAGCTGATACCGACCGCACATGTCACAGAGTACTCGTAATCCACTTAGAACGTCTAAGCCTGCCCAGGAAAATTGCTGCGAGTCGGCCCGTCCATGCTTATAAACCCTATTGATTTCATTGGGCGGCAGGGATTGAGATGTCATTTCTTCTCAGTGTCGGGTAAAAGTCCCACAAAATTGGAAGCAATGTCTCCAAAATGACCTAAATAGTGTTGACGGGGACATTAAACAGAGGAATATATTACATCAAGTAATCTGATTGGTTGAAAGTCAGAAATGGGTGTGGCCAAACTGAATATTCAGCAAGAGAAGGGTTAGATTTTGTCATGTGCCAGCTTATTTATATTCACAACTCATGCAAATTGCATTTTAAAAAAAATATATTTTTTTGTCAAATTGTGTGTGGTCGTGACTGATGTTTATTTCCACCTTCAAGTGCAGACAGTGTGTTTTAACACCTCAAGTGCTAAGGTTTAGCAGACGACATTTTCAGAGTATTGTTTTTTTCTTTATTTTTCAGCAGAAATAAAGCTTGGCATTACATGTGAATTGTCTGCTGGGAAGACGATTCACAAGAAAAGTTGAGCTGTAGTTTTGCTGAAAAGCGATGAAAAGAAAATAGATGTACATAATGTTGTCTGCTCTTAATACTTTCTGCAGCACTTGAAGAGTTAATGTGATTCATCGCTAATTACCACAAGGCAAGATTTAGCAAAATTTTGAAGGATGAAATGTTAGATAATTTTCATTATTTTTTTCCCTGTGTTATTATATTAACCCATTGCATGCAGGGGAAACCCCTAAAGGGGTACCTTGGCAAACAGTGAAGGCCCAGATCAGACATTCTGTGGCGTCTGATCAGCGGCTGAACTATTAGCTAACAGAATTTTCCATCGAAGATAAAAAAAAAACGAAAAAATAGACCTGACACCCCTTAAATGACAAATGGACTTGTCGAGCGTATAGAGATGGAAGAGTTCACCAGTTGGTTAAACCCTGAAGCACCAGTCATGATTGGCAGACAAGATTTTCAAAGAACTAAAAATTCAGATTGCATTTTCAAAGAACAAGGCTGGCCCTGGTAGCTCAGACGTATGGGTGTCTGACGGGTGATCAGGTGGATGCGGGTTCAATACCTGCAGCAACATTCTTTCGTGGAGATTGTTCATGAAATCTTTTCTACGGTCATTCTCTCCCTAAAATATGCTGATTCAAGAAGGGCAGTTGTCAGTTTCTGCCGAAAGAATGTTTGTTTGTTTGTTTGATTTGAGGTTTAACACTATTTAGGTCCTTTTGGAGATGTTTCTTCCAATTTTGTGGTACTTTTACCCGACATCGAGATGAAATGAGATCTCAAGCCCTGCCGCCCGATGAAACAAATAGGGTTTATATGCATGACTCGCACCACTTTGCCTGGGCAAGCTTAGACCTTCTAAGCGGTATACCAGTACTCATATGCGGCCGGTTTAAGCTCTGCATGGAAACATCATGCAGCCCAATCTATTTCTTCAAGACCGGATGGGCGGGGGCAGGCAAAAAAATGTGTACTGTACTTTACAGTTCTTGCAGACTTTTCAAACATATTTTCGCATACAGACAAAGAGTGTGAACCCAGATCAGACTGTTCCTAGAGGAGCAATCTGATCTCAGTCCACACTGTTTTCCATAATGCCTTTTTAAGTAACAGGTAGATGACAAAGCAGATGACAATTGTTGTGATTGGCATCTTGGCATCTGAGTGTTAACTCTTGTCCTGCTAATCCCGGATATGCCTCATCTTTGAAACAATGTAGATCCAGATCAGATGGCTTCTGACGAAGCCATCTGATCAGGATCTACATTGTTTTAAAAATTGCCATTCAGATTATGAATTCGTTGCAATAATTTGCATCAAGTAATCTGATTGGTTGATAATCGGTAGTGGGTGTGGCATATATAAATATTTAGCAGGACAAGGGTTAAACATTAGAAGATGGAAAATATTCAGTTTCACCTCTGCCTAGGGAAATTTAAGCAGTCAATCTTCTGCTGTAGATTGTTTCATAGCACTTGAAGGGTTAAAATATACTTTGTATTTGTCGTCTGCTGAACTCTTCTTGCAGACTTTTCAAACATATTTTCGCATACAAAGAGAGTGAACCCAGATCAGACTGCTTCTAGAGGAGCAGACTGATCTAGGAGCAGTCTGATCTTTGTCCACACTGTTTCCCATAATGACTTTTAAAGTAACCAGCAGACGACAAAGCAGATGACAATTGTTGTAATAGGCATCTTGGCATCTAAGGGTTAAGATGCCATGAAAAACTGCATTAGAAAACCAACTTTTTCCAAAGTTTTCAAGCATGTTTTCGCATACTGGCACACAGTGTGCTTCTCTAGGAGCAGTCTTATCTGAGTCCACACTGTTTCAAAAGAAAAGTTTTTAGTGTTACCAGCAGACGACACAGCAGCAGACGACAATTATTGTTGTGATTGGTATCTTTCGGGTTATAACAGGAAGTCATGAAATTTGTTTCCATTGCACAATATGTCTGTAAAGTGGGGCCTTGAACCTTAAAGATCAGGGCCGAATCATTAAAACTGTAGTATTTTGCATGTTTACATGCAAAATGAACAGCGGAAGAAAACACTTGAATTGCAATCACCTTCAAGTGCTGATCAACTTGCAAACGGCATTGGCAGACGACATTTTCAAAGCATTTATTTCCTTATTCTTGAGAAAAATAAGACTTTATGTAACAAGTGAATATTGTAAGGGCCGCCGTGGCTTAGTGGATAAGAGCACTGACTCTTAATCATTAGGTCTCACGGCTGTGGTTCTAGCCTGGCTCTGGTCACATGTGAGGGTTTTTCTCTGGGTACTCTGCTTTTCACCCACCTATGATTTATGATAAATGATTGGCTCGATATGAGTGAAATAATCTTGAAAGAGCCGTAAAACCACATCCCCCCCCCCCCCCCCCAATAAAAAAAATAATAATAAAAAAAAACACAACAAAAAAAAAAAAAAAAACCAAGTGATTTGTCTGCTGGAAGCTGATGTACATGAAATGCCAAGCTAAATAAGAAAAGAAAAAACAACAGCAAAATAAAAAAAAACTCACAAAAAAAAAAAAAATATTGGCTGCTGAAGAACTTGATGGTTTATATATGTTTTCTGTCATTTTTGGGGTGATTGTCAATCCATCGAAAGTTACCAAGCATAAAATTCTTCAGTTCGTAGGAAATCCAGGCTATGTTTATTTATAGAAAACAGTCACATTAGGTCTAGCCTGTTGTGTAATATGGTTACATATTGAATTCGGATAAGCTTTTCAAACAGTGTAGACCCAGATCTGGTGCTGCAGATCCATGCAGTGTCTGATCAGGATTTACAGTCGAACTTCGATGGCTCGAACACCAATGGCTCGTTTACCATGGCTGAGTCGAACCAATTTTTGAGCCCTAGGGAATTCCTCTGCATAAGAAAAAGTGTGGGATAAATAAAGAGATTTTCGACTTTTATCCTGCAAATGTATGCTGTGTGTACTCATTAGAATCGCCTCAACGAGGCGATTCTAATGAGTACACACAGCATACATTTATGTTACAGAACACCGAAAAGAAGTCCAAAAATACCCCCCGTTATGTTTTCTGGAAGTATGCCACAGTGGCTTGAACTTCCGCTGTCTCGAACAAATTTCCATGGTCCCAAAGGGGTTCGAGCCATCGAAGTTCGACTGTATGTTGTTTGCTTACAAAACATGAATTTTAAGGGTCAGATGCCACAGAACACAGTGTCTAATCAGAGTCTATACTGTTTGCTTACAGTACAGGAATTTTAGGATTAAGTGAAACAGTCCAAATCCCCGCCCAGGACCAACTTTCCAGGCTACACCCAGATACAATATTGACCCACCAGCAAATGGGAGAAACTTTGGTGAATTCCTCTTTGCTTTCCTGTTCTTTGCTTTCCTGTTCAAGAAGCTCCTCCGAAATTGGGGTCCACTCATAAAGGAAAGAATTTACTCCTGAGGATTGATTTTGAATTATTTGCAGTGGTCCTACTCTGTCTTCCACTGATTCAAGAAGGGCAGTTGTCAGTTTCCGATGAAAGAATGTGTATTGTACTGGTTAATCTTTAGGAAATGCATGATAAGGTAAACTGACCAGCTCGATATTAGAAGACCTGAGTCAAAAATATTAGAAGTGGTCTCCCTTTTGTAATATGTTTAAATATACTTAGTCAAAAAAGTAACTATACCAACTTTTGGGTGAAACTCACTAGATATCTGGTAGCTAATGAGCTAAATTTGGCTGTAGACATGTAAATCGGACGTTTAGCTAGAGAATGCTCGAACTTGCATTTGCCCATACCTTTCTGCTCCAGAGTTGTCTTGCAATATGTGCCTAGAAAGATTTTGGTAAAAAAATGGACATTGCGCATGCGCAGAAAGCTTTTTTTGTCTAAGAAGGAAGACAATATTCTCTGAACATCGTATAACACTTTACTTTTACAATATCTCATGATCTCGCATTATAAGCGAGGTTTTAATTTGTGAAATTCTCAAATTATCTCCCTTGCAATTAAAACTATAGCAATTTTCGAACTGCTGTAATTTTTATTCTCGTCAATCAATTTTTGCCATTTTTTTCAAAAAACGCTTTGTGTCCACCATTGCTGTTCATCATGATGGTAAAAAATACAGAAAATTCATGTAGCATGTAGCACTATCGATTGCGATTTTCTATGGAGTTCCCATTGAAAGCAGCATTTGCACACAACTTCTAAGAATTGGAGGTCAATATGTGATAGCCTGTTTCTCGTAGCTGATGCAACTAAAGTTCAAAATCTTTTGTGAATATACGCAAATGGTATTTAAAGAAATGTCACATGTATCAAATTTTAGAAATGTAGGGTACTGGGAAATTTTGTGATGTTAAATCAAAGCATGTTTTTAATGATTTTCTTTGCGAAAATGACACAGTGACCCCTTTGGTGTTTAAAGCAATAGTCTACGATGATGTGCTTACGAAAACAAAAACAAATGGTGCTTTTGCACGGAAAAATGAGTCTTCTTATCAAAACATAACAAACTTTGTGTAGTTTTTATCTGTAGCAGCTATAGTAACAGAAGCAATTTTAGGTATAGGAACTTTTTTGACTGAGTATATATACCAAGTGTTTCCTTTCACCTTAAATGGCAGTTGATACTAGTGGGTATATATAAGATGGCTGTTTCTTAATCTTTAGGTCCCTTACCCTTTGCTTGGGTCATGTGAGATACAGAGCTTAAAGTCTTAAAATGTCTTCTGTTGATGTCGTCTGCTGAATCTTCTTGTAAACTTTTTAAGAATATTTTTTGCACTCTGGCAAACAGTGTGCCCCAGATCAGACTGCTCCTACAGGAGCAGTCTGATCTGGGTCCACACTGTTTGGGAATGATGACATTTAAGGGAACTGGCAGACGACAATTGTCGTGATTGGCATCTTATGTTAGTGCTACAGATTAGTAAGTGTGATAAGAAGAATTGTTCTTGTTTATCCATGAAAACATATGCCGTGGGTACCCATTAGAATCGCCTCATTGAGGCGATTCTAACAAGTACCCACAGCCTATGTTTCTAACAAGAAATAAGTAAAATTATCTTTTAGTTATCCCCTTTATTCCTCCTTATTATCCGGAGTGGGATCGTTTCCGGGCTTCTACAGACTTTCCGATGTTTTAACTGAGGTCATGTCTCCATATGACTTAAGTTATAAGGTGGGACGTGGAACTCAAACACGTACTCACCTCCTTATATGGAGCATTGGTGACAGCCTTTTTGTATTACGCCCCCTGCCCATTTGGGCTTGAAGAAATAGATGGGCTGCATGATGCTCCACGCAGAGCTGAAACGACCTCACACGAGTACTGGTAACCGCTAAGAGGATCTAAGCCTGCCCAGGAAAAGAGGTGCGTGTCGGACCGTCCATGCTTATAAACCCTATTGGTTTCATTGGGCGACAGGGCTTGAGATGTCATTTCATCTCAATGTCGTGTAAAAGTCCCACAAAATTGGAAGCAGTGTCTCCAAAATGACCTATTCAATGTTTACGGGGATGTAAAACCTCAAATCAGACAAACAAAAGATTGAAAGACAACCTTTTTGTACCTGTAAGCAAAACGCAGCAGCTATAATGGACTGCAGAAGAGAAGATTGATGTTTTAAGGTATATAGTAATCACACATCTAGACTGCAATGCAAAATAAACTAAGATTTTCCAAATTGTTACCCAGCAGTGTGGGTTGCAATATAAGTTCAAAAACAAAATACATTATGTAAAGCAAATTCAAAAACTATAGTTTAAGACCAAATAATGGTCCTATAAGACCACTAGACGAAGATTTATTGTCCAAAATGAGGCAAAATCCCCTAAATTTTCAAACAAGGATACCGACAAGGCAGGAGCACTTATCCATAAAATATTATCATTTTCAGTTGTTATGTACTCTGAAGTAGCAAAGACGAGGCATAATTTTCTTACTTTCTACATTTTTAAGCACTTTTGTGAAAATTTCACCGAATACCACATGGTAAATTTCATCGCCATCTTGGATTTCGACGAAATTCTTACCCTGGATTTAGTGAAATTCAAACCCCAAGTATTTCCCTGTCAGTCGAGATCGGATGATGACAGTTACCTCTTGCAATTGCTTAATCAATGGCTTTGCAGAACCATCAACCTGATGTTCATGTCATTTTGCTTCAGGTGTTTTAAACGTCTTTCAAAATACTGACTTCGGTTTGTTTACAATAGAGAAATCTGTCGAAATCTGTCACATTTCTTGACGACCTGATCACTGTTTCAGCTGATTTGTGTTATTGCGCATGCATTAAAAAACGGGATAAAACTTGATGAATAACATACAAAAATTACAATTTAGTAAAGCTGTTTAAGTTCTGTTTTAGCAAAATGATTAACGACCACCTTTATCGGCATTATGACTGTTTTTATGTTATACGTTTTTGCGTATGTACCTTCCATTAAATGGTAATTCGGTTGTATCCGCTTTCTCTCGGACTGGTTTTCGGCACTAGAAAGCGTCATTGACATAAAACGGGTCGAATTAAAGCACCCGGGATCCAGCAGAATATAAATGGCGAAAAAACCCACATGTAGCAGACAGAAGCAATAACGTTTTCTTCGTATTTGTAAGTGTTTTTGGCATTGATCATGAAATCAGTTTTGCGGTAAAAGGGATATCATTTTAGTTTTTCGAATTCCACACCGGTAACGATGTCACACACTATGGGTTTTGGAAATGAAGATGGAAACCGCGTATTTTAGCAGTGTAAACAGAAACTGAAGATTTGTTGTCACGTGACAAATTTTATGAAAATGAAAAGCAACATTAAAACAGATAAAAACAGCATTTATCAATATATTTTGCAGACCGGAATATTTCTTTATTTTAACTGTTTCTGGAAAAGTTCCTTTGAAAATTTGCCACGGTTCTTGAACAAGGAAATTTATTATTATGTATGGTGGTTGCATTGTGTCATGGTAAACTGTTATCTTCCTACTGATAATGTGATCGGTCTTTCATCTTTGACCATTACTCGCAGCAGATTTGCAGGTATACATTAAATAGATTCCAGGTTTGCAGGAGCGTACACAGTCATGTAATTATACCCCCACAAATGAAATTTGGGGGGGTATATAGGAGTGAGCTTGTTGGTCTGTCGGTCTGTCTGTCTGTCTGTCGGTCGGTCTGTTGACTTGGTTTCCAGACGATAACTCAAAAAGCGCTTCACCAATTTTTATAATTTTTGGTACACTGATGTAACATCATAAAATACAGGTCAAGTTCGATTTCCACTACAATTCGTCAATTTTCGACATAGTTATGGCCCCTTTCAAGTGAAAAAATTGCAAAATGCGCTGATGTACTATCAAGGCAGTTTGCAAAATGCGCTGATGTACTATCAAGGCAGTTTTTGTGGGGGTATTCAATCACCTTTAGTGATAGCTCTAGTTAAAGTGGGGATTTTTTAAGCTGCACGGGGGGGGGGGGGGGGGGGGGGGGGGGGGGCATAGAGGGCTTCCATTTAACATTCCGACCCAAAGGACAGTGCACTATGTGGGGGCATAGAGGGCTTCCATTTAACATTCCGACCCAAAGGACAGTGCACTATGTGCCATTCATCCCTGCTAATGATGCCAGTGGAGCATGATCCGACACGAAAATTACCGCTTTTGGGGATCAAACCAGGGATGGGTGTTTCTTGCACCAGAGGCAGCTTCCTAATTCCTTCAGATAGGGGACGTTAACTTTTTCTGAGCTGGCTTGTACATAAGCTGTTAATTAGTGCAAAGTAATTTTATGTAAGGAAATGACAACTGCCCTTCTTGAATCAGATGAAGTGATAGAATGAGAGTAGAAAAAAATTCACAGTCAGTCTCCATGAAAGTTTGTTTTTGATCCACAGGATAAAGTCAGTGACAGTGTCGAAACTCACATCACATAAAAGAAGGAGAGCATAATGCAGCATCTGATCAGGGCCTACACTGTTTGCATATAGTTCAGCCATTTTTTAGATACATTTTGAAGAGAAACACAAACTGGCATTCCTAAATTTAAAAAAATGGACTTGGGCTATTATATAAAGTGGAACACAGGCACTCACAATTTGTTTCATAAAGGAAAAAGAATCTACCCTCTACCTTAAGACAGGCACTTGTTTAAGAGAAAAAAAAATCTACCATCTACCTTGAGAAGGTAGAGGGTAGATTTTTTTCTCTTTGAAACAAGTGCATGTGAAGTGGAAGATTCGATTTTGTATACAATAGGTAAAGAATGAAAACAGTACATTTTGTACTCTCCAGAGGTTGGGGCCCCGGCGATAGGGGCTTGGATTTATACATCAGGCTGCATGGTGCTTCCACGCAGAGCTGATGCTGACCACACATTGTACGAGTACTGATACCACTTAGAAGAACAAAGCCTGCACAGGCAAAGTGGTGTATGTCAAACCCTCCAATGAATATAACATTTTGGTTTCATTGGGTGGCAGGGCTTGAGATGTCATTTCATCTCAAATGTCGGGTAAACTCCCGCAAAATTGGAAGCATCACTGCCAAAATAACCTCAATAGTGCTGATGGGGCATTAAACCTCAGATCAAGCAAACTCTCAAGAGGTTATGACCAATTCACACCACGGTAAATAGAAGGAACTACTTTCTTTTTGTTTACATGTTTTCACCATGTGCTCAAGAGCAGCCATGTTTCTTCAACTTCAAGTGCATGGAGGTGGCAAGATGAAAATTTGGTCAATTTTGTAATGGGAAGGAATTTTTGAAAATCATTGGTAGGTTTTGTTAGGAGAGGTTATACAAAGGACTGATTTGTGCTAAAAAGAAACATTGGATGAAATGACAGCTCTGCAGTGACGTTTGAAATTTGACAATTTTCATCCTGATTGTTTTTGCCTTTTGAAAACTAAATGTTAGTAGCAATAGAGCTACATAAAGCCAAAATGTTATGCTTTCATGGAATTAATCACAAAAAAATTCATATTAGTCATAATTTCTTTTTAAAACAATTTTCATCTTCACACTTGTCAAATTTTCAATACAGGTTGTCAGCCATTTTGTATAGTCCTTAATACCTGTCCTTGGTCCTTGGTGGTGTGTTACAAAGCGTGACATACATCATTATTTCAATGAGTAATGTGACAAAAACAGCTGATAAAGATTGAAGTTGTCTGCCATACGTGTACAGTCAAATTTCAACGGCTCAAACAGCTTTGGGACCGAAACGTTCGAGATGTTAGTTCTTGGACATAACAACAGATATGGTTGATATTTTGTGATAACTGAAGGATAGTTTTTGTCAATTCTCCGTAAAAACCTATGTTGTGGGTAGTCATTAGAACTGCCTCGATGAGGCGGTTCAAAAGAATTTTGTTTGTTTGCTGAACAACACCATCAACACTGTAAAGGTCATTTTGGAGACATTGCTTCCAATTTTGTGGGACTTTTATCCAACATTGAACTGACATGACATCTCAAGGCCTGCCACCCAATGAAACCAATAGGGTTTATAAGCATGGACGGGCGACTCGCAGCGCACTGCCTGGGCAGGCTTAGATCCTCTTAGAGGTTTACCAGTACTATTGCGAAGGTCGGTTTCAGCTCTACGTGGAAGCATCATGCAGCCCATCTATTTCTTCAAGCCCCGGTGGGCGGGGGCTAGGTTCAAATGAATACCAACAACATAGGTTTATGCGCAGAAATAAGGAAAACTATCCTTCAGCTATCATAAAATATGCACCTTAACTGTTGCTATAGTTCTAGCCATCAAAGGCTAGGTTAGGAAGCATAATAACCCTTTTCCTGCTGCATATGTTAATTAAGCCACACCCATTGCTGAGAATCAACGGGTCAAGTTGCTTGACATAAAATATATTTTTTCAGTTCAAAAACTACATGACAAGCAGTGTAGATCCTGATCAGATAGCTTCTTTGGAATCCATCTGATCTGAATCTCCAATGTTTGCAAAGGTAGGGCATGATAAGGGTTAAAATAAAAGTATTTCGTGTTTATTTATTATAGCCCCGCTTTGAAAAAGTGGGGCTATATTGGATTTGCCATGTCCTTCTGTCATTCCGTGATTCCGTTAATTTGTGTTGGCTCCATAACTTTGTATCTGCTTAACATATTTTCATGAAACTTCACACAAATGTTAAACACCATAAGACAATGTGCAGAGCGAAGGAATTATAAATGTGGATTGCCTACTTTTGGAGTTATTGCCCTTTGAACATTTTCCGTAATTCCGTGATTCCGTTAATTTGTGTTGGCTCCATAACTTTGTATCTGCTTAACATATTTTCATGAAACTTCACACAAATGTTAAACACCATAAGACAATGTGCAGAGCGAAGGAATTATAACTGTGGATTGCCTACTTTTGGAGTTATTGCCCTTTGAACATTGAAAAATGGCAATTTTAATTGTGTCCGCTTCATAACTCGAAAACCGTTTGAGATATTTTTAGGAAACTTCACACAAATGTTAAGTACTATGAGATGATGTGCAGAGCGCAGGAACCATAACTCTGCATTGCTTATTTTTGGAGTTATTGCCCTTTGAACATTGAAAAATGGCAATTTTAACAGTGTCCGCTTCATAACTCGAAAACCGTTTGGGATAATTTCATGAAACTTCACACAAATGTTAAGCACTATGAGACAATGTGCAGAGCGCAAGAACCATAACTCTGGTTTTCGTATTTTCTGTGTGTCTGTCTGTGTGTCTGTCTGTGTCTGTTAACAATTTTCGTGTCCGCTCCATAACTTTAAAACCCATTCACATATTTTCATGAAACTTCACACAAACATTAAACACCATGAGATGGTGTGCAGAGTGCAGGAACCATAACTCTGGATTGCCTAATTTTTGAGTTATTTCCCTTTGAATATTGAAAAATATCAATTTTAGCCGTCTTTGCTCGATAACTCAAAAACCGTTTGAGATAATTTTATGAAACTTCACACAAATGTAAAGCACCATATTACGTGTGCAGAGCGCAGGAACCCAAACTCTGGATTGTCTACTTTTTCAGTTATAGGCTTTTGAATATTAAAAAATGGCAATTTTAACTATGTCCGCTCCATAACCGTTTCTGATATTTTCATGAAACTTCAAATAAATGAAAAGCACCTTGAGATGATGTGCAGAGTGCAGGAACCATAACTCTGGTTTGCCTACTTTAGGAGTTATTGCCCTTTGAACATTTAAAAAGGCAATTTTGACTGTGTCGGCTCCATAACTCACAAACCATTTGAGATATTTTCATGACACTTCACACAAGTGTAAAGCACCATGAGACAATGTGCAGAGCGCAGGAACCCTGACTCTGATTTGCCTACTTTAGGAGTTATTACCCTTTGAACATTGAAAAATGGAAGATGAAATTTAGTATAAACATGGACATTCTGGTAATGTATCATGCTCATTGAAATGAGGGACAAGGGCTCACAACTCTTAGAGTTTTTCCAGATAATGTAAAATTTTCAACAGTTATTTCTTGTTCATAACTGTTTTCTCTGCAGCTTAAATAACTTTCTTCTCTGACAGCGCTGAAGCGGGGCTATAGTCAGATCCTCTGACAGCTCTAGTTGGAATTGCCTCTAATTTGGTTGTTTGTTTGATTTGCCATCAACACTGTATAGGTCATTTTGGAAACTTTGCTTCGAATTTTGTGGGACTTTTACCCGACATTGAGATGAAATGACATCTCCAGCATGTGTCCCAATGAAACCAATAGGGTTTATAAGCATGGATGGTCCAACTCGCACCGCTTTGCC
Source organism: Lucinisca nassula (assembly GCA_963580285.1). Classification (NCBI taxonomy): domain Eukaryota; kingdom Metazoa; phylum Mollusca; class Bivalvia; order Lucinida; family Lucinidae; genus Lucinisca; species Lucinisca nassula. The sequence continues at coordinate 27,215,356 of OY757017.1, forward strand.
TGGGCAGGCTTAGATACTCTAAGCGTTTTACCAGTACTTGTGTGCGGTCGGTTTCAGCTCTGCAATTGGAAGCATTGTGCAGCCCGACTATTTCTTCAAGCTCCAATGGGCGGAGTCCATAGTCGAATTGAATAAGTACAAAGGACATACATTTTCAAAATGAAATAATCATACCCTCCCTAAATTCTTCCAAATACAGTGAAATTTCACTAGTATTAACCCTTATCTTGCTGAATATTCATTTAAGCCACACCCATTTCTGTCTATCAACCAATCAAATTACTTGATGTAATTTATTGCTACAAATTCATAAACTGAATGCCAAACAGTGTAGATCCTGATCAGATGGCTTCTTCAGAAGCCATCTGATCTGGATCTACACTGTTTGCAAAGATATGGGTTGTCCTGAACAGCAAGATAAGGGTTAAGACTAATTGAGAGGTTGCAGAATGATGATGTCACACACCTGCAATTATCTTTCTTGCTGGGGACACCCAGGCTCATTTCCAACAGAATTTTTATGTACTTTCCTTGTAAATAACTTTCTTGTTCCTTGGAATATTATGACTAAGCCTTGATTATTTTATTCTTATTATCTTTAAGAACAATCACAGACAAATATTAACCCCCCCCCCCAGTGTTTTTATCACTAAGGGATAATTGGTCAAAATGAATAAATTTGTACACAAAAACCTGCCTGGTGTCTCCAATATGGCGGATCAAGGGAGAATAATCTTGCAAAACTGCTGTGTCTGCATCCTCTAAATTATGCTTTAAAAGTTGCAGTTATTCTTTCTTAGTATTTTCTGCATACGGTGTCCTCTGCTCAGTGACCACCTTTGGAACTGTTCAAAAATAGGATTTTACTGTATTTTGATGTCTGCAGCTGTGGGAATTTCTTCTAAAGGTCTCAAGATCAACCATAAGATGGCAATCACAACATTTGTCGCCTATTTTGTCGTCTGCCAGTTACCTTAAAAGTCAGTTTTGCAAACAGTGTGGACCCGGATCAGACTGCTCCTAAAGGAGCAGTCTGATCTGAGTCCATACTGTTTGCCTATTTGTGAAACTATTTTTAGTGAAATATGAAAGCTCTATCTATTACCATTCAAAAGTTATGCCCAATGTTAAGGTTTTTGTAGACGGAAAAACAGACAAACAGACAGACAGACCAAAAACTATATGCCCCCCCCGAATCTGGATTCTGGGGGCATAAAAAGTTTGCAAAAAGATTCAGCAGACGACAAAGCAGACAACATTTTCAGATGTAGTTTTTTCTCGGTGTCTATAATAAGGGTTAGGAACAAGTTCGAAACATCCGTGGTAAGCAAAAATAAAGGCATCGGTGTTCAAGTCATCAAGTTAAATTCACTGTAGCCAGGAGTAACAAAGATGATAAAATTGTGGGAACTTGTTCAGTGGTGTCTGATCTGGACCTACACTGTTTGTCAATTACCAATTTTGAGTTTCCCTATAAAATAAGCTATGGGCGAATGTCGACATTTTTTTTTGGCTGATAACTTGTGCTATCATGGTTAATCTCTTATTTTCATGCATATCTTGCACATTAGCATGAATAATATAGCAGTTTCAGCCCCAGTTTAATTGCCATAATTGCATGCTGAACATATTCAAGGATAATTATGTAATTTGGTGAATTTTGCAGTACCGAAAAACAGAAACCACTGCGCAGTGATCCTGCACATCCAGTTCGTTTCGTGACTCACAAATTATTTTGCCTGTTTTTTGATACTGATCGTATTTCAGAATGTTATGTTACGCGGACTGCGTGTAAGGAAGCTTAGGATTACTTTTTCAATGGTTTCTACATGTGCACAATTCGAACTGGTTTCATTTCAAATTGTGTTGTATATTCATTTATTGTGTGCAATAGTGGCAGCTAAGGAAACTAGATACCCCGCAAGATTTGTTTCATCAGTTTTTGACAAGGGAGATAATTTTTGAGACATCCCGTGTCCTTTACCATGTTTGCCTTTCACTTCCTTTAGGACTCCATGCTGGATCGTGACCAAATATATTAAAATTTTAGGGGAATTACAGGAAGAACTCAGGGGTTCGAATTTTTAGGATTTTTCTGGTAGGTTATAAAGAAAAATGACCATAATTGTGATTTTTCTATATAATCAACTAATTTTTGTTTAGATTTAACATGGTTGTTCAATTAACACGGTTTCAACTTTGTGCCCCATATTAACCCTTCTCTTGCTGAATATTCATTTTAGCCACACCCATCTCTGACTTTGAACCAATCATATTAATTGATGTAATTTATTCCTACAAATTCACAAACTGAATGTCAAACAGTGTAGATCCTGTTCAGATGGCTTCTTCAGAAGCCATCTGATCTGGATCTACACTGTTTGCAATGATAGGGGTTGTCGTGAACAGCAAGAAATGGGTTAATAGTGTAATAACGACGTTGTGGCGTACATGTGTCTTTTTTTGCTAGTTTCAAATTTAATACATGTATGTTTTTCTCGTTTCAGCGGTATGTAGCTTTACATACTCCCAGAAAGACGAAATCCGAGCGCTTTCACTCCAGTACCAGTCAAAAGGCTACAAAAAGTGTGAATACCATATTTATGCCCCGAGGAACAACTTCGTCAAGTTAAATTTTACAAATTTTTTTGGATTCCGAACACAGCCCTCCATGCACTCTGGATACTTAAAACCTGACAGTGACCTTGACCTTTGTATACCACCAGAAATCGTGATTAAAGAAAAAGAGGAGGATTCTGACCTACATTTGTTTGTAAAAATTTGTAAAAATCAGAATAATTTACAAAGCCCTAAAGTCTTTCATTCAAATTTAAATTACTTAAAAATAACATATATATGGATTGAAAATCAGTCCAGTGGATTTACTCTGGATTTTGAGTTTCACCATAATAAAAGTAAGTATCTTTTATTTTATTTTAATTTATATTTTTATATTAAACAGAGACCCTCTGAAAACTGGTCTTACTGTTAAAGGAAAAACATTTGCTCTTCAAATTCTATGCTTTAACCCTTTTTGTACCAAATGGAATATTCCTCCTTATATATAGCAGGAGGCCATTTCAAAATTTAGGCGTGGCAGGTTGTGTTTTCATCAAAATTTATTTGGAAAAATGCTACCAAATGGGTTAACAGCTAAGACCACTTACAGTATTCCTCCTATTTAGCACCCCGGGCACTTAAAAATTGGGAAAAAGAGGGGGAAGAGTTTAAAACCAATTACAGGTGGTGGTTTTCCATCAGAAAGCATATGGTCGGATCATGACATGTAAAGTACCAAGTGTGTGACAGCAGGGGGTTTAGAAATACCTTGCATGATACCATTTACAGCAGATACAGCAATGATTGGAAGGCTGAAATCTTTACTTTAGGCAAGCCAAAATATTTTTTCCTCGGACAACAGACGGGGCACTTATTGTTTTGTACTTAGAAAAACAGTGAGGGGGCGCTTATAGGAGCAGCAGCGCTAAATGGGAGGAATACGGTATGATAAGCATAATACTATTTTTGTTGTAAAACAAACCTACTGCTTTCAGTTTTTAACTTTCAAAGGAATCTTTAAACTGAGCTCCCATCTCAATGTGACCAGGACGTAAAGCTCAAACACAAACATAATTATGCAACTTCCTGCCTACTTTTTTCCATGGCTGCAAGTACTTTCTGCAAGCCAAAATAGTTAATTTTGAACCCTACGACTCGCCAAGACAGGGCTGAAAATTCCGCTTGTCCACTTGTCAAGACCTACGGGCCCTTGAATTAGTCATGTAGGACGAGTGATTTTCTAGCCCTACAAGTTGCTTCTGACACCTTGAGGACTTGCTGGAATTCTCCTAAAAGTTTAACAAATTTGTTTCACAATCCAGCAAAGAGTCCAACAAGTGCAGATGGAATGGCAAACAGTCTAGACCCTTATCAGACTGCTCCTTCAGGAGAAGTCTGAAGGAGCAGTCTGATCTCGGTTTGTATTATTTGCTTAGGCTTGTCGGTCCCAATACTTAGGACCATTGCTTTTGTACTGTATACCCTAATGATCCTAAGTATTGGGACCGACAAGCCTAAGCAAATAATACAAACCGAGATCAGACTGCTCCTTCAGGAGCAGTCTGATCAGGGTCTACACTGTTTGCCATTCCGTCTGCACCTTACTCCTCTCTGGAATGTTTAACAAAGTTGTTAAAATTTTTGGAGAATTACAGCAAGTTCTCAGGGTGCCCGAATTTTTTTTTTATTTTTACGGCACATGTAATTTGTTAAGGTGCTACAAAGATTCTCCAATTTTTAGGATGGCTATGATAATTTATCATGCTCCAAAATCTGTGCATTTTCATCATATTTCTGTTTTCATGTAGATCATGCCACAAGAAAACGTAACATAATATGCAGACAGCAAAGACCGAGATCAGACTGCGCATCTGCGCAGCACCTTTCTCAGCCTTCGCTGGCTGCCTGAAGCGTCTTTGGAGCCTGGGTTCCCCATTCAATAAAGATCTATGCCCCCTTTTATATAGGCTGATCTGTGTCTTGGCTGGTTTGAAGATACCAAAGATATGTGTTCCCATGGTGCATTGCATGCTCCTTTTGGCGCAGCTGCATGAAATCTGATAGAAGATTGAATCATACAAGGACAACAGCTTCGATACTGGTTTCATCATAAACTTTTGAGAGTTTCATAGATGAAAATTTGGACACAATAAAGCTGTTCCGGTCACTGCTTCAACAAGAATTTCATGATCCGTAACAATGGGGGATGTGTATGTGGGGGGGGGGGGACATATTTTTTGCCCTGTCTGTTTGTTCGTTCGTTTATGCTTGGACAAATTTAACATTTGGCATAACTTTTGAACCGTTGGAGATAGAGCGCGTAGGCTCCTTTTGACAAGGGCTTTTCGGTCATACCCTCAAAAAATTGACCTGTGACCTTGACCTGTGACCTACTTTAAAGAAAAAAATAACACTGGTCATGAGTTTTGAACATTGACACATAGAGCCTTCATATTTGGCATGTATTAAAGTTCCCTTTGACAAGGACTGTCAACTCACATAAAAATTTTGACCTGTGACCGTGACCGGTGACATACTTTAAAGAAAAAAATAACTTTGGCCATGACTTTTGAAGTGTTTGATATAGAGCCTTCATATTTGGCATGTAGTTTCCTTGTGACAAGGGCTTCACATTCATACAAAATATTTTGACCTGTGACCTTGACCTATGACCTGCTTTAATGAAAAAATTAAACATTGAACGGTTTGAGTTAGAGCCTTCATATTTGGCACACAGATTCCTTGTGACAAAAAATCTGACCAAGATGACCTTTAAGCAGCTGACAGAGAGAGATCGCAGAGTAGAAGACTCTCATGAAAAACTTAAACCATGAACCCTTGAATGCCAATCACAACAATTTTTGTCTGCTAGTTTGTCGTCTGCTGGTTACTTAAAAGTCATTGTTGCGAACATTGTGGACCCAGATCAGACTTCAGGAGCAGTCTGATCAGGGTTCACACTGTTTGCCTATATGTAAAAATATGGTTGAAAAGTTTGCTTGAAGAGTCAGCAGATGACATAAATAGACAACATTTTCAGATTCAGTTTTTCTTGGCTGCTTAAGGGTTAAGATGCCAAGAAAACCTGCACTTGAAATTTTTGTCTGCGTCATCTGTTGTGCCTTCTCACAAACTTTTTAAAAATGTTTTTGCATACAGGTAAACAGTGTGTACCCTGATCAGACTGCTTCTAGAGGAGCAGTCTGATCTGGGTCCACACTGTTTGCAAAAATGACTTTTAAAAGTAACCAGCCGGTCCCCGCCCATAGGGGCTTGAAGAAATATATGGGCTGCATGATGCTTCCACGCAGAGCTGAATCCGGCCCGCACACTAGTACTGGTAAACCGCTTAGAGGATCTAAGCCTGTCCAGGAACCACGGTGCGAGGCGGACTGGCCATGCTAATAAACCCTATTGGTTTCATTGGGCGACAGGGCTTGAGATGTCATTTCATCTCAATATCGGGTAAAAGTCCCACAAAATTGGAAGCAACTCCAAAATGACCTTTACAGTGTTGACAGGGACGTTAAACCTCAAATCAAACAAATAAACAAACAAAAGTTACCAGCAGAAGATGAAGCAGACGACAGTTGTTTTGATTGGCATCTGAATCACAGTATGGGAGCGGAAGTGAACGGCCATTTGCGATTGAACATCACTTGCGATTTGTACAGTGGACGATCAGTCACTTGCGATATGACATTATCACGTGGTATATCAGATATGTAAACACAGAAGCCATTAGCGTGAGGTTTTGGCCATTGTTTTTATTTGTGTAAGTTGTCAATATATGTGTCACTTAATTGATAATGATTTCGTTGGTGTCATTGATCCTATATGTGGAATAAACGATGATGATCAGTTGACATGTGTTTCGCTGTTGCTGGCAAACGTTACTAAAAAGTGGATTAAGTGACAGAAAAATATTTAGAGGCCACTTGTTTTAGTTTTCCTGATATCTTTAATAAACTGTAAAGCCTACTGACCAAGAGGATGTATACACTGAAGTAAAACACGGCAGCTAATTCTTAACTTGTATTCCCATCACTTTAGATCACTTGAACGGTCACTTGACATTGGATTGAACGGTCACTTGCGATCTGTAATCATTGGAGTTGAACAGTCACTTGCCAAGTTGAGCATTGAAATTGAACAGTCACTTGCGATGGTGATTTCACACTTAACATGTTTATTTGTGATACGGGGTCATTCTAAGAAGTCTGATCAGATATTGACATCAAATAACCAAAGCACTTCCTTCTTATACGATTGGGACATTACTACTGTTTCATCAGCATGGTGTGGAACACTTTTCACTTCCGATTTATCAAGTGAAAACGCGCGCTTTATATGATTTGAGGTGCTACGTCCAAGTCAACACTATTCAGGTAATCTTGCGGACGTTGCTTCCAATGCTGTGGCTTTTTACCGACACTGAGATGAAATGACATCTCAGTCCACACCGCCCAAACAAACCAGCAGGGTTTATATGCATAGACGGACCGACTAGCACCACTTGGTCAGTTTTCTTAACCACATATTTCCTGGGCAAGCAGCGCACTTTTTTTCGCCGGAAACTGACAACTCGTGATTGAATGTTCGAGTTTTACGTCCACCAACAGATAAGGTCATACGGAGACTGGAGCTCGGTTTAAAGACTCATCGGAAAGTCTGGAGAAGCCCGGGATCGATCCTGCGACTCCTGGTTTACAATGCGAGTAGCATAACCACTACACCACGGAAACTTCTAAAAAATAGGTAGAAGAGCAAGAATGACCGTAGATCAAGCTCCACGAAATAATGTTACTGACATAGCAGGTTTCGAACCCATGATTCCCTGACCACTAGTCAGACGCGCATCCGACTGACCTTCCGTGGTCGGCATGGTGCATGAATTGGCACAATATGATTAAAAGCACTGATGGGTCAATTTTCTCCAAATGATTCTGTGCTCGAAACATGCTGAAAAAATTTTGCCACTTTGAAATTCTTAAAACGAAGTTGAAACTTTTTTGGATGCATCGGTGTGACATGGAGTTTCAGAATTATTAAATTTGTTCCCTCTGTCGCCATGGCAGCCATTTTGAATTTCTCCTCCCGAACCCAATGTCGGTTTCAGCTGGATTACAATTTGAGTTCTGGAGAAATGTCGTTTAAAGGCATTATGGTGGCTTTCTTGAATACAGGAACGGAACGATTGTAGCAATTCTGAATCTCCATGTCACTCGATTCCTCCGTGCTTTCTCTAGATTCGGCTAAAACCAGACCACTAGGTTATAAAACTTTTTTCATGTTCAACTCAGCTGAGCATGAAATTTGTAATGCTCATAACTATTAAAATACAAACAAATCAGGCAACTTTCTTGCTCAGGTCACCACAGAATGTCATTTATCCTGCACATAAATTTTAAAATGTCAACATTTATTGGCATTTTAAAATTTGTGAGCAGGACAAATTTCATGCTCAAGTGAGTTGAGCATGAAAAAAAGTTTAATAACCTCGGGGCCTGATCTCGGTCCGGGAGATATCATTTAAAGAATGTTAAGCTGGCTGCCACGGTCGCCATCTTGCTTATTGGAACGGAACGATTTTAGCAATTCTGAATCTAAATTTTGCCACAATTGTCATAAGCAAAATCATAAAAAGTGTGTGCTTGATTGGCATTTATTTTGCATATCAATCAACCAATAATAAAAGATACAACAGGAGTCTTTCTTGTGCGCTTTAAAACAAACGAAACCATCACGAAAACACGCCTATATAATTTTGTTCCCCTTAAAACCCACTTTTATATAGTAAAACTGGGGTTTACATGGGTATACATAATATTTCTGCTCAAAACAAAGATTGTGGGTACTCGTTAGAACCGACATAGAAGCGAGGCGGTTCTAACGAGTTCCCACAGTGTATGTTTGAGTAGAAACATGAAAAATAACAGATTTTTTTCACCGAAAACTTTCATTTTTGTTGGAGGAATCATTCCGTATATTTGAATAGGCGGGTTTGCGCAATGAGTACAATCAAAGTATTCTCCTAACCAGTAGGTATTCTTAAAGGAAAGGCAAAAGACAAGTAAAACAATTAAATGTGTGTGTGTGTGTGTGTGTGTGTGTGTGTGTGTGTGTGTGTGTGTGTGTGTGTGAACAAACGAAGGTAAAAAACCACGTGTTTCTGACTGATAAAGTGCACTACATGTAGCTAGCAAGAGCTTCGCAAACAGGGCATTATACGCCCGTAGCAAGTGAATATTTCTTGGACTGCAGCCTCAAAACGATATGAACTGCTCCCCCATACTATGGTCTAACTATATATAAAGCTTCAGCTGTATCAGATGTATATTTTAAGAGGACTGAGTTAGCCAGAAAAGAAGTATTTACAGAAATTTTCAGTGGGGCATAACTCTATAAATATTTGGTGGGACAAAACCTCGAAAAAATATGCACTGCTGCATATCGTACTAAATATCAAGTATCAGCTGGTTCGAATTTTACCTGCAGCCACAAACAAAATGTTTATAAACATTTTCAAAGGGACATAACTAAATTAATATTTGTTGGACCGTATCCTCGAACAAAATAATATGCACTGCTAACTATATATCAAGTACAGAAATTTGCAGAGGGGCATATTTATTAATATTTGGTGAACCACAATCTCGAAAACATATCCACCGTTCTACATCATGGTCTAACTATAGTTCAAGATTTAGCTTCTCCGGATCTAAATTGCAGGCGGAGTTAGCCGGGAAAAATGTTTACATGAATTTGGAAAGGGGCGCAACTGTGTTAATATTTGGTGGATGGTTAAACTCCATCACGAAATCAGGCATATACTATTTTGACCCTATATAGTTTATATAGTAAATATATTTTATATTCTATATGGGGTACACATTATTTTTCTTAATTTCTGCTCTAAAATATAAATTGTGGGTACTCTTTAGGACCGCCTCGATAAGGGGTTCTAACGAGCACCCACAATCTATATTTTGAGCAGAAACAAGAAAAAATATCACAATTTTTCATCTAAATTTTTTATAGTTTTTTTTTTTTATCGTTAAAATTTACAGTGTATCTGTATAGGCGTGTTTTCGTAATGGAAACTTAACGCGCAACTACACATCATAGTCTCACTAACTGCCAAGTTTTCAACATGATCCGACGAAAACTATGGAAACGAAAAAGGTTGCGGACGGACGGTTGGACGGATGCACAGCACAAATTCGGACAAATTTGCAACCAAGAATGTTGTCCCTCATGGACGCATTGGTACAGACCCTACTACCGGGGTTTGCGCAACTCAGAACTTGACTCTGTACTTTCAGCCCCACAAGTGGTGGTCAACCATGGACATTGTGTCCGAACTTGTGCAAATATGATGTTTGCAACCAACACCTATACCCCCTCTACCCCCTGGAAGTCATTAGAAAATATCGACTTATGTGGTGCAACTCGCGAGTCGATTTTCCCCCACAAGTCCGGCCAGTACATATAAATCAACTCACAACTACCCTCTCATTGGAGCGGACGGACGGACGCCGACTCTATGACATAATACGACCGGCCTCGCAAGCTCAGGAGGACGCGGGTTCGATACCTGGCAACAGTCTTTCGTGGAAATTGATCATTAAGTCGTTTCTACGGTCATTCTCTTCCTTCCGCTGAACCAAGAAGGGCTGTTGTCAGTTTCTGGCGAAAGAATGTGCACTGTACTGGTTAACCGCTTACGTATAAGCTTGCTCAGGAAAAGTGTGGATAGTTAAACTGTTCAGCTCAAAAATGACCTAAATAGTGTTGACTGGGCCGTTAAAACCAAAAACAAACGTATATCTTTCCATCGTTTGTTTCTTAAAAATTTAGAAATTAAAGTTTAATGTCCCCGTCAATGCAATTTAGGTCATTTTGGAGACATCGTTTCCAATTTTGTTGGACTTTCCCTTCCCATCGTTAACAATGGACGGATTACCGCTAGAAAAGGTGGTGTGATAGGGTAGGCTAAACTATATACAGTAAGTAACGAGACAGAGTCACGTGGTTTCTCAACCTGAAAACGACAATGACTAGACAAAGACTAGATCTTTGGTGCATTCCGGAGTGCGTAGCCGCATTACAACACCATCTGTGGTAGGTACTTCCGTATTGGGCGCCGTTTTACTATTTAATCCGTAAATAAAGATATCCATAATTATTTATGGATATCCATAATTCGAAAGGATATCTATAATTCGAATTATGGATATCCATTATTATCTATGGATATCCGTAATTATTTATGGATAATCATAATTTGAATTATGGGTGTCCATAATTCGAATTATGGATATCCATAAATCGAGCTGAATGATATCCATAAATCGAATAATGGATATCCATTATTCGATTTATTGATATCCCTAAATCGAATTATGGATATAACCCATAAATCGAATTATGGATATCCATTATTCCGCTGATTTATGGATATCCATAAATCAAATTATGGATATCCATAAATCGAATTATGATTTCCCATAAATCGATTTATGGAGATCATTAATTTAGATCTAAATATGGATATCCATAAATCGAATAATGGATATCCTTAATTCGAATTATGGATATCCATTATTCGGATGATTATGGATATCCATAAATCGAATTATGGATGTCTATAATTCTCCTCTGCAAATAAACCTAATGAATAATGACTGCTCCCTTTGCTAAAAAAAAACAACAAAAAACAATAAAACTCTACTATTCCCGTTAATGTCTGCAATAAAAGCCGTGATGGCGGTGGAGGTAATGTAGGGTAGGCTAAGTGGTGGCCTATGGTGTAGGAGAGATATGTTTTGTTTGATTTGAGGTTTAACGTCCCCTTCAATACTATTTAGGTCAGTTTGGAGAGGTTGCTTCCAATTATGTCGGGCATTAAGCCTACACTGAGATGAATTGACATCTCAATGCCTGCCGTCGATTGACTCGCACGACTTTATTTGGACAGGCTTAGACCTTCTAAACGGTTTACCAGTACTCTCAGCTCATGCTGCCAAATCTATTCCTCCAAGTCCCAATGGGCGGGGGCCAGGATATATATCTGAATCAGTCCAGTACTCCATACGCCTCAAGTAGAGCGTTGCAGTAAAATTCCTATATTAAGACCACCTTTCGGACTGTTCAAAAGTGGCCTTAAGGCCACTTTTGAACATTTCCAAAGGTGGTACATAACCAGAGAACAATGTGTGCCGAAAGCAGAAAAAAAATTGAATGAAGCCTTCAAAATAAGCTTTTTATAGCAGAATAGGTCTTAATTTTAGGTGGTCTTAATAGCGGAATTTCACTGTATATGGAAATATGTTAATACTATAAACAACGACCATGTGCATTTTTTCTCCAGAAAGCATGAACGGATTGCCTGTTTGGATCATTATAATCTTACATCCGACTTATAGTGCCCTTAGGTACGCAGTCCTCATACAGGCGATTTCAGAGTGACAGGTCGCTGTGGCCGGAATTTCCAGATCTTACGATTGGTTCCGGTATTTAACTGCACACATGGCGGGCGGTCAGCGTATGGCGTTCGTTGCTTTGGAAGCCTTTCGGGATGAAAAGGCTGCACGGCAGAGAGGTCCATTTGACTGGCCATTCTCTTCCCGCGATGATGAAAACCTTGACGATTTTGAACATTTTTACAATAAAAAATCACGTGTCTTAGGGAGAAATCATTAAACCAAAAGCTTTGGCTGTGATTTATGGATATCCATAATTCGAATTATAGATCTCCATAAATCGATCTGAGTTATGGATATCCATAAATCGAATTATCGATATCCATAAATCGATCTGAGTTATGGATATCCATATATCGAATTATCGATATCCATAAATCGATCTGAATTAATGATATCCATTAATCGTTAATTATGGATATCCATTTTTCGGCTGATTTATGGATCTCCATAATTCGATTTATGGATATCTATAAATACGGATTAAATAGTAAAACGGCGCCCCATACTTCCGGCCCTCACTGACAAAGAGACCCTTAAGATGCAGCTCGCAACAAATGTCGTCTGTTTTGTTGTCTGCTGTTTAATTAAAACCTTCGCTGCAAATAATGTGCATTCAGATCAGGTCCAAGCTGTCTGCCTGTATGCAAAGCTGTTTTGAGATGCAGTAGAGGACGTAAACAGACGACATTTTCAGATGCATTTTTGGATTAAATTTTTAGTCGATTCGACCTTTGCAATTGAGAGAATGATAGTAAAGAGATGATCTCCATTTAAACTGCTTTCGGCACTTTCCGCAGGAGAGTCGTCTTTGTTAATGTACAGCTAGAATATGATCTTTTTTTTTAATCCGTTGTGGCAAAGTCAATTTGACATTCATCGCACCATGGTCGAGCTGATGGTCTGGTGCTGGCAACCTTGGTGGCTTTACACGAGTGCTTGAGCAATGATTTTCTGCACTGAAATGTCGCCTGGCAGTGACTGCATTTTTCTTTCAGTGCTGGATCATGCTTGGCCACGTGCCCCCTATGATTCCAAAGTGTGTTTGACTTTTAATTGCAAATTACACATTCGTATTTGAAATTGTTCTGATGGATACTATTACAGTGAAGAATCAACCCATAGCGGGACCTAAATGTCTTTCCACACTCGTTACAAAGAAAATGATCTGCCTGTTGGCCTGGCCTGCCTGACGTGTGTCTTCCGAATCCACGTGTACTTTCATAAGACGTTTTAGATTCGATTTATAGAGAGTCTTGTATTCACAGATGTCGCATTCATGGTTATCTCCTGGGCTTTCAAATGACTCGTCTACACCATGTAACGTGAAAGACCCATCCATGACTGACATGCAAAATAAAAGAAAGCAATAAATAAAGCATATCTGGATTCGACTTTTACTTCATAAATTTGTTTGTTTGAATTGAGTTTAAAACGTCCCCATCAACACAAGGCAATTTTGGAGATACTGCTTCCCTTCCAATTTTTGTAGAACTTTTAACCGACATTGAGATGACATGACATCTCAAGCCCCGCCGCCCAATGAAACCAAAAGGCTTATATGCATTGGACGGTCTGACTCACACCACTTTGCCTGGGCAGGCTTAGTCCTTCTAAGCGGGTTACCAGTACTTATGTGTGGTCAGTTTCAGCTCCGCGTGGAAGCACCATTAAGCCTTTCTATTTCTTCAAACCCCGATGGACGGGCGAATTTACTACTGATTTCAATATTCATTAGACTTTGGAGTGGACATGATAATCAATAATTGTCAAACCTCAACCAATTTCAAAGCTATTGCTGCATCCTTTGAACTTAAGATTATGATGTCACAAACTGACAAGGATTGAAAAGTATTTGACCAAATATGACACAACAAGTGTGCAGGTATCCAATCAGATACAATTTCCACATTTCAGTAACTAGCCCCTGTCCGATAAGAGATAGTCTTTCACATGTCAGTCATCTGTAACAAGTCTAGAGTACAAAGAAATTGGTGAAGTTTGATGTAACCTCTGAAATTACATCAGAACCAGTGCTTCAGCTGAAGTGCACGACCCGCCGGATGCTTTTAGCTTTATGAGTGTTGCCATATATGGATATGGCGGCCATTTTGGTCATGTGACCTGGACCTAAAACGGTTCCCCCAATAAATGCGCCTTATCGTAAGGAGCAAAAATATATCTTATACTTTAGTACTGTATTCTGAATCGTTTGCAGGATAAAATGCATTCTCACTTTTCCAATACAAAAGCATATGTGTCAAAGTTTGACCTAGGCACAAAGAAGGTCAAGGTCAACCCAGGGTCACCATTTTAGCAATTTATGATGGGCCTACGTCCCAGATGCTATTTATCAAGTTTCGTGGAAATCTGCCCAGTGGTTCTGGAGAAGACTATTTTGAAGGGTTTTTACCATATATGGCTTGGCGGCCATTTTGGTCATGTGACCTGGACCCCATGAGCAAATTTTGGTTTCCCCCATCCCATAGAGGCTCCATATAAAATTTGACTTCAATCGGCCCAACGGTTTCTGAGGAGAAGCATTTCGAAAATTTTCACATTTTTCGCCTCGGCGAGGCTATACTAAATGGAATGTAATATTTCGCAAGTTCATTGGTTAGATCTCATTGATATCTATCAGTATGCCAAAAATTGTTTGAATATTCCAACTTCGGTTAAGTCACTATCACCAATTTTCCCAAACGGGTTACAGACAGAATGACAGACTGACAGAATGACACGGTGATTTTAGGGCACTCTTAGTAAATCAACCGTCTTCAGTCGGTCGCTTTTTCTGCGGGTCGTGCAATGTACCCCTTTGATCTGCTGCATTTGACTGAAAGTCTAATGGATATTGAAATTGGTAGTATTTCATAGATTGAAGCGCAGAAAAATATATTTCATGACTGGCAAAGCCACCTATTTATCCCTTGACAGAATACGTTCGGGGATATAATGATCATCCAGGCGTTTGTCTGTCAATCCGTACTCCCGCCCGTCCGCCCATCCATAGACAAAACCTTAAGATGGCCACAACTTCAATTACCTTTGAGACATATTGGTGTTTCTTGTGAACGAGGTGGGGCAGACGTACCATGCGGAAGAACCACGACTCTAACTGACATGATATTTGAGTTATCTCCTCTGTCAATATAACATTTTGATCACCTTGCGATTGCATTAATGTGAGGTCGGTTTCACCTCTGTCCGGAAGCTGAATGGCACCCTTTGTGTAGTCCATGCATGGTACTTGTTACATTTGTTTTTACGGTCCCCGCCCATCGGGGCTTGAAGGAATAGATGGGCTGCATGATGCTTCCACGCAGGTAAACCGCTTTGAGGATCTAAGCCTGCCAAGGCAAAGCGATGCGAGCCGGACCGTCAAATACCGTAGCACCTAGGGTCGTGATGCTTGTGCAAACCGCTTAGAAGGGGTGCGGGTCGGGCTGTTCCTGCATGTAAACCCTATTGGTTTGATTGGGCGACAGGGCTTGGAATGTCATTTCAATGTCGGGTAAAATTCACACAAAATTGGAAGCAACGTCTCGAAAATGACCTATACAGTGTAGACGGGGACATTGAACCTCAAATCAAACAAACAATTGTTTTAGTTTGATTCGGGATTTAACGTCCCCGTCAACACTATGAAGGTTATTTTAGACGTTGCTTCCAATTTTGTGGGACTTTACCCGACATTGAGGTGAAATGACATCTCAAGCCCTGCCGTCCAAACTAACGAATATGGTTAATATGCAGCATAGCTTTTACAAAACTCTAGATATACGCTGAGCTCATATTATACTGTCTAAAGTTATACACCAGAAATATGTTTTATACAATTTACTGTCTTTGGCAATATTCTAATTGCCTGTCTGCACCCAGGATCCTGCCGACTGAAGTATGAAATGTCAATTTGCAAAAGCTGCAATTTTGTCAAAAAGTGCTTTCTCATCTTTAAAATGGCACATGTGCAAATTGCTTGTAACATCATATCGAATGGAATGCTTGAAAACTGTTGGAGACGTTAAGCAGGCAACTTTCCTACACTTTATAGAAGACTAACTGAAAAGGAACCCTAACATTTTGCTAACGATGGGGCAAGTTTTTTTAGACGAGCTTATAGGATAAGCAGTGGCCTATCGTGGTCGAGAGTTTGTTGCTGTATAGTTTATAGAGCATGTACAAATATGACAGCAAATATGGGCTTGTACAAATGTGATACCTGTTTTATGCCAGAGCTCGGCCCGTTGGCCTCTTTTTTATGTGAAAGCTTTGACTTATTATGGGCTTATTGTTGCATATCTGCATTGTCGTGCAGAAATCGGACCACACTCACCTTGTCGTTGGTGTCACATAAAAAATCGTTTGATCATCTGAACAGCCTAACAGTGACTCCATAGTATACCACTGGCACTGTGGTCTAATCAAATAAAATGTCTGATCGACATGGTTCCGAATAAGACATATAGCATTCTCAACAAGCGAAACCACAAGCGGGAGACCGCAAATAAATAAATAAATAAATAAATAACTTCTGCTTAAGTGGGGCTAATGACAGGAGTTAATATTTTTTGCCTCTTTTCCCTTATGCCAGAAAAGAGGAGATGCTGCGATACATCAATACAGTATGAGTTAGTAGGGTGGAGATGGGGAGAAATGTGCCAGTAAGCAAAAGACTTAAGCATATTCAGAATATCACCTGACAAGTGACCGTTCAAACTAATCGCAATTGACCTGTACACTCCCAATACTTACAAAAGCAAGTGACCTGAACAGCGTTTCCTTTCCCCTGTGTCATACTTTTAACAGTCCTTCGGTATGATTTAGATTTTGGAATATGTCTTTGATTTGTATTCAATCAGTGATAATATTAGAAGACTAAAATTCTAAATAACTAAGGAAATGCTTCTTAACACACGTTTTATGCATATTTACACTTGTGTCAACCTGTTATGGCATTACGATAAACAAAGTGATCAACAATCTAGCTCTTCTCATGTCATCCAAAAAATAACATATTTCTGTGGTTGGAATATGATAAAAACATCCATCTTACCAGCAAGACGTCTATATCGCATATAAGCGTTATGTTCGCAGAACAAAAATGAAATTTAACTGACCGTGTCGGCGAAAATATCATACCGCAAGTGACTGATCGTCCACTGTACAAATCGCAAGTGATGTTCAATCGCAAATGGCCGTTCACTTCCGCTCCCATACTGTGTGAATGGTTATTGGTTAACCCATAAGATGCCAAGGAAAAATGTGTCTGAATACGTCTTCTGTTTATGTTGTCTGCTGCGTCTTCTGGCAAACTTTTCAAAAACATTTCTGCATACAGGCAAACCGTGTGAACCCAGATTAGACTGCTCCTAGAGGAGCAGGCTGATCTGGGTCCGCACTGTATGCAACAATGACTTTTATAGATACCAGCAGATGACAGAGCAGACGACAGCTGTTACGTTTGGCATGTTGAGGATTAGCTCTCATCCTGCTGTTCACGACAACCCTTTTCTTTGCAAACAGTATAGATCCAGATCAGATGGCTTCTGAAGAAGTCATCTGATCAGGATCTACACTGTTTGACATTCAATTCATGAATTTGTAGCAATAAATGACATCAAGTAATCTGATTGGTTCAGAGACAGAAATGGGTGTGGCTAAACTGAATATTCAGCAAGAGAAGGGTTAATAACTCTGGATAAGGACTGGAGTAAAGAGGGATAATCTCCCTTATTTCTTGTTATAAACCTATGCTGTGGGTACTTGTTAGAATTGCCTCATTGAGGCGATTCTAACAAGTACCCACAACATACATTGTGATAGAGAAATAAGACAACATCTCAACAAACTATCCTCAGTAGTCCTTCTTATGGGGCGATTATGCTTATTTATCATATGACGACAATGAGGCTGTTCTAACGAGTACCCACAATCTATATTTAGACAAGGAATAAGAAAACTTATCATATGACGTCGCGTCTCAGAGTGTAATAACGCCATGTAATATTTTCGATAATCCACTAGGGGATTAAATATGCAAATTAGCTATATACGTCCCGTAACGTTACATGTTCGACGTCCTTAACGACGTCATGTTTACTAATGGCGGAATTTTGACATTTTGTCAACAATCGTAAATAAAATGCGTTTTAAATGTCTTATGATAAATAGAATCTTGCATTCTTGCTCATGTATTATTGAATTTATTATACTCGTTGAGGAAAAGGGATAAAATGCTCGGCACAGCCTCGCATTTTATCCCGTTTCCTCAACTTGTTTAATAAATTCAATAATACATGAGCACTCATGTAAGATCCTCTATTTACTGGTGCAAAAAGTTTGTTTGTTTGTAGAGGTTTACGTTCCCGTCAACACTGTAAAGGTCATTTTGGAGACGTTGCTTCCAATTTTGTGGGACTTTTACCCCAACAGAGATGAAATGACATCTCAAGCCCTGCCGCCCAATGAAACCAATAGGGTATATAAGCATGGACGGACCGACTCGCACTGCTTTGCCTGGGCAGGCTTAGATCCTCTAAGCGGTTTACCAGTACTCGTGTGTGGGTCGGTTTCAGCTCTGCGTGGAAGCATCATGCAGCCCATATATTTCTTCAAGTCCCAATGGGCGGGGGCCGAGCTGAAAAAAAGTATGCTGAGATTTGATAGCCTTGTCTCTGGTGCCATATGTTTTTATGGTGCAATTCCACCCATTGGGGGTTTGAAGAAATAGATTTGGCTGCATGGCGCTCCCATACAGAGCTGAAACCAACTAGTACACTAGCCCAGTCCAGATTTTACAGCTATTCAACCTTTTTGCAAGCCATAATGGTCTGTTTGATGAAAAACAAGACTAGCCAGGGGTGAGGTGTGGGCTACTACTATGAATAACCATTACATTGGGTCAGAGATTGTCAGTCATGGTGAAAAGAGAGGAAGATTCAGCAATTAGTAACTTTAGGTTGATTGATTTTGTTTGTTTGTTTGATTTAAGGTTTAATGTCCCCGTCAACACTGTAAAGGTCATTTTGGAGACGTTGCTTCCAATTTTGTGGGACTTTTACCCGACATTGAGATGAAATGACATCTCCTAGGTTGATTGATAAACAATTGACAAAAAAATGAGGAGCCTTTAAGAAGAAATGGGCCTACATGGCCTATTTGTTTAGCCTTTCCATGCCCCACCACTGGCGGGGTATTATGTGATACCCTCCGACATTTTGAGTGTCTGTTGATCTGTTTGTCCCTCCATCAGGGCCTCTATTTCGTATGCACTCTGTTAGAGATATTCTCATGAAACTTCAGAGATATGTAGAGCACCATGAGAGGATATGCAGAACATATGAACTGCAACACTGATTTTCCTACTTTTGGAAGTTACCGTATTCGCCCTAATTACCGCACCGTGCGCTTAGTTTTTTCAAAATCGTGTCATAAAATCATGGTGAAAAATCTACCTAATTAGCGCACACTTGATACGAAAACAACAGCTTCCAAGATGATACATACTGATAATTAATGGGACGGAAAAAGATACTGAAGCATTGCCTTCACTGTTGGAAGAAATAATGGTAAGTTTTTATAGATTTACTACGAGTGCTTCAAGGGGAAATTACTGTAAAGTGTGCGCTTATGCATTTCCTTTTCAAAAATAGCTTTGCTGTGCGCTTATAGGAGCATGTGCGGTAATTAGGGCGAATACGGTATTGCCTTTTGAATATTGAACAAAGCCATTTCTTCCATAGTTTCGTGTCTACTCCATAACTATGATAAATATTTGAGAGATTTTCACGAAACTTCATAAATATGTAGAGCACCATGAGTCAACATGCAGAACATACAAACAGTAACTCTGATTTTCCTACTTTGGAGTTAATGTCCTTTCAACATTTCTGTAATAGTTTCGTGTCTGCTCCATAACTCTGATACCGTTTGAGATACTGTATTTCCATGAAACTTCACAGGTGGTTCGAGCCTCGCTCGGGTCACGTGAGACGCCAAGTTCTGCAACGGAAGGTCAGGTGGTTTTTCTCTGGGTACTCCGGTTTTCGCCCACCTCTGATTAACGATCAGCTCGATATGAGTGAAATAATCTTGAAAGGGCCGTAAAACCAAAACCAAAAAAAAAAAAAAATAAATAAAACTTCACAGATATATAGAGCACTATGAGACGTCATTCAGAACTTATGAACCGTAACTTTGATTTTCCTGCTTTTGCAGTTTCATGTATTGCCCCTTAAATATTAACCCTTTTTGTACCAAATGGAATCTTCCTCCTTATATATAGCAGGAGTCCATTTAAAAATTTAGGGGTGTCAGGTTGTGTTTTCATCAAAATTTATTTGGAAAATGCCTGAACTTACAGCAAACAGTGGAGGCCCTGATCAGACGCTTCTGCGGCGTCTGATCTGGGCCTGCATTGTTTGCCCGGGTACCCATTTTGGGGTTTCTGGTACTTAATGGGTTAAACATAGCCATTTCTATCATGTAGTCTGTTTGAAGCACTATATCTCCTGAACCTGTTGATGGATTATGACTAAACTTGCATAGTACATAACCAGGGGAATGAATCAATGAAATTTTGTCAAACTTGGTACAATATATCATTGCAGCCGACCAAAGATTTGAATAGATTTTGGTGACCTTGGCCTTATTTCCAAGGACACAGGCCCCCAAAGCCATCAATTTTGGCTTGTTTGAATGAATACATGACATTTGGGCAAAATTTGTGCAATATACATGTATTGCAATTTACCAAAGATTTGGTTTGCTTTTGGTGACCTTGACCTTTTTTTCAAGGTGACAAGCCCCCAAGAAACTGTCAATTTTGGGTCAGAAATGGCTTGTCTGCACCCTTTCACATTTTTGAATGAATACATTTTTTGGATGGGTTTTTAAAAAAAATCCGTCCTTTAAAATAGCGATGTCCGGGCGGGTGGGCGTCATGTGGGCGGGCGTCGTCCCAGGTTTACCTTTTTTTCAAAAACCCGTCCATAATGCCTTTTTGTGTTTTTCTTGTTTTGTTTGATTCGAGGTTTAACGTAATTTGATTGATAGATTGCCTCCGTGGTGTAGTGGTTATGCTACTCGCCTTGTAAACCAGGGGTCGCAGGATCGATCCCAGGCTTCTTCAGACTTTCGGATGAGTCTTTAAACCGAGGTCCCGTCTCTGTATGACAGACGAAAACTCAAACACTCACTCAAACACTCACTTGATTGATAGTCAGAAATGGGTGTGGCCAATTAATTTATTCAGCAGGATAAGGATCTGTAGAAAATACCTATACCTGTCCACCTTTAGTTCACATTTAATTAGGTTATCACATTTAGACATTTTACAGGTAATATATTGACCCTGCAGCAAAGGTCAGACAGTGCAAAATACCACTTGATGTGAAGTATATTACCTAAAGATTTAGACCCCAATACAAATAAAGTCCTGTTTGAGTTTCATTTCCCAACAACAACTAAGGTCATATGGAGACTGGACCTTGGTTTAACCCTTATCTTGCTGAATATTCATCTAAGCCACACCCATTTCTGTCTATCAACCAATCAAATTACTTGATGTAATTTATTGCTACAAATTCATAAACTGAATGCCAAACAGTGTAGATCCTGATCAGATGGCTTCTTCAGAAGCCATCTGATCTGGATCTACAATGTTTGCAAAGATAGGGGTTGTCGTGAACAGCAAGATAAGGGTTAAAGACTGAGAAGTCTGGAATAGAACCTAGGACCCCTGGTTTATGAGGCGAGTAGCTTAACCACTTAACCACAGAGGCTTATAATCTTTTTGGATACAGACATAGAGGTGTAGTGATTTGATTTTTAACCCGTTGCATGCGGGGGGAAACCTCTAAAGGGGTACCTTGGCAAACAGTGCAGGCCCAGATCAGATGCCACAGAATGCGACTAATCCTGGTGATCCTATCAGATCTTGAGGCAGTCGTGACAATCGTGTTAATCGTAGAAACTTTTGAACAGTTCAAAATTTTTCAACGATCAACACGATCAGTTGTCAAATCGGGGTCATCGTATCATATTGTATTGTATCGTAACAAAACGCAACAGATCGCAACCAATCATGCTTCTAAATCGTAGTCGATCTTGAACAAGCCAAATACCGCATTCTGTTGAGATGTGTTGCGATCTGTCACGATTTGTTATGCTCTGTTCGGTCCCAGTGCTAAAGACCTGTCACAAATGACTCTCGATCAGATATGAGTGGCTTTGAGAAGATAGGAGTAAATGTGAGTAGATATGAGTAGTTACGTTTTTACACACACATTCACAATCTGTTACTAGTTCTCGTGCCCATATGTATACCAGACAAGATTTAATGCGACTCATTCAGCGATCTGCTCTTGAAGAGAGTACATCTAGTTGCAGGCCTTTGCTAGTATTTTTGGAGCCTTTGAGAGATGTCACCAAAGGGTACTAGAGGCAAGAATGGAAACGGCAAGGCTGTCCCATCCCAAGAGCCTGAGCTATTCCAGCCAGAGAAACTGCCACATGGTCATCATCCACAACTCTTACCATCATCAATTGTTGGCGGTTAGTGTTTATGCTGCAAAAGTTCAAGAAACATGGTCAGTCTGGCTGTTTAATTTATGTACCCGTCGGGGTCCAGTCGTAGCTCAAATTGTGATCACCTTAGTTCATGATCTTGAAAACATCCAGACCACAGTCGTATGCTATTGTAACGGAGCACTTCGGTTCGTGATGAGCTTATCAGAAAGTAACTGCACGTATCAGATCGTCCCAATTCGGGGAACCTGATCGTGATGATCGTTTCAGATCGAGACCCAATCGTAGACTCGATCGCAACAATTCTGTCGGAACGCATTTGATCTGAATGGTAGAACAGACCGTGGCTGATCGTGACACCTGAAATTGCAGAGAAAATTGCACGACCAGCTACGAATGGCCAATCCTGCCTATCATAACGTATCGCACGCCGTGGGAACCTGGCATAACCGAGTATTCTGTCAAAAATAGAATAAAAACGAAAAAATAGGCCTTGCACCACGTGAACAAGTCCGTGAAATGAAGACCCCCTAAACCCCACTTCATTTAGATAAAACTGGAGTTTACGGGGATAGGCATTATTTTTAGCTCTTCTGTTTTTTGAAAAAAAACTTTCGAGCTATTGTCATCACACCGGCGTCTTCGTTGTCGTCTGGCGTTGTCCTTAACCGAAAACCTTAACCTTGACCATATTTCCAAAAGTATTTGGCCTACCTTCATGAAACTTCATACACATACTCACCATCACAAGAGCTACATTCCCTACAAGTTTTATAACTCCATCTTGCAATTTGATTGCTCTTGTTTGACTTAGAACTTTGGTTTTCTAAAAGAAACTGCAGACGAGCGTTGGCACCCGCATGCGGTGCTCTTGTTCTTTTTTCTTCTCCAAGACATAGGTTGTGGGTTCTCGTTAGAACCGCCTCAATGAGGCGGTTCTAACGAGCACCCACAACCTCTGTTTTGAGCATTTATAAGGAAAATATCACTGATTTTCATCAGAAAAGTAGCCATTTTGGAGATGTGAAAAATGCACAATGTCACATGGGTGAGTTATCATAATGTGGGTTATTTTGTGTTGTCTCCCAGAGGAAGGGAGAGAGGAGATAGTAGAAGAGATGAGAGAGAAGGGACAGGGGATAGAGAGAAGAATGAATGAAAGTGAAGAGACTTGACCCTTGTCCTGCTGAATATTCATATATGCCACACCCACTACCGATTATCAACCAATCAGATAACTTGATGCAAATTATTGCAACAAATTCATAAACTGAATGACAATGTAGATCCTGATCAGATGGCTTCTTCAGAAGCCATCTGATCTGGATCTTCATTGTTTGAAAGATAAGACATATCCGGGATCAGCAGGACAAGGGTTAAGAACCGAAAGCTTTCCCCCCACCTTCCTGACCAGCACAGTAAGCCCAATATCAGTTGGATGTCTCGGGGACATAAGATACACAAGGACTTTGTTTGATTTGAGGTTTAATGCCCCCGTCAACACTGTATAGGCCATTTTGGAGACTTGCTTCCAATTTTGTGGGACTTTTACCCGACATTGAGATGAAATGACATCTCAAGCCCTGTCGCCCAATGAAACCAATAGGGTTTATAAGCATGGACGGTCCGACTCGCACGGCTTTGCCTGGGCAGGCTAAGATCCTCTAAGCGGTTTACCATTACTCGTGAACGGTCGGTTACAGCTCTACGTGGAAGCATCGTGCAGTCCATCTATTCCTTCAAGCCCCGATGGGTGGGGGCCGACATTATCGTAATGAAAAAAACTACATCTGAAAATGTTGTCTGCTTATTATGTCGTCTGCTGAATCTTCTTGCAAACCTTTTAGAAATATTTTTGCATATAGGCAAACAGTGTGGACCCAGATCAGACTGCCTAGGAGCAGTCTGATCTGGGTCCACATTGTTTGCAAAAATGACTTTCAAAGTAACCAGCAGATGACAAAGCAGACAAAAATTGTCATGATCGGCATTTTATGGATCAAAAATGTGGGCCACTTACTCCTCCACCATACCCAAGTGGAATCTGTAGATAGGTAAAAATTCTTTTCTTTATTTTTGCCATTATGGAGCATGTTTGATTTTCAAAGCTTTTTGGTGCAGGGGCTTACATTGTAGACCATGATCAGACTGCTTCTAGATCTGGATCTGCATTGTAGCTTTAGCTATTCGCCCACCGGGGCTTGAAGAAATAGATGGGCTGCATGGTGCTTCCACGCAGAGCTGAACCCGACTGCACACAAGTAGTGGTAAACCGCTTAGAGGATCTAAGCCTGCCCTGGTAAATCGGTGCGAATCGGACTGTCCATGCTTATAAAGCCTGTTGGTTTCATTGGGCGACAGGGCTGTTGACGGGGACGTTAAACCTTAAATCAAAGGTGGAATCTGTAGATTAAATATGGTATTTAGGTAAAAAAATTTTTTTTTAATTTTTGCTATTATTGAGCATGTTTGATTTTCAAAGCTTTTTGGTGCAGGGGCTTACATTGTAGGCCATGATCAGACTGCTCCTAGATCTGGATCTGCATTGTAGCTTTAGCTATTCATGGATGTTACAATAGGTGAAAAGATAGTATACATAAATACATACTTGTAAGATACTTAGGTATGATATATTAACTATACATTAATCTGGCTGTGTACCATTCATTAAAAAAAAAGGAAAAAAAAAAATGTAAGCTACTATGAAAACTGTCCGCCACCGCCCATAGGGGCTTGAAGAAATATATGGGCTGCACGATGCTTCCACGCAGAGCTGAATCCGGCCCGCACACTAGTACTGGTAAACCCCTTAGAGGATCTAAGCCTGTCCAGGAACCGCGGTGCAAGGCAGACCGTCCATGCTAATAAACCCTATTGGTTTCATTGGGCGACAGGGCTTGAGATGTCATTTCATCTTAATGTCGGGTAAAAGTCCCACAAAATTGGAAGCAACGTCTCCAAAATGACCTTTACAGTGTTGACGGGGACGTTAAACCTCAAATCAAACAAAAACTATGAAAACTGGTGCAACTAGAGTTTTAGACTGAATCAGACCAGCCCATTTAAATTTATTAAAACCTGGTGTTATTTACTTTTGTGGTTTGTTTACTGAAATACTGCAATTCATCACTACTAATTAACACCTGTGCAAGGATATATGGTAGACATATGTTACTCTTGTCTGAAGTAGCCAAGTGGAGGTCATTGGGTGCAACATGAACAGCATTTGGCAGTCTAGACTGGTTTTTGTCACATCACAGGAATTATAGTTGTGTATTGGCGGGTGTATATAAATAAATACAAGGAAAATAATTAGTGGATTATATTGCTTTATTTCTCTCTCAGTAAATCAAGATAATCCTAGGATATCTGTTCCTAAAATTGGTATGTTTGGCATTCCTTGATTTTTTTTCTTTTCATTATTTATTTATTTATTTTTTTTTCATTATTTAATTTTTTTTTTAGATTTTACAAATATTATTTGTAGCCCCAGAATGGAAGTGCATCACGATTACATGTCCGTGAAACAAAGATCCCTTATATAGAGAAAAATGGGGTTTATGGGGGTATACATTATCTGCCTTATCTCTGCTCAAAAACATAGATTGTGGGTACTCGTTAGAACCGCCTCATTGAGGCGGTTCTAACGAGCACACACAATCTATGTTGAAAGAAAAAATAAGAATGTTCCAATTTTTTTTCTCAGTATTTGTAATTTCTGCACCATGTTGGACACCATTTTTTCACATAGACATGTTTTTCAAATGTATAGGATCGGTAGTAAATGTTGGAATATTTTTTGCATATTTTCCATAAAAAACATTTATACTGTGGGTACATTTAAGAAGGGGTTCCTTTAGAGCTGTAATTAAATGATAGGTGCATGATACATGATAGGTGTATACTTTAAGAGTTGTCATTATGAAAACATGCCTATACAAATGTATTGTAAACTTTACCGCCGAAAAAACAAAAATTTTAACCCTTGTTCTGCTGAGCCCGGATATGTCTTATCTTTCAAACAATGTAGAACCAGATCAGATGGCTTCTGATGAAGCCATCTGATCAGGATCTACATTGTCATTCAGATTGTGAATTTGTTGCAATAATTTGCATCAAGTAACCTGATTGGCTGATAATCAGTAGTGGGTGTGGCAGATTGATATATTCAGCAGGACAAGGGTTAAGATGAAAAATTGTGATATTTTTCTTATTTCTGCTCTAAAATAAAGATTGTGGGTGCTCATTGAGCCGGTTCTAACAAGTACCCACAATCTATCTATATTTTGGAACAGAAATACGGCCCCCGCCAATCGGGGCTTGAAGAAATAGATGAGCTGCACGATGCTTCCACGCAGAGCTGAAACTGACCGCACACGAGTACTGGTAAACCGCTTAGTGGATCTTAGCCTGCTCAGGCAAAGCGGTTCGAGTTGGACCATCCATGCTTATAAACCCTATTGGTTTCTTTGGGCAACAGGGCTTGAGATGTTATTTCATTTTCATTCGGCAACAGGG
The DNA here is from genome assembly GCA_963580285.1 of Lucinisca nassula. Lineage (NCBI taxonomy): Eukaryota > Metazoa > Mollusca > Bivalvia > Lucinida > Lucinidae > Lucinisca > Lucinisca nassula. Next base: position 27,242,448 of record OY757017.1, read on the forward strand.
CTTGAGATGTCATTTCATCTCAGTGTCTGGGAAAAGTCCCACAAAATTGGAAGCAACATCTGCAAAATAACCTATACAGTGTTGAGGGCGACGTTAAACCACAAATCAAACAAACAAACTAACAGAGCAGAAATAAGAAAAAAATAATTTTTACGCCTGTAAACCCCAGTTTTACTATAAAAAGTGGGTTCAAGGGGGTCAAAATTATATAGGCATGTTTTCGTGATGGAACATAATGGGTGCACTTTTGAGCTGTGATTACAAGAAATGCACACTTCAGAGCTCAGGATACATATTATAGCTGTGATTAGATGATAGACACACTTTAGAGCTGTAATAATGAAAGATGCACCATAGAGCTGTGATTACATGATAGACACACTTTAGAGCTGTGGTAATATGATAGGTGCACTTCAGAGCTGTGATTTCATGATAGGTGCACTTCAGAGCTGTGATTACATGATAGGTGCACCTCAGAGCTGTGATTACATGATAGGTGCACCTCAGAGCTGTGATTACATGATAGGTGCACCTCAGATCTGTGATTACATGATAGGTGCACTTCAGAGCTGTGGTTACATGAAAGGTGCACTTCAGAGCTGGGATTACATGATAGGTGCACCTCAGAGCAGTGATTACATGATTGGTGCACTTCAGAGCTGTGATTACATGATAGGTGCAGTTCAGAGCTGTGATTACATGATAGGTGCACCTCAGAGCTGTGATTACATGATTGGTGCACTCTTGACTAAGAGCTGTGGGTACATGATATGTGCACTTCAGAGCTGTGATTACATGATAGGTGCACTTCAGAGCAGTGATTACATGATTGGTGCACTTCAGAGCTGTGATTACATTATATGTTCACTTCAGAGCTGTGATTACATGATATGTGCACTTCAGAGCTGTGATTACATGATAGGTGCACTTCAGAGCTGTGGCGCTTCAGAGATTACATGATAGGTGCACCTCAGAGCTTTGATTACATGGTAGGTGCACTTCATCAGAGCTGTGATTACATGATAGGTGCACTTCAGAGCTGTGATTACATGATAGGTGCACTTCAGAGGTGTGTGATATGTGATAGGTGCTTATGAGACTGCATCGCAGAGCTGTGATTACATGATAGGTGCACTTCATAATAGGTGCACATAAGAGCTGTGACTCCTTGATAAGTTCACATTATACATGTAGCAGTGATTAACATTAAACCAGTCATTTTATAATTGTACACACTTCGGAAAAGTAATTTTATTGTAGGTGCACATTAGAGCTATTATTCATGATAAGTGCACATTGGACTAAGAGCTGTGATACATGGTTTGACACATTAGAGCTGTGATTCCATGATAGGTGCACTTTAGAGATGCTGATATACATAAGTGTACTATTATGGTTAAGAACTAAGCCTGCCGCGAGTCGGACCGTCCCTGAAAAAACCCTATTGGTGTTTTGGGCGATATAGGGCTTGAAATGTCATTTCATATGAATATCGGATAAAATTCCCACAAAATTACATGATAGACACACTTAAGACTCGCACCGCTTTGCCTGGGCAGGCTTAGATCCTCTCTAAGCAGTTTACCAGTACTCCTGTGCTGGTCGGTTTCAGCTCTGCGTGGAAGTATCATGCAGCCCATCTTTTACTTCAAGCCCCGAATGGCGGTTCATATGATAATATTTGTAGCTGTCTATACACATCCTGTGACCCATCCCCCCCTCCCCCCACCCCCACCCACTACCCATGGAACCCCTTTTCAGACTCCCCTTGTTGTCAGCTGTCGGTGCTGTGCAACATGTGATTTTCAGCATGTGCAACTGCTAGAAGTCTAGACTTCAGACATCCAAATTGGTATGATAATAAAAAGGACAATGACAATTAAATATTTTAACTTCTTAAAAACCACAAAAATTTTGCAGGTTTTAAAGCTTGAGGTTTGTAAATTAGTGTTTTATGATGATAATTTTACAAGGAGTGAGTGATATTTTACTGTAGTTACTCAAAATATCGGGACGCTTTTCCAGTAAATAAGCAGAGACGCAGATTTGTGCAAACTTTTTAACCCATTGTATACTAGTGGACTTCCATTGCTGTATGTTGGACAAGTCCATTTGTTAGAAAAGGGGTGTCAAAATAGTAGTGGAGGCAATGATCAGGAATCGATACAATTAACCCACAGCTCCCATCAGAGAAAACACAAACATGAAACAACAGACCCTAATGGAAACACCAACAGCGGAAAGCCAAAAGCTCAGTTACTTTCCCACAAAATGGCCAATAGGCTATCCAAAATAAAATAAGCGACACAAACACCCAAAGACAAAGCATAATAAAAATAAACCACGACAGAAGAACCGGCTTGAAAGGGGGGGGGGGGGGGGGGCTTAAACCGATTTTATGTGGCCACAATCCTTGCCCTTACTTCCGTCGTGATAAAACAAATAATTTGTTCAGTCCGCATGAAGGCCTCCTAACTCATCAGTGCTACATCTCCATGAACACAAAAATCAAAGAACCACAGAGATGAAACAACGGTGAGGACTCAACAGCAAGAAACCACTGAAATGCTGGAGCAAAAGAAAACCAACAGTTAGACTCAGATGGGCTCGACCAGAGACAGAGCATCAGGTACCAACCAACATAAGCCTTTACGCTGGAACTGTCATAGAATCTGAGGCCTGACCCACCGGCGTGCAATTAAAGAGGGAAGCAAAGTTGTCAACCGTGATTGGGTTAACTACCATGCACATAGTCTTTTGTGTAACATTTATGTTGTACCTAATCTTTTTATATCGAATAATGTTTTTGTTTTCTATTTATGACGTAAAATTCTGTTAGCAAATAGTGCAGGCCCTGATCAGATCATCATGTTAACAAGTCCATGAAACTTACACCCCTCTAAACCCCACTTTACATAGAGAAAAGTGGGGTTTAAGGGGGCTAAACATTATTTTTCTTATTTTTGCTCCAAGACATAGGTTGTGGGTACTCGTTAGAACCGCCTCAATGAGGCGGTTCTAACGAGCACCCACAACCTATGTTTGCAGCATTTATAAGGAAAATATCACGAATTTTCATCAGAAAAGTAGCCATTTTGGAGATATGAAAAATGTACTATGTCACACGGGTGTATTATCGTAATGTGCCGCTCAGGCGCCACATTCTGCGGCGTCTGATCTGGGCTTGCACTGTTTGCCAAGGTACCCCATTAGGGGTTTCCCGCATACAATGGGTTAATAGAAACAGATTAGTTTTGGTATTCAACCTGTGTGCTTAGTTTTTCAAAATTGTAAATAAAAAAAATTGTGGTGAAAAATCACACTTGATAGTTGATACGAAAAAAAAATTAGCTAGGACACATTACAGATCAAGTTGAATTTCAGCAGAGGGGTTCACCACATATACATATGATTGTCTGGGTCAAAAACGCACCAAAACTCGTTATGAAATCATGGGGAGGTTACTGTAAAATGTGTGCTTGTGCACTTTTCTTTCCAAAAATATCTTGGGTGTGTGCTTTTAGTAGCATGTGAGATTAATAGGGAGAATATGGTATTTTGAGTTAATTATCAAACACAGGTGGGCAAAAACCAGAGTACCCAGAGAACGAAACCTGACTCTCCATTGTAGAACTTGACATCTTACAATGTCATGTGGAATAGACACAGATAAGGTTGGTTTTTGGTGATAATTAACCCTTACCCTGCTGAATAATTTAGTTAGCCACACCCATTCCTGACTATCAGCCAATCAGATTACATGATATAATTTTTTCATTCAAATTCACAAACAGAATGACAAACAGTATAGATCTTGATCAGATGGCTTCTTCTGAAGCCATCTGATCTGGATCTACACTGTTTGTAAAGGTAGGAGTTGCCACAAACAGCAGGATAAGGGTCAAAGGATGATTTCTGAGTCAGTTCTCATTAAAAGCCTATGTTGTGGGCTATCATTTGAACCGCCTTGCTCTCAATAAAAACCTATGTTGTGGGTATTCTTTTGAACCACCTTGCTCTCCATAAAAACCTGTGTTGTGGGCTTACCAAGGCGGCTCTTCTGTGGCGATTTATTTATGTTGTTGTTTGTTACTTACTGTTTGTATCACATGTGTCTTTTAATTTTGGATGGCCATATGGCCATTTTGTGGGAAAGTAACTGTCCATATGGCCTTCCTTTGTTTAGGTTTCCATTATGGTCTGGTCACTTAATGTTTGTATTTCTTTCCCTTTGGTGTCTTTTATGGATGGAGTAAGTTAATTGTATCAATTCCTGATCTTTGTTTTACTTCTACTTTTCATTTGAACTGCTTTGGTCTCCATAAAAACCTCTATTGTTGGTATTCTTATGAACTGCCTTGGTCTCCATAAAAACCTATGTTGTGGGTATTCTTTTGAACCGAACCGCCTTGCTCTCCAAAAAAACCTATGTTGTGGGTATTCTTATGAACCATCTTGCTCTCCATAAAAAAACTCTATTGTTGGTATTCTTATGAACTGCCTTGGTCTCCATAAAAACCTATGTTGTGGGTATTCTTTTGAACCAAACCACCTTGCTCTCCATAAAAACCTATGTTGTGGGTATTCTTTTGAACCACCTTGCTCTGCATAAAAACCTATGTTGTGGGTATACTTATGGCCCACCTTGCTCTCCATAAAAACCTATGGTTTGGATATTCTTTTGAACCACCTTGCTCTCCATAAAAACCTATGTTGTGGGTATTCTTTTGATCCCCCTTGCTCTCCATAAAAACCTATGTTGTGGGTATTCTTTTGAACCATCTTGCTCTCCATAAAAAACCTATCTTGTGGGTATTCTTTTGAACCACCTTGCTCTCCATAAAAACCTATGCTGTGGGTCTTCTTTTGAACCATTTTGCTCTCCATAAAACCTATGTTGTGGGTATTCTTATGAACTGCCTTGCTCTCCATAAAAACCTATGTTGTGGGTATTCTTATGAACTGCCTTGCTCTCCATAAAAACCTATGTTGTGGGTATTCTTATGAACCAAGTTGCTCTCCATAAAAACCTATGTTGTGGGTATTCTTATGAACTGCCTTGCTCTCCATAAAAACCTATGTTGTGGTAATTCTTATGAACCACCTTGCTCTTTATGAAAACCTATGTTGTGGGTATTCTTATGAACCGCCTTGCTCGCCATAAAAACCTATGTTTTGGGTATTCTTATGAACTGCCTTGCTCTCCATAAAAACCTATGTTGTGGGTATTCTTATGAACCGCCTTTCTCTCCATAAAAACCTATGTTGTGGGTATTCTTATGAACCACCTTGCTCTCCAAAAAAACCTATGTTGTGGGTATTCTTATGAACTGCCTTGCTCTTTATGAAAACCTATGTTGTGGGTATTCTTATGAACCACCTTGCTCTCCGTAAAAACCTATGTTTTGGGTATTCTTATGAACTGCCTTGCTCTCCATAAAAACCTATGTTGTGGGTATTCTTATGAACTGCCTTGCTCTCCATTAAAACCTATGTTGTGGGTATTCTTATGAACCACCTTGCTCTTTATAAAAACCTATGTTGTGGGTATTCTTATGAACTGCCTTGCTCTCCATAAAAACCTATGTTGTGGGTATCCTTATGAACTGCCTTGCTCTCCATTAAAACCTATGTTGTGGGTATTCTTTTGAACCGCCTTGCTCTCCATAAAAACCTATGTTGTGGGTATTCTTATGAACCACCTTGCTCTTTATAAAAACCTATGTTGTGGGTATTCTTATGAACTGCCTTGCTGTCCATTAAAACCTATGTTGTGGGTATTCTTTAGAACCATCTTGCTGTCCATAAAAACCTATGTTGTGGGTATTCTTATGAACCACCTTGCTCTTTATAAAAACCTATGTTGTTGGTATTCTATGAACCGCAGTGTTTCATCTCAATGTTGGGTAAAAGTCCCACAAAATTGGAAGCAACATTTCCAAAATGACCTATATAGTGTTGACGGGGACGTTAAACATCAAATCAAACAAACAAACAAAACAATCTTGTTTACTACCTCTTAATTAGCCCCCGCCCATAGGGGCTTGAAGAAATATATGGGCTGCATGATGCTTCCACGCAGAGCTGAATCTGGCCTGCACACTAGTACTGGTAAACCGCTTAGAGACTCTAAGCCTGTCCAGGAACCGCGGTGCGAGGCTGACCGTGTCCATGCTAATAAACCCTATTGGTTTCATTGGGCGACAGGGCTTGAGATGTCATTTCATCTCAATGTCGGGTAAAAGTCCCACACAATTGGAAGCAACGTCTCCAAAATTGGAACGGGCCTCCGTGGCCTAGTGGTTAAGAGCGCTGACTCTTGATCATTAGGTCTCTCACCGCTGTGGTTCGAGCCTCGCTCGGGTCACATGTGAGATGCCAAGTTCTGTAACGGAAGGTCAGGCGGTTTTTCTCCGGGTACTCGGTTTTCGCCCACAAAATTGAAAGAAACGTCTCCAAAATGACCTTAACAGTGTTGACGGGGACGTAAAACCTCAAATCAAACAAACAAAACAAAGCAACGATAGTTTATCAATCAGCCATTTCAAACAAACAAACAAACAAAGCCTGACGAAGAATGCAACAGTTATTTTATTGTTTAACTGGGGTTAATTTCCAGTAAATCTGTCCCCTACACTCTCGTTGAATCATCGACATCTGTACCCAGTAACGTCGACAACTGTACCCCGCAAACTTTCACTTCATCGACAGCCGTATCGATGAAACTATAAACAGTTCCACAGATGCATATAAAGACATGTCGACACACAAATAAAAGGTTATCGCGTATGTTAATGATGTATCCGCATCATTTCGTCCTCGATATTCCATGACACTGAATAAGAGCCACGCATTTCCCCGGAAGTACTTATTTTATATATTTTCCCGTTTAATTCCGCCCAGCGTCAAAACAGGCTATTAGTCAGACTTCCAAAACACTTGAAACAACAGCAAACTATTTCACAAACGATTTGACACCACAAAAGTGGACAGACATACACAAAAATAACACATTTAGAGCGAATTTATCGACTACCCTCCTCTGTCGACATCCGTACTGCTCGGTCGAAAACCGTATTTCTCGGTCGACAGCAGCTTTACACAGTACCGGCTCGGTCGACAACACAGGTATAGAAAATGGTATTACCCCCGTGTTCACTGTACTAGTTCTTGTCAATTGTTATTTACACCAAACATATTGTGTTTTGATGATAAATGTTGAAATTGTACTGTTATCAGGTCATAGCTGCACAGTTGGCACATTGACTGTCAATAATGACTGACAGTGCCTTGTGACCTATTGAGTACATTCTTGCTATCAAAGACATATCTTAAAGTTTTGAAATCAAAATGTTGCAGTTGAAAGAAGCAGATGTTGCAGCAAAAAAAAAAAAAAAAATATCAAAGTACTGAAAGTACTGAGGAAAGTTGATTTATGAGGAATAATTATGAGCCCCGCCAAGCGAATTTGTGTCTTCGAGCATTCCGTCATGACAAATCTTAACTGCGCATGCCCAGCCATTCAGAGGGGCCAGGGATATGGCTTTCTGTCTGAAGGTTCCTCTTGATTCACTGCTCGCATAGGTGATAAGTACCAAAATCGCTTGACGGGGCCCATATAACAATGTTAGTCGTAGATCAAGCAGTTCTCTAGATATTTTGTGCACAAGTGCCCAGCGGGTTAAACAATTTGACGAAGAAAAAAAAGATTCAACGATTGTTTTGAGTTTAACGACAGGCCAACCCTTGTGGATCATTTTTGTCTTCTCCAAGAGAAAGGGGGAAAGAGATAGAAGAGACCGTAGAGGAGATGAAAGTGAGGGACAGGGGACGAGGTAGAAATACACTGTATCTATGCAAACCTTGTAGATCCTGATAAGACGGCACATAGCAAGCACGTCTTGCCAGAATCTACATGTACACTGTTTGCCATCATGTCAGTTTGTTTTTTTAGCTCACCTGTCACGTAGTGACAAGGTGAGCTTTTGGGATCACTTTTTGTCCGTCGTCCGTCGTGCGTCCATGCGTCCGTGCGTCCGTGCGTGCGTCCGTAAACTTTTCTTCAAACGACATCTCCTCCTAAACCGCTGATCGGATTTTGACCAAACTTCACAGGAATGATCCTTAGGTGGTCCCCTTTCAAAGTTGTTCAAATGGTTCCGGTCTGTTGCACATATAGGTCACAGTAGCCAAAAATAGATTTTTTTCACCGAAAACTTAAACAATCTTCTTCTCTGAAACCGCAAGGCCCAGGTCTTTGATATTTGGTATGAAGCTTCATCTAGTGGACTCCTACCAAGATTGTTCAAATTATAGTGCTGGGCAGGGCTCGAGAAACTGAAGCATCAAAATCGGTCCAGCCAGATTTCGCCAAAAAATTACGGAAATTGCCGAAGCGGTTCGGTAATTTCCGTAAAAATGACCTTGGTTTCTATTGTGTAGTGATTTGCAATTTCAAAATACGGAGTGCCGCTGTGTTATCAGGGTAATGAATGGCATAACAATACCGGTACTGCTCTTACACTTGTTCAACGAATATGAACATCAGTATCTCGATTAAAAACAGCAATATTTGCTCACATTGTTCAGACACGCCAGATTTTATCTACTTTCATTTTCCCAATATCCGTGTCACCCAGAAACTGAAGAGGGCTAAAGGGAAACAACCAGTGTGGTGCAGTCAAATACTATTTCGCCTTGTGCTGCAGTTGGCCACTACATTTTTAGTGCAGTGTTTCACCCCTGTGCCACGTCGAGGCCCAGCACATCCAACTTCGGAAGAGGGTTTTTTATTATTATTATTTATTTATATACTACGCTGTGCCATTTCGAAAACAGAAAAGGCGATATAAAACGATCTTACAAGCATTAAATACTTTCAGCTAAAGTTATTACTCTCTTGTAAGCATGGCCGATTTTAACACCTTTCTTTGTATCGGACAATTAAAAAATCAAACTTTAACCTTATCCCCTTAATTTAAAATTTTCACATCTCGGATAATTGGCAATTACAGATAAACAATTAACAACAGAAAAAAACAACTTTTTTATTGTAATGCGTAATTAAGCAGGTGCGAAGTGTTGTCATTTAAAATACAGTACAAAACTACACATCAAAAGGTAACATGAGACACTTTGTTTTCACACATCCATCATCTTACCAATTACCTTGCATATCAAAAACACCGATATGGTATTGTTCCATGCCTCAGCGGTCACCAAAGTGGACAGATCAGATTACATGATTTTGACACGCGGATCAAATTTCGCTGTGATAAGATCAAAGACCCTGACGTGGACTTGTCCGATTTTCACCTAGTTAGATAATGAACCGGTCTAACACCTTACGCTTGAGGCATTTTTGTGTACTTGCTTGGATTGTCAGTGGAAAAAGGTCAGTTTGTTTTTACAAAATAACGGCTTGGCAAAAATTTTCGAACCGATTTTTAGCTCACCTGAGCACGAAGTGCTCAAGGTGAGCTTTTGGGATCGGTCTTTGTCCGTCGTCCGTGCGTCCGTGCGTCCGTCGTCAACTTTTGCTTTAAACAACTTCTTCTCCAAAACTGCTGGACAGATTTTGATCTAATTTCACAGGAATGCTCCTTGGGTGATCCTCTACCAAAATTGCTCAAACTATTCTGCTCGGGTGAACAAGATGGCCGCCAGAGCTAAAAATAGAAAAACCTTTAAACGACTTCTCCTGCTTAACCAGTGGATGGATTTTGAATTTATTTCACAGGAATGTTCCTTGGATGACCTTCTACCAAAATTGCTCAAACAGTTCCGCTCGGGTGAACAAAATGGCCGCCAGAGCTAAAAATAGAAAAACCTTTAAAGGACTTCTTCTCCTTAACCAGTGGATGGATTTTGAAATCATTGCACAGGAATGTTTCTTGGGTGCCCCTCTACTAAAATTGCTCAAACCGTTCTGCTCGGGTGAACAAAATGGCCGCCAGAGCTAAAAATAGAATAACCTTTAAACGGCTTTTTCTCCTTAACCAGTGGATGGATTTTGAAATTATTTCAAAGGAGTGTTCCTTGTGTGACCCTCTACCAGAATTGCTCAAATCGTTCCGCTCGGGTGAACCAAATGGCCGCCAGAGCTAAAAATAGAAAAACCTTTAAACGACTTCTTCTCCTTAACCAGTGGATGGATTTTGAAATTATTGAACAGGAATGTTCCTTGGGAGCCCCTCTACTAAAATTGCTCAAACCGTTCCACTCGGGTGAACAAAATGGCCACCAGAGCTAAAAATAGAAAAACCTTTAAAGGACTTCTTCTCCTTAATCAGTGGATGGATTTCGAAATTAATTCACAGGAATGTTCCTTGGGTGACCCTCTACCAAAATTGCTCAAACTGTTCCGCTCGGGTGAACAAAATGGCCGCCAGAGCTAAAAATAGAAAAACCTTTAAAGGACTTCTTCTCCTTAACCAGTGGATGGATTTCGAAATTACTTCACAGGAATGTTCCTTGGGTGACCCTCTGCCAAAATTGCTCTAACCATTTCCCTCCAGTGAACAAGATGGCCGCCAGAGCTACAAAATAGAAAAACCTTTAAACAACTTCTACTCCTTAACTAGTGGATGGATTTTGAAATTACTTCACAGGAAGGTTCCTTGGGTGACCCTCTACCAAAATTGCTCAAACCGTTCCGCTCGGGTGAACAAGATGGCCACCAGAGCTAAAAATAGAATAACGTTTAAACGGCTTTTTCTCCTTAACCAGTGGATGGATTTTGAAATTATTTCAAAGGAGTGTTCCTTGTGTGACCCTCTACCAGAATTGCTCAAACCATTCCGCTCGGGTGAACAAAATGGCCACCAGAGCTAAAAATAGAAAAACCTTTAAACGACTTCTTCTCCTTAACCAGTGGATGGATTTTGAAATTATTTCACAGGAATGTTCCTTTGGTGAATCTCATCAAAAAATGCTCATACCGTTCCCCTTGGGTGAACAAAATGGCTGCCAGAGCAAAAATAGAAAAACTTTTAAACGATTTCTTCTCCTTAACCAGTGGATGAATTTTGAAATTATTTCACAGGAATGTTCGTTTGGTGTCCCTCTACCAAAATTGCTCATACTGTTCAGCTAGGGCGAACAAAATGGCCACCAGAGCTTCTCCTGCTTAACCAGTGGATGGATTATTAGCCCTGGAGCCAAAAACGGCCTGCCCCGGGGCCCACTGGTTTTACATAGGCTTATATAGGGAAAACCTTTAAAAATCTTCTTGTCTGAAACCAGAAGGCCCAGGTCTTTGATATTTGGTATGTAGCTTTGTCTAGTGGATCGCTACCAAGATTGTTCAAATTATAGCCCTGGTGCCAAAAACAGCCCCACCCCGGGGCCCACTGGTTTTACATAGGCTTATATGGAAAACCTTTAAAAATCTTCTTGTCTGAAACCAGAAGACCAAGGTCTTTGATATTTGGTATGAAGCTTCATCTAGTGGACCTCTACCAAGATTGTTCAAATTATAGCCCTGGGGCCAAAACCGGCCCCGCCCCGGGGCCCACTGGTTTTACATAGGCTTATATTGGGAAAACCTTTAAAAATCTTCTTGTCTGAAACCAGAAGGCCCAGGTCTTTGATATTTGGTAAGTAGCTTCGTCAAGTGGACCGTTACCAAGATTGTTCAAATTATAGCCCTTGGGCCAAAAAATGCCCCCGCGCCAGGGCCCACTGGTTTTACATAGGCTTTTATAGGGAAAACCTTTAAAAATCTTCTCGTCTGAAACCAGAAGGCCCAGGTCTTTGATATTTGGTATGAAGCGTCATCTAGTGGACCTCTACCAAGATTGTTGAAATTATAGCCCTTGGGCCAAAGAGACCGATTGGTTTTACATAGACTTATAAAGGGAAATTTTTAAAAATCTTCTTCTCTGAAACTGCAAGGCCCAGGTCTTTGATATTTGGTATGGAGCTTCATCTAGTGGACCTCTACCAAGTTTGTCAAAATTATAGCCCTGGGGCCACAAATGCCCCCCACCCAGGGCCCTTTGGTTTTGCAGAGACTTATATAGCCTGGTGCATAGGCTTATGTAGGGAATATCTTTATAAAAATCTTCTTTTCTGAAACAGCAAGGCCCAGGTCTTTGATATTTGGTGTGTAGCGTCATCTAGTGGACCTTTGCCAAGATTGTTCAAATTATAGCCTTTGTTTTTGTTTGGTATGAAGCTTCACCTTTAAGACCTCCCTCAACATTATGCACATTAAAGCCCTTCCGCCAATAATGGCCCTCCCTGGGGCCCACTTGTTACACTATGGATCAGGTGAGCGATCCAGGGCCATCATGGCCCTCTTGTTTTGAAAATTTTATTAAATTATGGACCGATTTTTAAGTCTTCTTTTTCAGTTAAAATCGGTTCAATAAACTCAAAATCGGTTCAGAACCGGAAAACCGGCATTTTCTCGAGCCCTGGTGCTGGGGCCAAGAATGCCCCCGCACGGGGGCCCTTTGGTTTTACATGGGCTTATATAGGGAAAATCTTTAAAAATCTTCTTCTCTGAAACCGCAAGGCCCAGATCTTTGATATTTGGTATGAAGCTTCATCTAGTGGACCCCTACCAAAATTGTTCAATTTATAGTGCTGGAGCTAAAAATGCCTCCGCACGGGGGGCCCTTTGGTTTAACATGGGCTTATATAGGGAAAATCTTGAAAAATCTTCTCCCAGGTCTTTGATATTTGGTATGAAGCTTCATCTAGTGGACTCCTACCAAGATTGTTCAAATTATAGTGCTGGGGCCAAAAATGCCCCCGCACGGGGGCCCTTTGGTTTTACATGGGCTTATATAGGGAAAATCTTGAAAAATCTTCTTCTCTGAAACCGCAAGGCCCAGGTCTTTGATATTTGGTATGAAGCATCATCTAGTGGACTCCTACCAAGATTGTTCAAATTATAGTGCTGGGGCCAAAAATGCCCCCGCACGGGGGCCCTTTGGTTTTACATGGGCTTATATAGGGAAAATCTTGAAAAATCTTCTTCTCTGAAACTGCAAGGCCCTGGTCTTTGATATTTGGTATGAAGCTTTATCTAGTGGACCCCTACCAAGATTGTTCAAATTATAGTGCTGAAGCTAAAAATGCCCCCGCCCCGGGGCCCTTTGGTTTTACATGGGCTTATAAAGGGAAAATCTTGAAAAATCTTCTTCTCTGAAACCTCAAGGCCAAGGTCTTTGATATTTGGTATGAAGCTTCATCTAGTGGACCCCTACCAAGATTGTTCAAATTATAGTGCTGGGGCCAAAAATGCCCCCGCACCAGGGCCCTTTTGTTTTACATAGGCTTATATAGGGAAAATCTTTAAAAATCTTCTTCTCTGAAACGGCAAGGCCAGGTCTTTGATATTTGGTATGAAGCTTCATCTAGTGGACCCCTACCAAGATTGTTCAAATTATAGTGCTGGGGCCAAAAATGCCCCCGCACCAGGGCCCTTTTGTTTCACAAAGGCTTATATAGGGAAAATCTTGAAAAATCTTCTTCTCTGAAACTGCAAGGCCCAGGTCTTTGATATTTGGTATGAAGCTTCATCTTGTGGACCTCTACCAAGATTGTTCAAATTATAGCCCTGGGGCCAAAAATGCCCCCGCTCTGGGGCCCTTTGGTTTTACATGGACTTATATAGGGAAAATCTTTAAAAATCATCTTCTCTGAAACACAAGGCTTAGGTCTTTGATATTTGTTATGAAGCTTCAGCTAGTGGACCTCTACCAAGATTGTTCAAATTATAGCCCTGGGACCAAAAATGCCCCCGCTCAGGGGCCCTTTGGTTTAACATAGACTTATATAAGGAAAATCTTGTTTTACATAGACTTCTATATGCAGGGTAAACCTTTAAAATCATCTTCTCTGAAACCAGAAAGCCCAGGTCTTATATATTCGATATGAAGCGTCATCTTGTGGACCTCTACCAAGATTGTTCAAATTTTAGCCCTGGGGCCAAAATTGACCCTGCTCGGGCCCACTTGTTATGCTTTGGATCAGGTGAGCGAACCAGGGCCCTCTGGGCCCTCTTGTTTGTTTGATTTGAGGTTTATCGTCCCCGTCAACACTGTAAAGGTCATTTTTGAGACGTTGCTTCCAAGTTTGTGGGACTTTTACCCGACATTGAGATGAAATGACATCTCAAGCCCTGTCGCCCAATGAAACCAATAAGGTTTATAAGCATGGACGGTCCAACTCCTGCGCACCGTTTGCCTGGGCAGGCTTTGATCCTCTAAGCAGTTTACCAGTACTCGTGTGCGGGTCGGATTCAGCTCTGCATGGAAACATCATGCAGCCCATCTATTTCTTCAAGCCCCGATGGGCGGGGGCTAGCCATCATGTCAGTGAACTACAGATAATCAGAAATCCTTTTCTATAAGAATATATTTAAAGCGAGAAGAGTCCTGTTTAGAAACTCCGGGATGGAAGAGTAAAACATAAATATCATCAGAAAGCGCGTAGGAAAATAGTCCCAGAGTAGTTTTCTTTTCAGAATTCGTCTTCCTATGCCAATTTATATTCAATCCGTATAAAGTCTCGAAAAATGAAATATTTTGAAAGATGTTCCATGCCTGCAAAATTATTTTTCAAGAGTTCCTTTGGACTATTTTATGCTGCGAACGAACAGTGGAAGTGCAGTAATGCGGTCCAGTACCGGAAGAAGAAATGTGTCGACATAGAAACTTGATTTTATAAATCAAATGGTTTCTTGTGGGTACTTATTGGAATTGCCTAAATGTACTCATTGGAATCGCCTAAATGATTATTAATTGATCGGATGTCATCCATATTAATCCTTTTAGTACCAAATGGTATCTTCCTCCTTATATACATGAATAGCAGGAGTCCATTTCAAAATTTAGGGGTGACAGGTTTGTGTTGTCATCAAAATTTATTTAGAAAATGACTGAACTTTTTGCAAACAGTGTAGGCCCTGATCAGACGCCGCATTCTTCGGCACCTGATCTGAGCCTGCACTGTTTGCCAGGGTACCTGTTTGGGGGTTTCTGGTACTAAATGGATTAATTGACAATCCTGTATTGATCTGACATCATCCATATGGTTTGATTTGATGTTTAACGTCCCCGTCAACACTATATAGGTCATTTTGGAGATGTTGCTTCCAATTTTGTGGGACTTTTACCCGACATTGAGATGAAATGACATCTCAAGCCCTGCCACCCATTGAAACCAATAGGGTTTATAAGCATGGACGGTCCGACTCTCACGGCTTTGCCTGGGCAGGCTTAGATCCTCTAAGCGGTTTACCAGTACTCATGTGTGGGTCGGTTTCAGCTCTGCATGGAAGCATCATGCAGCCCATCTATTTCTTCAAGCCCCGATGGGCGGGGGCTGAATATTGGTCACATGGGCAATCACATTTTTGGAAGGTTTGATAAACGATCATTAAATTAGAAAAATTAGAATTTACTCTTGTCCTGCTGAGCCCGGATATGTCTTATCTTTCAAACAATGAAGATCCTGATCAGATGGCTTCTTCAGAAGCCATCTGATCAGGATCTTCATTGTTTGTAATTCAGTTTATGAATTTGTCACAATAATTTGCATCAAGTAATCAGATTGGTTGATAATCAGTAGTGGGTGTGGCATATTTAGGTATTCAGCAGGACAGGGGTTAAAAGTTGGCCCAAAAATTAGAATATCATCCACACCAGTTTTGCTAGGTGCTTGATTTTGATGCAATGGCTGTCAAAATTTTACACCAGTGACATGTACACTATGGGATTGCACTTAGATGAGTCTATAAAATGTAGATGAGTCTATAAAATGTTGTGCATTAACCCATTCCAGACTGGAAACCCCAAAACGGGTACCAGGGCAAACAGTGCAGGCCCAGATCAGACGCCGCAGAATGCGGCGTCTGATCAGGGCCTACACTGTTTGCAAATTTTCTAATAAATTTTGAAGAAAACATAACCTGACACCACTAAATTTTGAAATGGATTCATGCTTTATATAAGGAGGAAGATTCCATTTGTTACAAAAAGGGTTAATTATTATTAATATATGCATATATGCGCACTTTTAAGAAGTAACTTCCTGCTTTAAGTAACTTCTTTTTAACATGACATTTTATGTTTTTTATTGGTATTTTATTGTATTTGTTTTGTTTGATTTGAGGTTTAACGTCCCCGTCAACACTGTAAAGGTCATTTTGGAAACATTGCTTCCAATTTTCTGGGACTTTTACCCGACATTGAGATGAAATGGCATCTCAAGCCCTGTCGCCCAAAGAAACCAATAGGGTTTATTAGCATGGACGGTCCACCTCGTACCTCGGTTCCTGGACAGGCTTAGATCCTCTAAGCGGTTTACCAGTACTAGTGTGTGGGCCGGATTCAGCTCTGCGTGGAAGCATCATGTAGCCCATATATTTCTTCAAGCCCCTATGGGGGGGGGGGGGGGCGTATTTTATTGTAATTTTTCTTTTTCTGTTTTACATGAAATAATATGTTATGGGTACTTGTTAGAATTACCCCAATGAGGCAATTCTAACAATTACCAACAAAACATACTTTTTCTGGCAAGAAATCAGGAAATTGATCCCTTAACCCGTTGTATAGTAGTGGGCTCTTCCATTGCTGTATGTTGGACAAGTCCATTTGTCATATAAGGGGTGTCAAGCCTGTTGTTTCCTTTTTATTCTATTTTTGACAGAGAATACTGTTAGCAAACAATGTAGGCCCTGGTGTTAGACCGGTTCATTATCTAACTAAGTGAAAATCAGACAAGTCCACGTTGGGTTCTTTGATCTAATCCCAGCGAAATTTGAGTCGTGTGTCAACATTATTGCCACCTGCCACGTTCTGCGGCGCCTAATCGGGGCCTGCACTGTTTGCCAGGGTACCCGTTTTGGGGTTTCGCTACAAAATGGGTTAACCCTTATCCTGCTGTTTTGCCAAGGTACCCGCTTAGGGGTTTTCTGTATACAGTTGGTTAACTTATCCTTGTTTATAATCCTTATCCGGGCTGGCTGAGCTCTGTTGCTCGGATATGCGTTCAACTGATGATCAGAGGGACCTGCTGGGTTGACAACATTCTTTCGTGAAGAGGCTGTGCAAGTTGTCAGTTACTGGCAAAAGAATTTGCACTGTACCGAATGTGCACTGTACCGAATGTGCACTGCTCCGGGTAAAGATTACTGAGTTGACATAATCGTAATAGTGTTGACTGGGCAGTTAAACTCCCAACAGCTTTTTGTGTCCCCGGTAGCGATAGGGGGACATATTGTTTTTTTTTTTTTTTCACTGTTCTTTAGTTTGAGATAGAGCTGTCATGTTTGGCATGACTGTAGGTTCCTTGTGACAAGAGCTTTACATTCATACACTTTTTTTTTACCTGTGACCTTGACCTTGCCAAAATTTGACCTGTGACCTTGACCTTGGCCTTTGACATATTGGTTGCAGGTTTTGAACCATTTTAGATATGGCTTTCATATTTGGCATGTAGGTTCCTTCTGCCAAAGGCTTTCCACTCATACAAAAAAAAATTGACCTGTGACCTTGACCTACTTTAAAGAAAAAATATCATAGGTCATAACTTTTGAGAGATAGAGCCTTCATATTTAGCATATAGTTTCCTTGGGACAAGAGCTGTACATTCATACAGATTTTGACCAGTGACCTTGACCTTGGCCTTTGACCTACTGCCAAAAAGTAGGTCATAAGTTTTGTGGCCTTCATATTTGGCATGTAGGTTCCTTGTGCCAAGGGCTTTCCGCTCATACAAAACAATATGTCCTGTGACCTTGTCTTACTTTAAAGAAACAAGAGGGCCATGATGGCCCTGGATCGCTCACCTGATCCATAGAGTAATAAGTGGGCCCCGGGGAGGGTCATTATTGACACCAGGGCTATAATGTGCATAATGTTGAGGGAGGTCAAAAAAGGTGAAGGTTCATACCAAATATCAACAAAGGCTATAATTTGAACAATCTTGGCAAAGGTCCAATAGATGAAGCTACACACCAAATATCAAAGACCTGGGCCTTGCGGTTTCAGAGAAGATTTTTTTAAAGATATTCCCTACATAAGCCTATGTAAAACCAAATGGCCTAGGGGCGGGGGTATTTTTGGCCTCAGGGCTATAATTTAAACAATCTTGATAGAGGTCTACTAGATGAAGCTTCACACCAAATATCCAAGACCTGGGCCTTGCTGTTTCAGAGTTGAAGATTTTCCAAAGAATATCTCTATATAAGTCTATGTAAAAACAAAGGGCCTCGGGGCGGGGGCATTTGTGGCCCGAGGGCTATAATTTGAACAATTTTGGTAGAGGTCCATTAGATGAAGCTCCAATTACCAAAATATCAAAGACATGGGCCTTGCAGTTTCAGAGAAGATTTTAAATATTTCCCTATATAAATCTATGTAAAACCAAAGGGTCTCAGGGCGGGGGCATTTTTGGCCCCCAGGGCTATAATTTGAACAATCTTGATAGAGGTCCACTAGATGAAATTTCACACTAAATATCAAAGACCTAGGCCTTGTGATTTCACAGAAGAAAATTTTTAAAGATTTTCCCTATATAAGTCTATGTAAAACCAAAGGGCCCCGAGGCGGGACCATTTTTGGTCTCAGGGCTATAATTTGAACAATCTTTGTAGAGGTCCAATAGATGAAGCTTCATACCAAAAATATATAAAAGACCTAGGCCTTGTGGTTTCAGAGAAGAAGATTTTTCACGATTTTCCCTACAGAAGTCTATGTAAAACCAAAGGGCCGCAGAACGGGGGCATTTTTGGCCCAAGGGCTATAATTTGATCTTGGTAGGGGTCCACAAAATGAACCTTCATACCAAATATCAAAGACCTGGGCCTTGGGGTTTCAGAGAAGAGGATTTTTAAAGATTTTCCCTATATAAGCCTATGTAAAACCAAAGGGTCCCGGGGCGGGGGCATTTTTTGCCCCAGCACTATAATTTGAACAATCTTGGTAGGGATCCACTAGATGAAGCTTCATACCAAATATCAAAGACCTGGGCCTTGCGGTTTCAGAGAAGAGGATTTTTAAAGATTTTCCCTATATAAGCCTATGTAAAACCAAAGGGTCCCGGGGCGGGGGCATTTTTTGCCCCAGCACTATAATTTGAACAATCTTGGTAGGGGTCCGTTAGATGAAGCTTCATTCCAAATAGCAAAGACCTGTGCATAGCGGTTTCAGGGAAGAAGATTTTTAAAGATTTTCCCTATATTAGCCCATATAAAACCAAAGGGCCCCGGGGCGGGGGCACTTTTGGCCCCAGCACTATAATTCGAACAATCTTGGTAGGGGTCCACTAGATGAAGCTTCTTACCAAATATTGAAGACCTGGGCCTTGGGGTTTCATAGAAGAAGATTTTTAAAGATTTTCCCTATATAAGCCCATGTAAAACCAAAGGGCCCCAGGGCGGGGGCATTTTTGGCCCCAGCACTATAATTTGAACAATCTTGGTTAGGGTCCACTAGATGAAGCTTCATACCAAATATCAAAGACCTGGGCCTTTTGGTTTCAGAGAAGAAGATTTTTTAAGTTTTCGGTGAAAAAAATCTATTTTTGGCTCCTGTGACCCAGATGTGCAACAGACCAGAACCATTTGAACAACTTTGAAAGGGGACCACCTAAGGATCATTCTTATGAAGTTTGGTCAAAATCCGATCAGTGGTTTAGGAGGAGATGTCGTTTGAAGAAATTGTTTACGCACGGATGACAGACAAAAAGTGATCCTAATATAAAACACAAGAGGACCATGATGGCCCTGGATCGCTCACCTGATCCATAGAGTAACAAGTGGGCCCCGGGGAGGGCCATTATTGACCCCAGGGTTATAATGTGCATAATGTTGAGGAAGGTCTAAAAAGGTGAAGCTTCATACCAAATATCAACAAAGGCTATAATTTGAACAATCTTGGCAAAGGTCCACTAGATGAAGCTACACGACAAATATCAAAGACCTGGGCCTTGCGGTTTCAGAGAAGAAGATTTTTTTAAAGATATTCCTTACATAAGCCTATGTAAAACCAAATGGCCCCGGGGCAGGGGCATTTTTGGCCTCAGGGCTATAATTTAAACAATCTTGATAGAGGTCCACTAGATGAAGCTTCACACCAAATATCAAAGACCTGGGCCTTGTTGTTTCAGAGGAGAAGATTTTTCAAAGATTATCTCTATAATAAGTCTATGTAAAACCAAAGGGCCCTGGGGCGGGGGCATTTGAGGCCCAAGGGCTATAATTTGAACAATCTTGGTAGAGGTCCACTAGCTGAAGCTTCATATCAAATGTCAAAGACCTAGGTCTTGTGGTTTCAGAGTAGAAGATTTTTCAAGATTCTCCCTATATAAGTATATGAAAAACCAAAGGGCCCAGGAGCGGGGGCATTTTTGGCCCCAGGGCTATAATTTGAACAATCTTGATAGAGGTCCACAAGTTGAAGCTTCATACCAAATATCAAAGACCTGGGCCTTGCAGTTTCAGAGAAGAAGATTTTTAAAGATTTTCACTATATAAGCCTACGTAAAACCAAAGGGCCCCGGGGCCGGGGCATATTTGGCCCCAGCACTATAATTTGAACAGTCTTGGTAGGGGCCCACTAGATGAAGCTTCATACCAAATAGCAAAGACCTGGGCCCTGCAGTTTCAGAGAATAAGATTTTTAAAAGATTTTCCCAATATAAGCCCATGTAAAACCAAAGGGCCCTGGGGCGGGTGCATTTTTTACCCCAGCACTATAATTTGAACAATCTTGGTAGGGGTCCACTAGATGAAGCTTCATACCAAATATCAAAGACCTGGGCCTTGCGGTTGTAGAGAAGAAGATTTTTAAATGTTTTCCCTATATAAGCCTATGTAAAACCAAAGGGCCCCGGGGCAGGGGCTTTTTTGGCCCCACCACTATAATTTGAACAATCTTGGTAGGGGTCCATAAGATGAAGATTTATACCAAATATCAAAGACCTGGGCCTTGTAGTTTCATAGCAGAAGATTTTTAAAGATTTTCCCTATTTAAGCCCATGTAAAACCAAAGGGCCCCGGGGCGGGGGCATTTTTGGCCCCAGCACTATAATTTGAACAATCTTGGTAGGGGTCCACTAGTTGAAGCTTCATACCAAATCTCAAAGACCTGGGCCTTGCAGTTTCAGAGAAGAAGATTTTTAAAGATTTTCCCTATATAAGCCTATGTAAAACCAAAGGGCCCGGGGCGGGGGTATCTTTGGCCCCAGCACTATAATTTGAACAATCTTGGTAGGGGTCCACCAGATGAAGATTCAAACCAAATATCAAAGACCTGGGCCTTGCAGTTTCAGAGAAGAAGATTTTTAAAGATTTTCCCTATATAAGCCCATGTAAAACCAAAGGGCCCTGGGGCGGGGGCATTTTTCGCCCGTGCACTATAATTTGAACAATCTTGGTAAGGGTCCACTAGATGAAGCTTCATACCAAATATCAAAGACCTGGGCCTTGCAGTTTCAGAGAAGAAGATTTTTTAAGTTTTCGGTGAAAAAAATCTATTTTTGGCTCCTGTGACCTATATGTGCAACGGACCGGAACCATTTGAACAACTTTGAAAGGGGACCACCTAAGGATCATTCCTGTGAAGTTTGGTCAAAATCCACTCAGTGGTTTAGGAGGAGATGTCGTTTGAAGAAATTGTTTACGCACGGACGGACGCACGGACGGACGGATGCACGGACGGACGGACGCACGGACGGACGCACGACGGACGACGGACAAAAAGTGATCCCAAAAGCTCACCTCGTCACTACGTGACGGTGAGCTAAAAACTATCACTGGGCATAACTGAGAGGCCAAGAGACTTCTTATTTAGCATGTAGGTTCCTTGTGACAAGAGCTTTACATAGGTACAATAGTTTTTGACCTGTGACCTTAATCTGTGACCTACTAAAAAGAAAAAAACATAACATTGGTAATAACTTGTGAACAGTTTGAGATCGATCCTTCATATTTTGCATATAAGTTCCTTGTGACAAGGGCTTGATGCCCATAAATTTTTTTTGACCTATGACCTTTACCTTGGCCTTTGACCTACTTAAAAGAAAAAAAAATAGAATCGCGCAGTCGATGGTGCACCATCGCAAATACCCGCTTTTTCTATGGACAAAACACTTAGAAATGCATGTGTACACTGAATAGGACAATTGAGAAGTTGCATTCACAAGCCTTTTCTAAGAAATTTGACCTTTGACCTCACCCCATGACCCCAGGGGGTCAGATGAAAATTTCGACACCTTCATGCACATCTGCAGTCCCCAAGCAATGTATGTACCAAGTTTGGTCACTGTAGGTAAAGAAATAAAAAAGTAGTTGCATTCACAAGAAACGTGACAGATAGAAGGACATATGGACGCCCGGACGGACACCCATGACGAAAATAATATACCCGTTTTTTTTTTTTTAAAAAAAGCGGGTATAAATATTGGTCAATTTAGATATGGCATTTGTATTTGGCATGTAGGTTCCTTGTGCCAAGGGCTTTCCATTTGTGCAAAACATTTTGCCCTGTGACCTTGACCTACTTAAAAGAAAAAAATAACATTGCTTATAACTTTTGAACCATTTTAGATATGGCCTTCATATTTGGCATGTAGGTTCCTTGTGTCGAGGGCTTTCCACTCATACAAAAAAAATTGACCCTTGACCTTGACCTACTTTAAAGAAAAAAAAAAAGTAACATTGGCCATAACATTTGAACCATTTGAGATAGATTTGTTTGTTTTGTTTGATTTGAGATTTAAAGTCCCCGTCAACACTGTAAAGGTCATTTTGGAGACGTTGCTTCCAATTTTGTGGGACTTTTACCCGACATTGAGATGAAATGACATCTCGAGCCCTGTCGCCCAATGAAACCAATAGGGTTTATTAGCATGGACGGTCCGCCTCGCACCGCGGTTCCTGGACAGAGCCTTCGTATTTAGCATGTAGGTCTTGTGACAAAGGCTTCCGGCTCATCCAAAGATATTGACCTGTGACCAACTTCCAAGAAAACATTGACCTTGCCCGGGGACATATTCGTGTTTCACAAATACATCTTGCCTTGTAGGTAGGTTTTGTCATGACACAGCTTAGTTATGAATGCACTCTTGTTGGTGTATCATTTATCATTGTACTTTTGATACTATGTTACGAAGTCAGTCGAAGTCGGTCAATTTGTGTCACATGTCCATCTGAAGTTGTTTGTCTCACCGTCTCAGACTAATTGGTATCATTTCCCCATATTTAGAAAGCTTGAAGGACATATATCTTTAATATTGTCTGGGTTTAAATTACTATAATAATTATGAGTGGTGAGAGATTTTGTTTGAGGTTTAGCGTCCCCGTCAACACTGTAAAGGTGGTGAGAGGTAGACATTCGTGCAGTCTGATCAGGGTCTTTGCTGGCACCAGACAGACAGGACATCTTCGTAGCCTGTATCCTGCTGAATAATTTTATTAACCACACCCATTTCTGACTATCAGCTAATCAGAGAACATGATATGATGTTTTTGTTCGAATACACAAGCTGAATGACAAACTGTGTAGATCCTGATCAGATGGCTTCTTCAGATGCCATCTGATCTGTTTTGTTTGTTTGTGTTTAGGTTTTACATCCCCATCAAAACAATTGAGGTCATTTTGGAGACATTGCTCTCAATTTTGTGGGACTTTTGAGAGCAAATGACATCTCAAGCCCTGCCGCCAATGAACATGGACAGTCCAACTTGGACCACTTTGCCTGGGCAGACGTAAACCTAAGTTGTTTAGCAGTACCCGCGTGCGGTTGGTTTCAGCTCTGAGTGGAAGCACCATGAAGCCCAAACTATTTCTCCAAGCCCTGATGAGTGGGCGGCGGGCTTTTAAGGTGGACAGAGAAAGCAAAATTGATCTCAGTAGATGTGCATGCATATTTTTGGTTGTGCACAGAATAATGTACATATGAGGAAATGTTTACGTTTTGTCTGATTTATTTTACCCTTATCCTACTGAGCATGGCTTTTGTTTGTTTGTTTGATTTGAGGTTTAACATCCCCGTCAACACTGTAAAGGTCATTTTGGAGACATTGCTTCCAATTTTGTGGGACTTTTACCGACATTGAGATGAAATGACATCTCAAGCCCTGTCGCCCAATGAAACCAATAGGGTTTATTAGCATGGACGGACCGCGGTTCCTGGATAGGCTTAGATCCTCTAAGCGGTTTACCATACTAGTGTGCGGGCCGGATTCAGCTCTGCGTGGAAGCATCATGCAGCCCCCTATGGGCGGGGGCTACTGCTGAGCATGGCAACCGTACCTTTGCAAACAGTGTAGATCTTAGGGCCCAGCAGGCTCCTGAGAAAAAAATGATAGTCCTTATCCCGGGACTTGAACATCAGGGGTTAGCTTAACCAAAAAGTTAACCCTTCTGTTGCTGAATATTCAGTTTAGCCACACCCTTTTCTGACTTTGAACCAATCAGATTACTTGATGTAATTTATTCCTACAAATTCATAAATTGAATGTCAGTGTAGTTCCTGATCAAATGAATGAACAGTGAAGGCCCAAAACACGTAGTCTGTTCAGGGCCTCCACTGTTTGCTAAAAGTTCAGCCATTTTCCAAATAAATTTTGAAGAAAACACATGACACCCCCATATTTTGAAGTGGACTCCGGCTATATATAAGGAGGAAGATTCCATTTGGTCTTAAATGGGTTAAGTCCAAATTTAATGTGAAATGTACAGTAAAATTCCACAATTAAGACTGAATCTGCTTTTAAAGGTGCATTATTGAGCTATCTGGAAAAAATGCTTCCAAAAATAAAATGCATATAGCCGGTATTTTTCTTTAAAACAATACAAATGAATGCATTTTATGCAAAAATGCGAACAATTATGATGTCAGGTAAACGAGTTTGAGAGGGATACCCTAACTCGGTTTCGAACACTAGTTAGATCTATTTCTAGTTTGTGACAAAAATAGAATCTCCATATATGACGTTATGCGACGTTCATTTTTGGCCTTGTTTGCTTAGGCCATGCCTGAATCAGAAAAAATATGACGCTGAATACCATGCCATAAGTAACGACACTCAGAGACGATACTGTCGCCATGTATGTGTAAAGTGACAGATTTATTTTTAGAACAGAAATTCCGAACACATGTTCAGAGCGAAGGGTAAACACGAATGAAAACGACCATTTTCACAAAGTTCTGAAGCTGTATTTGGCTGCAAAAGTGTACTTATGACAAAGGAGTATGCATTGAAGATAAAAACCAGAAAAAAAATTTTGAGACCCGGTAGCTCAATAATGCACCTTTAAAAGCTTCTTGAGAAGGTTTCAGTTATCCATTCTTTGTGTCTCCTATTAACCCATTTAGTACCAGAAACCACAAAACTGGTACCCTGGCAAACAGTGCAGGAAGATCAGACGCTGCAGAATGCAGCGTCTGATCAGGGTCTACACTGTTTGCAAAAAGTTCAGCCATTTTCCGAACAAATTTTGAAGATAACACAACCTGACACCCCTAAATTTTGAAATGGACTCCTGCTATCTGTAAGGAGGAAGATTCCATTTGGTACAAAAAGGGTTAAGAGACCACCTTTGGGACTGTTCAAAAGTGGTCTTAAAGACCACTTTTGCACAGTCCCAAAGGTGGCCTTAATATAGGAATTTTACTGTACTTTAAAATTCAGTGCAATATCTATAGTACACTTGTATTTTGTTGGAAAAAAAAAATTAATACAAACAGCTTTTTGCAGTGCAAAAAAGCTGCTCCAATTTTTTTCAGCAAAAATATTGGTGTTTTCACAGTATTAAATTAACAGAATATATATAATGATTTGAACAGCTGGTCAAGATTTTTTATAAGCCTTTCAAATCAATTTCACTGTTGTTCTGCTTAGTACAGAAAAGTCAGCTGAACGTTTGTTTGTGTTGAGGTTTCACATTCCCATCAACACTATTTAGGTCATTTTGGAGATGTTGCTGCCAATTTTGTGGGACTTTTACCTGACATTGATATGAAATTGTTCTGCCCAAAGAAACTGCAAGAGTTTAAAGGTGCATTATTGAGCTACCGGGTCTCAAATTTTTTTTCTGGTTTTTATCTTCAATGCATACTCCTTTGTCATGTGTACACTTTTGGAGCCAAATACAGCTTCAGAACTTTGTGGAAATGGTCGTTTTCATTCGTGTTTACCCTTCGCTCCGAACATGTGTACGGAATTTCTGTTATAAAAATAAATCTGTCACTTTACACATACATGGCGACAGTATCGTCTCTGAGTGTCGTTACTTATGGCATGGTATTCAGGATCATATTTTTTTTCCGATTCAGGCATGGCCTAAGCAAACAAGGCCAAAAATGAACGTCGCATAACGTCATATATGGGGATTCTATTTTTGTCACGAGCTAAAAATAGATCTAACTAGTGTTCGAAACCTAGTTAGGGAATCCCTCTCAAACTCGTTTACCTGTCATCATAATTGTTCGCATTTTTGCATAAAATGCATTCATTTGTATTGTTTTAAAGAAAAATACCGGCTATATGTATTTCATTTTTGGAAGCATTTTTTCTAGATAGCTCAATAATGCACCTTTAAGGAGCGGTCTTACTCGCACCACTTTGCCTGCACATGCAGGCTAAGATCTTCTGAGCAGTTTACGGTCCGCAGTTTACTAGTACTCATACGACAAGTTCAGTCGGTTGCCCAATCTATTTCTTCAAGCCCTGATGGGCAGGGATGCTTGTCTGGGTATACCATGCTACCAGATCACGAAAACATACAACATTGATAAATGTGAAATGTACTATTAACCCAATGTATGCTAGTGGACTCTTCCATTACTGTATGTTGGACAAGTCCATTTGTCATATAAGGGGTGTCAAGCCTATTTTTAGCTCACCTGTCACGTAGTGACAAGGTAAGCTTTTGTGATCACTTTTTGTCCGCTGTCCGTCGTGCGTCAGTGCGAGCGCATCCGTGGGCACATGTTGGGTAGACACAAGTTGGGTACTTGCCGTTTATTCCGTTGTTGTCCAAGATAAGTAGCCAGTAGCCTGTTGGGTACTTTGTTGCTTGTTGGGTATTTTTGAATGGGAATTTAACATGGCGGTACCCAACAAGTGTCCATCTGTAAGAACGTCCGTCCGGAAGTCCGTCCGTGTGTCCGTAAACAATTTCAAATAAGTATATCTCTAATACCCCATGGTCAATCTTGATCAAATTTCATGAGAAGCATCATCAGGTAGGGGGAAAGGCTGCATAAGGTTTTTGGGCTGATCAGATTGGAATTCTGGTTGCTATGGCAAATTTATGCCCCCGCCCATCGGGGCTTGGAGAAATAGATGGGCTGCATGATGCTTCCACGCAGAGCTGAAACCGACCCGCACACAAGTACTGGTAAACTGCTTAGAGGATCTAAGACTGCCCAGGCAAAGCGGTGCGAGTCAGACCGTCCATGCTTATAAACCCTATTGGTTTCATTGGGCGGCAGGGCTTGAGATGTAATTTCATCTCAATGTCGGGTAAAAGTCCCACAAAATTGGAAGCAACGTCTCCAAAATGACCTTTACAGTGTTGACGGGGACGTTAAACCTCAAATCAAACAAAACAAATATGTCGAATTCGCTGAGTCTACAAGAAGATTCGGTAGAGTGCCTTTCGCATGCTTTCTGCAAGCGGACCAAATAGCCATATATACGCCACAGCTTTGTTTGTGTTACAGACGAGTTAACAGGATTGGTGACTTGGTTTACCTTTTTGTTAATGGAGGTACAAACGGTAGCTCCGGCTGGTCAATTTTATCTGCAACTACTATATCAACGGGCCTCCTTGGCCTAGTGGATAATTAAGATCATTAGGTCTGTCACCGCTGTGGTTCAAGCCTAGCCCGGGTCGCATGTGAGACGCCAAGTTCTGCAACGGAAGGTCAGGTGGTTTTTCCCCTTGGCACTCTGGTTTTTGCCCACCTCTGATTACCAATCAGCTTGGTATGAGTGAAATAATCTTGAAAGGGCTGTGAAACCAAAACCAAAAAAGAAAAAAAAAAATGAAAAAAAAAAAAAAGAAAAGAAAAAAATTAAAAGATTACATGTATCAAAATATTTAATGATTTGTAAGCTAATGTTGAGGTTTTCTGGCCTCTCCAATAGTTCAGAAAAGTCATCTGTATACATACTATAACCCTTTACATACCAAATGGAATCTTCCTCCTTATATGTAGCAGGAGTCCATTTAAAAATTTAGGGGTGGCAGGTTGTGTTTTCTTCAAAATTGATTAGGAAAATGGCTAAACTTTTAGCAAACAGTGGAGGCACTGATCTGGGCCTGCACTGTTTGCCAGGGTACCCTTGTTGGGGTTTCTGGTACTAAATGGGTTAATAGATAAAAGATCAAGTTTTAGAGAAGGTCAAATCCGCAAAATATTTAGGTGTGACAATATCAGATGACCTGGATTGGGGTCAGCTTGTGAACAACATCACAAGTAAGGCTACGAAAACTTTAGGTTTCCTTCGCCGGAATCTGTCTCTGGCCCCTAAAGAACCAAGACTGCCGCATACAAAGCACTAGTCCGGCCTCCGCTGGAGTATGCTGCACCTGTTTGGGATCCGCATCATCAAACTGACATTCGTAGAATAGAGAAGGTCCAGAGAACGGCTGCGCGGTGGACCTGAGGTGCTGGCGCAATCAAAGTCATGTTGGAGAGATGCTTGAAGATCTCCAATGGCCGTTTCTGCAGGGCCGCCAACAGCAGGCTTCTCTGGCCCTTTTCTATAAAATACATAATGAACAAGTGGTTATTGATAAGGATAAGTACTTGTCTGTGGCGGTTGGAGTAAGCAGGAGTACTAGGTCCCACCCTTCAGTACCGACAACCAAATGCCTATACTGATGGTCTTAAGTACTCTTTCTTCCCAAGGACTGTTGCAACTTGGAATGGCCTTACAACCGAAGCTGTCTCTGCTGGGACAGTTGATGGGTTTAAGTCCAGAATTTGACAACTTAGTTGTGGGCAGGGACTGCCATGTTATGGTTGTCCCTGAGGACTGCTTATTAATAGTTTTAACCGCGGTGGCTTTGTCAGAATATGTGTATATACTTTGTTTATTAAATTATCCGCCGCACTCAAAAAAGGGGCAACACCATCCAGACTCAAGGTCGCCCATGAATCTGCTAGGTGTTGCTCGTATCAACGTGCCCTTTAGCAACTCCAGGAAGCCGACATAGGTAATGGTTATGATTAAAAACACAAGACCAGCTTTTGGGAGCTCGAAACCATATAATTGAAAATTTTGCAAGCAGCACATAACCAGCAATTGTAAGAATTGCATGCACATAGCAATACAAGAATTGTTTATCAAAGCACTATTAAATCCAGGTCTTATTGTCAAAATTTTCAATAATATACCTCCATGTTCAGAGGAAGACTAGAATCATTACATTTTCTCCATCAAGGAGTCCATTGACACTATATTGTCTCCACAGGGGAGTCCATAAATCATAAATTCTCCATCAAGGAGTCCATCACAAAAATTGTCTCCCCCAGGGAGTCCATGGAAAAAGGGTTATCACTTCTCCTGTAAGGAGTTCGTTACACTGTATATGCACATTCTATATTCCTCCTTGGAGTTCATAGTAGCGAATTCACAAAAATGGAGTCCATGGAATCACTCATCATTTGCAGACTTCACTGAGGCCCAGTTCTACAAATATGTATGTATTTCTCTCAATAGCAACCAAGATGGTTCATAAACACATTGATTGTCACACAAACAGCACTGAATGCTAGTAGGTAACTGGTATCTAGCATGAGATACTTGCTGAGAGCATTGCAAGGCAATTTAAGAACTTATATATGGTTTCTGACTAGAACTAAGGTAACAAAAAAAAAAAAAACAACAACAAAAGAACAAAACAAAACTACTCTAATTATATACAGGGCTGGGTGGGTGGGCATAAAATTTTTCACAGACGTCCATACACAAACGGAAATTTTTTGAAACTGACGCTTCGATTTGAACATGACCCAGGGAGGGTGACGCTGAAACCTCATTGGCTGTCAGCATAGTAAACAAGTTTGGATTGGCTAGATTTGTTTTCCGTTAAAAAAAACAAAGGCAAGTGACCGCGTCACTATGTGATTGGATGACTCGGTCATGTGACCTCCAACCACATTTTTTTTTTTTTTTTTTTTCGAAAAAAATAAATAATAATAATCAAATATTAAAATGATCCAACCAAGAGAAAAAAGAACAAAATGCTGGACTTTCAGATGATTACATTACCCCACAAAATTTAGAGAATATTCCATGAAATTTTCCTATACCAACAAAAGATAACAGACTAGTGTACCAGTCAGAAAACCTGTACTTCCGGTACACTAACCTAAGCGGGTGGGGTAATGTAAACAGAAACAGATTGCTTTGGAAATTTAAAAACAGATTAACAAATAATCTCTTTATTAAATTATCCGCCACACTCAAAAAAGGGGCAACACCATCCAGACTCAAGGTCGCCCATGAATCTGCTAGGTGTTGCTCGTATCAACGTGCCCTTTAGCAACTCCAGGAAGCCGACATAGGTAATGGTTATGATTAAAAACACAAGACCAGCTTTTGGGAGCTCGAAACCATATAATTGAAAATTTTGCAAGCAGCACATAACCAGCAATTGTAAGAATTGCATGCACATAGCAATACAAGAATTGTTTATCAAAGCACTATTAAATCCAGGTCTTATTGTCAAAATTTTCAATAATATACCTCCAAACCTCCAAAAGCTGTAGGTGTAGAAATGTTGTAGTTGATAGGGACTAAGCATGCTAGTTACTTGCAATTTCATTTAAAAAATGAACATTTAAAAAGAACAGTAATACTACTTTAGGGGAAATGTAAGCACTGTGAACCCATTTCACATGTGCGACCACAGACACACTTAGCCAAACCACAAGGGTCGGTCGACACCAACATTCACAAATGTGACTTATTCCTTTATTGCCCTGAGTGAGGCATGGAGCCAACTGTAGACCCCATGGTTTTTGCCACCTGTTTCCTGAGACTAAAGGAAGGCTCTAGATAACGTTCACAAGCGTTACTGCGCCAGTCTCCCTGAAGCTTAATGAGGTCTACAGGTAGCCCGCACTGAAGTGCAAAGGTGGCCCCCCCTCTACGAAAACTGTGTCCAGAAAATTTGGTGGCGTCAAGACCCACAAGTGACAAGCAGGCACGAAGCTTATCAGTGAACTGATTATGTGTTAATGGGACATTACTCGCACCAATCAAAGTGTAACGAAATAGGGGTACAGGGTTTGGGCAAGGCTGGCTGTCCAAGGTGAGGTGGAGTAAGGCCGTGGAAGGACAGAAGGGGGAGTCGTTAATTTTTGGTAAGGGGATATGCAGAATGCGCTCCTTAAACTGAATGACCTTGGACCATCTTACTGTCAGCACTGCCCCCTCTTGGGTGAAAGACACGTCACTGGCACACAGGTTGCGCTCAGGGTCAAACAACATATGGGATCGGACTAAAAGATTAGATTTCCTAAAAAAAGAGAAGAAACCAACGAGACAAGCAGCCCAAAAGGTGCGATCAAACGACAAATGTAAGTTTAGAGTAAGGAAGATCTGCTTTAGGATGTCTATTGTAATTGGCAACTTTTGGATGCTTGAATCACCTTTCACGCGTTTAACCCCTGTGAGAATGGAACTAACATACCAATTCTTCTCAAGCGGATTTGGGAAACCTCCCTCAAGATGCAATATCCGCACCGCATTCAGGTACTGTCGAATGGAATTAAAACAAAGGCGTCGTGATAGGAAGGCTATATAACGCCCTAGGTTTTCTTGAGAAATTGGAGCAGGACTCAGCTTCATTTCCATGCAGAATTTTAAATAGGCTGACATTTGTGTGGAGTAAGTTTTACTTGTTGAGGGAGCGAAACTGTTCGTGCGATAGAACTGAACTTCCTTGTCCAGAGTGGCAGGTAATGTACCATTTAACCTAGACGCCAACAGCTCTGTTCCAGGTCCCACACTGATGCCGCCAACAGGGGAATCTGTCAAGCAGAAAAAGCAAAGTTTTAGGGGACATGTGCCAGTGCAAAGGGGAGTAATCCGTATATGGCAACAAAGTTTCAAGGAAACCAGGTGTAGCAAGACGAGACGCGCTATCCGCCGCGATGTTCAGAGCGCCTGGCAAGAATTTTGCGGTTAGGTGAAAGTTGAAGGTTGCGGACAGCCAAAAGAGACTGCGTATGCATCGCATTATGGAATCATTACGCGAGGTGCCCTTATTGAGGGCGGAGACAGTGACTGTGTTGTCTGAATAAATTACTACACGCTTGTTACGCCAATGAGAGGCCCAGCGGTGCGCTGCTAAGGCGACCGCCACCACCTCTTTCTCATTTATATGGAAGTTTTTGGCTGTAGGCCAGTCTTGCGACCAATTAAAATAAAACCAGTCAGTCCCGAATGACCCCCCCGCACCATCATCACATGCATCACTGAAGGCACATTCAATAGGGCGCTGGTCGAGCAGGGCTGACCGACCATTAAAAGTTTCTATAAAGTTTGACCACCAAACGAGGTCTTTACGGGCCGCTAAACTAAGACGAACGCGATGAGCACTATGCTTGAGTTTGCTTATGGTGTTGAAAATGCGACGGAGAAACACTCGCCCGCCCTTGACTACACCTGCTGCCCATGAAAGGCGACCAGCTAGCGACTGAAGCTGTCGCTTACTAAAGCGTTTGCGATTCAATGAATCCCGGAGGTCTTCTTTTAGAAGGAGAAGCTTCTGTTCAGGTAGCCTGAGGGAAATAGCTACTGAATCCAATTCTACCCCAAGGAAAGTTATGCATGTAGTCGGATCCACAACTTTGCCCCAGTGTATTGAAAAACCGAGCTTCCGGAGAAGCCGAATCAGCAATTCTAAGGCTGCCGCGCATGCTTCCTTAGATTCTGAAATTATTAAGAAATCATCAAGATAAACAATGGTGAGGTCACATCCCTTGCGCGCCATCATGCGTTTAACAGCTTGGGTGAGTCGATGGAAGATACCAACACTGAGCCGAGCCCCAAAAGGTAAACGGGTATCCTTTAGAAAAACCGTTTTACCATTGAGGACCCAAGACAGACCGGTCACTTCTTGACTGCTTCTGCTTATACGCACACTCCTGTAAGCGGACCGCAAATCGACTTTTGCAAAATAGCACTGTTCGGACATGACAGCCGCCGCATCATCAACCCTAGCAAATTTTTGCTGCCAGTCTGAGGAGCAATAGTCATTAACCGCTTCACCCACAGGGCGTGAGCAGTCGTGAATAAGACGTACCTCTCCATCAGGCTTTGGGATGGCAGCCATCGGGCTTATTATTTTTGGCGGCTCATCACAAACGACATAGTGCCCACTTTCGATCTCTTTAATCACCTGGGAAGTAGCTTTATCATAAAGTGGGTTGCCGGGTCTGGCCGATTGGTGATTTTTACCCTCTGAAGGAATCACGTCAGCTCCTTCGTCAATTATATTAAACCCATTTTTAATGCCGTCCAGGATGAAATCGCGATCACAGTCGTTACCCAACTCTTCCTCCCAAGCTGAAAGACGCAAGCTGGGCAAGGGATTGACCTCAAATTCTACTTTTTTTCTGGATGATGGGAAATTGCAGAATGGGCCTGACCACAACCTGGGAGAATACATTTATGCGCAAAACGACACTGGGCGTAGGAGCAACCTTTCTCAGTATTGAAGTTACGACAGACCTCTAGGCGCTTTTCACCCCTGGGTGGTTTCTGGGCTGGCTGACTACCCCCTCCTTTCTTTTGGCTGTTTGTATGATTACCCTGGGGACCCAAACCAGCTCTAGGTTGGAGGAATAGGGTATGCAAGTGTTGCACATCTGTTCCCCAACGGAAATTCATACTACTCTGCAGCTTCCTGTATTCCCGGTCGTAAAGAAGGGTCGAGGGGAGACTGAATCTCTGCACAAGCTGGTAAACCTTGGTCGTATAGGATAAATAGTCCATCAGACTTGGGCCAGCCAGCTTGCCATCATTTACTAACTGATATAGGATAGCTAAATTTGCAATTGACCATTGGGACAGGGTTAGGGACTCTAAACGGGGCTTTCTTGACCCTGATTTTATTTCTAACTGCTGCTCACCCTGACCCCCAACTACCAATTCCTCATCCAAAGTGTGGGGAACAAAGTCACAAATGTCATAGAAAGCTGATGTCGACTTACCCGTCGCTGACGCTATATGAATCTGTGGATCACTCCACGATGGTTGGGGTCCTTGTCCGTTGACTGTTCCTGTCTGCATTGATGCTGAGTTCAGGACACTACTGTTGCTGTTCGCATGCGAAACCGAAGTCACTGTGGATAGCTGCCCTTGCTGTCGGAGAAGCGTGTTAAGCAAGGTGCTTTGGTACACATCCGTTGGTTGGAAGGATGGTGGTTGCTGCACTGGAGTAGCTGGTTGGTTGGTTGGGGGTTGCTGCACTGGCGTAGCTGTCATGGCGGCGCTTCCGGTAGAAGCCGACTGGCCGGAAGTGACGTCATTGATCGTCTGTGCGACATGATAAATGAGCCGCCTCTGACCCATCGGGATGTTCTGGGAGCTCAAGTCCTCCATATTCACTAGTTTCAATGCGTCGAGGCTGTCGAACCCACGTTTAATTAGTTCCTCAATGGCTGTCTTGTTCACTTTATTTGATAGACAAAACTGAATCAAAATGTCTTGATCTGACATATCCGTTAGAGTTGCCATACTTGTGGCGTTTTCATCCGAACTTCCGTCTGTGGCGGGCATATTTTCTTTTTCTTTTTTAATTCAATTTAAGCGTATCTTTGGTCTGGTTTAGTTCCTCTCGGTATAGGTGTGACAGGCACTACACAATTTTACAACATCGCCCTTGTAAGAGGCACAGAAAAAACAGAAAAGCTCGTCACAGATAGCGCTACAGTCAAGAAAACGGAACATTCGTGCCTCCTGTGCGTCTCTCGCCTCCAAAATGTAGTTGAACAGTTTTTCTTCTTCTTTCTCGCTCATAAGGTACCAGCTAGGTATGCCGAATACGATCTTTACTAGGAGAGTTTTTGGAATCATTCCCGCCATTGTCTCGGTGAATTTTCTATCTGTTTCTCAACAGTCCTTCGGTAAATCGATTACGAGCCGATATCCCGCATTGGGAAACTATATAACATCGCTCATTTTCGAACTTATATATATTTTATCCTCTGAAAACAGTATCCTTTTCTTTGATTATGGCGCATAAAATTTTTCACAGACGTCCATACACAAACGGAAATTTTTTGAAACTGACGCTTCGATTTGAACATGACCCAGGGAGGGTGACGCTGAAACCTCATTGGCTGTCAGCATAGTAAACAAGTTTGGATTGGCTAGATTTGTTTTCCGTTAAAAAAAACAAAGGCAAGTGACCGCGTCACTATGTGATTGGATGACTCGGTCATGTGACCTCCAACCACATTTTTTTTTTTTTTTTTTTTTTCGAAAAAAATAAATAATAATAATCAAATATTAAAATGATCCAACCAAGAGAAAAAAGAACAAAATGCTGGACTTTCAGATGATTACATTACCCCACAAAATTTAGAGAATATTCCATGAAATTTTCCTATACCAACAAAAGATAACAGACTAGTGTACCAGTCAGAAAACCTGTACTTCCGGTACACTAACCTAAGCGGGTGGGGTAATGTAAACAGAAACAGATTGCTTTGGAAATTTAAAAACAGATTAACAAATAATCTCTTTATTTTTGACAATTTATGTGCCACACACCAGCCTGCCATCATGGTCAGATTGATGACCTAGTGCAGTAATGATAGATAGATAAAATAGCCAAACCATAAAAAGCAGAACAATTTCCAAAATAACATATTGGTCAGATTGGCTGCTGGTTAATGTTGCTAATTGTCTTGTTTGTTTGTTTGATTTGAGGTTTAACGTCCCCGTCAACACTGTAAAGGTCATTTTGGAAACATTGCTTCCAATTTTCTGGGACTTCTACCCGACATTGAGATGAAATGACATCTCAAGCCCTGTCGCCAATGAAACGAATAGGGTTTATTAGCATGGACGGTCCGCCTCACACCGCGGTTCCTGGACAGGCTTAGATACTCTTAAGCGGTTTACCAGTACTAGTGTGCGGGCCGGATTCAGCTCTGCGTGGAAGCATCATGCAGCCCATATATTTCTTCAAGCCCCTATGGGCGGGGGCCGTGCTAATTGTCTGTCCAGTTATTGGCGCAAATGCTTCTTAACCCATTTCAATAGATTTTGAAGAAAACACCACCTGACACCCCTAAATTTTGAAATGAACTCCTGCTATATATAAGGAGGAAGATTCCATGTGGTACTAAAAGGGTTAAGGTGATATGTGTCAGGTTAAAGGGAGATTACTCAGCTCGAGGTTTTTGCCTTCCAAACATCAACTTAACAGAGCTCTAGGCAAGATTGATCGAATGATTGAGTGGTGTTAAGGACACATTAAACTCTTGTGGGTCATTTTGTTTCTTCTCCCAGAGAAAGGGAGGAAAGAGATAGAAAAGATGGGTGAGGTAAGTGTAGAAACAGAAAAAATAACAAATTTTCCCCCTATACCCTTACTTACTACAAGGATAGCAGGCCTTGCCCAACTGTAAGCCAAAATCAGCTGGACGTCCCAGTGACATAAGATACATGACACTTAATCCTTGTCATGCTGTTCACGACAACCTCTACCTTTGCAAACAGTATAGATCCAGATCAGATGGCTTCTTCAGAAGCCATCTGATCAGGATCTACACTGTCATTTATTTTGTGAATTTGAATGTATAAATAACATCAAGAATTATAGCCCCGCTTTGAAAAAGTGGGGGCTATATTGGATTTGCCTTGTCCTTCTGTGATTCCGTAATTCCGTTATTCATGATAACTAAAAAAACGTTTGAGGTATTTTCATGAAACTTAACACAAATGTAAAGCACTATAAGACGATGTGCAGAGCGCATGAACCATAACTCTGGATTGCCTACATTTGGAGTTATTGCCCTTTGAACATTGAAAAATAGCAACCATAATTCCGTTATTCATGATAACTCAAAAAACGTTTGAGGTATTTTCATGAAACTTAACACAAATGTAAAGCACTATGAGACGATGTGCAGAGCGCATGAACCATAACTCTGGATTGCCTACTTTTGAAGTTATTGCCCTTTGAACATCGAATTAGAGGCTGAAAGCTGAAAACATTTTTTTCTTGTATTTTTCTTATCAGCGGGGCTATAGTCAGATCCTCTGACAATTCTAGTTTAATTGGTTGAAATGTAAATGGTTGTGGCTAAATTTCTTATCAGCGGGGCTATAGTCAGATCCTCTGACAATTCTAGTTTGATTGGTTGAAATGTAAATGGGTGTGGCTAAATTATTTTATGCAGCGGGATAAGAGCTAAGATTTTTTACCCATATACGAGGGTAGGCTGAAAAGTTCTGAGCCTGACCAAGAAGCAGGCATCGAACAGCCATGGAATTTTGTATTCATTAAATCCAAACCTTTATTACTTGATTTTGACTCAAATGAGTGCAAGTTTACCTGCAATAACATAGACATTCTAGACTTTGAAAATTGATACTAGCACGTTTTTGAGAAAATGGACAAAATCTTGGCATCGTGGTGCCAACAAGTACCTCCATAAAAAGGGGTTAGCTCCTAAGGACATTCATGCCGATATGGTTGCTACATTAGGGGATGATGCTCCTTCGTATGCAACCGTGAAAAGGTGGGCAGCAAATTTTAAGATGGGCAAGGACGGTCTTGAAGATGATGACCGGTGTGGACGACCCACAAGGGCAACAACTGAGGAAACCATCAGCCAAGTGCACAGGGCCGTGATGGATGACAGGCTTTTAACTGTGAATCAGTTAGCTAACACTGTTGGTATCTCCCGTGAACGAATAGAGAACATTCTACACAGTGAATTAGGAATGTCGAAGAGATCTGCCAGATGGGTGCCACGGCTTTTAACGCCTGGCCAAAAGTTGACCAGACTGAACCTGTCACAAGCCAACTTGGCTATTTTTGAAGCAGACCAAGATGGTTTTCTTGACCGTTTGTCACTCAGGATGAGTGTTGGGTTCATCACTTTGAGTCAGAGACCAAAAGACAAACCATGCAATGGAAGCACCCTGGCTCACCCCCTCCAAAGAAGGCAAAGGTCGTCTCCTCTGCAGGGAAGGGGATGGCATCAGTGTTCTGGGATGCCAAGGGTATAATATTCAAAGATTACCTTCAAAAGGGCAGAACAATTAATGGGGAGTATTATGCAGATCTGCTAAAACAATTGCGAAAAGCAATTAAGGCTAAACTGACCCGGAAAATTGACAATAGGGGTCTTCTTCCATCAGGACAATGCCCCTGCTCATAAATCGGTTGTCGCAATGGCTGCTGTGCATGACTGTGGCTTCACACTTGTCGATCACCCTCCGTATTCACCTGATCTAGCTCCATCAGATTATTTCCTGTTTCCAAACATGAAAAAGCACTTGGCTTGGCAGCATTATCGGTCAGACGAGGAGGTGATAGCTGCTGTGGAGGAGTTTTTCAGGGACCAAGATGAGACCTTCTATACCACTGGGATCCAAGGACTCCAGCATCGCTGGAGGAAGTGTGTGGACAGGAAGGGAGACTATGTTGAAAAATAAGGCACTTTCAGCATGGACAAACCATTGGATCTGGGTAAGGCTCAGAACTTTTCAGCCTACCCTCGTAACTTTTTACTGAATAGAATCTTCCACCAAATTTATATTGCAGGAGTCCATTCATAATTTAGGGGCACCAGGCTGATTCTGAACCTTTCACAAACAGTGAAGGCCTTGATCAGATGCCACATTCTGCAGTATCTGATCTGGGTCTGCACTGTTTGCCAGTGACCAGTTTTGGGGTTTCGCGTATAAAATTGGTTAAGGGACAGTTTTTCTTGCTTTTAAGCGTTGGCATTTGGAATTGTTTTAATTTATCACTTACTGTTAAACAGTCTCCATGGACTGCAGAAATTTCTATAGCAGATAACAATTAATTAATTTTTTCAGAGAAAAAGAAGGCTTGACATTGCATGTGATTGTCATCTGAAAGATAATAAAAAAATACTTTCAAAATGCCTTCTGCTAATCCAGGTTTTAAAGTTTGAAAAACTGAAATCTCATTCACACTGTTTTACAATTGTGGAGGGGGTTGGGGTGTGGAGTAGGACATGGGACACAGCTCGTCACCAAGACCCACCCACACTGTTTTATACTAAGCCAAAGCTGAACCTTAAGTTAAATCCCTGGGCGCCCCCGCCCATAGGGGCTTGAAGAAATATATGGGCTGCATGATGCTTCCACGCAGAGCTGAATCCGGCCCGCACACTAGTACTGGTAAACCGCTTAGAGGATTTAAACCTGTCCAGGAACCGGTGTGAGGCGGACCGTCCATGCTAATAAACCCTATTGGTTTCATTGGGCGACAGGGCTTCAGATGTCATTTCATCTCAATGTCGGGTAAAAGTCCCACAAAATTGGAAGCAACGTCTCCAAAATGACCTTTACAGTGTTGACGGGGACGTTAAACCTCAAATCAAACAAAACAAAAAGTTAAATCCCTGGGCTTGATCTGGTTGAATGCATGGCCAGTGAGCATTTGCTGTTAGTGTAGGCAACTCTTTTGATTGGGCCGATATAATCACTTATTGATCTGTTTTAAGGGATATGGGTACAGCTCACTTATTTTTTGTCATTTTTCCCAAGGGAAACTTCCGTAATTTTCCTGCAAACTGGGTCCTTCTCTAAAAGGGGACCTCTCTTGAAGGAAAGAATTTGCTCCTGAGGAGCAAATTCTTTCCTTCAAGAGATGGCCCCTATTACAAGGAGAGTACGGAATATTTTTTAAAAGAATTGTCTCCCTTTGAATGTGTATCTATACACCTTAAAGCTGATTGCATTGTCTGAATTATTGCTGTCTAGACTTGAGGAAGATTATATACTGGGGTCTGACAAAGCGAAAATATTTGACATTTGCAGAGACCGCTAGCGACACAGACCAGCATGCAAGTCTCTGCATACTGGTCGATGGCCTAACTGTTTGTCACATAAGATTTACAGGACATGTAAATTCTGTATAGTGACCTTATAAAGAGCTTAACCAAATTTGGTGGATACGTAGAGTGGTCCCCTTGCCGTGCTCTGCATCATGCATAGGCTCCTGCAAACTTTATGTCATTTGTGTAAGTGTAAGCTGTGACTGGAAAAACCGAGCCTTACCGAGCTCTTGATCAGCAGTCCTTGTACATGGCAGAAATGGTCGGTCCTGGTTATTTTGTGTGTTTTTGTCACTTTTCAACTAGGATTCCAACAAGATTGAATGGGTTGCCCGCAGTGGACACCTTTTTTTTTCTCAAGACCCTCTTATTGTAACCCTTTTATGACAGTAGACTCATCTGCCAACCCAGTAAGCATTCTACATAAATCTACAGCGGGCCGTTAGCGGCCCGTCAGGGTAGCTGACGAGCCGCTAACGGCCCGCTGTAGATTTATGTAGAATGCTAGCAGGGAAATAGCTTTTGATAAGTCCCATTTCTAGTTTGAGGGATGTTAGGTTTATTATTATACATTTCAAGTTTGACGAAAATCCCTGTGCAGAGTTGAAGCAAACAGTATAGACCCAGTTCAATTGCTGCAATCTGCAATGGCTGATCTGAGTCTTAAGCCTTAAAATGCCGAGAAAATCTACATCTGAAAATGTCGTCTGCTTATGCCGTCTGCTGAATCTTCTTGCAAACTTTTAAACAATATTTTTGCATACAGGCAAACAGTGTGAACCCAGTTCAGACTGCTCCTAGAGGAGCAGTCTGATCTGGGTTCACACTGTTTGCAAAAATGAGTTTTAAAGTAACCTGCAGACGACAAAGTAGACAACTGTTGTCGTGATTGGCATCTTATTGGTTAATTTAATATCCTGTTATGGTTTGCAGCATATCTGTAACTGTAAGTGCATTTGAGTGATGTGTAGGCAAAGTACTTGTGAACTGACTATTGAATAGCCAAGAAGAGATAGTGGCAAACAGTGTAGATCCAGATCAGACACACAGAATGTGTAGACACAGATTAGAATGCTCTTGTGCATTGTCTGATCAGGGGCCAGTTGTTAAAAAGTTTCAAATCAAGATTTTTCAAGATTTTATTGTCGACTCAAACCCCTAACCGGGGTATAAGTCAAAACTTTCAATAAAACAAATTATTTTGAGGAAAGTTGCAAAACATATATACATATATGAAAACATATGGTTGTGAACACCAGAGAGCAGACCTGGTTAACCCATACAAGGTGTCAGGCTAAGTTTCTCCATAATACCGTGACAAAAATTGATATGCCTGTACAAAAGCCTAAAGCAAACAGTGAAGACCCCGATGAGGCTCTGCGTTATGCGGTCTCATCGGTGACTGCACTGTCCGTGTTTATGGTTAATTTAAGAAATTGAGATCATTAGTAATATAGCCTTATATAAGGCACTGGTTAAATAACCCACTCCCTATAAAGGGGTGACAGGTTGAATTCCCCAAAAAATTCAACAAAAATTGACTTTCTTGTAGACAGTGAAGACCCAGATGAGACTTTGCATTATGCGGAGTCTCATCTGCGTCTGCACTGCCCGTCTATGACCCCTATTTAGGGCGCCAGACTCAAATGGGTTAAATTTAATAAGAATGGAGATCATAGTTGACTTAATATGTATGATGCCTTGGATAAGGCAAGTCCATTTGTCCATACTTGACTAGATAAGTGTAGCCTTGGAGAAGGCAAGTCCATTTGTTCATAGTTGACTAGATATGAGTAGCCTTAGATAGGCAAGGTCCTTCAATAAAATTCACCACACCTGCAAGTCTGTCAAATATTTCTGAATATTTCTTTGAAAGTCTTTAAAACAACTTTACAATACTTGGAAACCTTAAAAAGAAGATGCGTGTCATTTGAACCCATTAGATTTTCAAATTTCATGGTATTCGGCCTGGAAATCAAATCTCTTGGCAAATAATTTCTTCTTAAATCATCAAAGTAGGTACATTCTAGCACATAGTGGTATTCATCACCTAACTTATGAAGAAAACATAATTCACATTGTCTGCCATCACGGGCTATCCCCTCATATCTACCCCATTCTATCGGGAACTTGTGATTTAGTGTTCTAAAATGGAAGAAGGCCAAAGCCAAGTCATCCGGTAATAGCCCAAAATACTTTTCAAGACCAAAGTTATATTTAAAAATTCTGTAATTTAAACACTTTGGAGACTGAAAAACTGACTCTTTCCATGAACATTTATAGATCTCAGTAAGTTTCAGTTTAACAACCCTTGAAATGTTTAATGGAGCTTCTTGGTTTAACCAACATAACTCTTTATCACAATCATGTAATATATTCTTAATGCTCAAAAGCCACTTTGAGTGAAAAAGGTCCCTTTGGTGCATAGTTAACAGAATTTT
The DNA here is from genome assembly GCA_963580285.1 of Lucinisca nassula. Lineage (NCBI taxonomy): Eukaryota > Metazoa > Mollusca > Bivalvia > Lucinida > Lucinidae > Lucinisca > Lucinisca nassula. Next base: position 27,284,933 of record OY757017.1, read on the forward strand.
GTATAATTTATATGATATTTTGTCTGTTTTACCATTGATTATCCTCTGCCAGAATCCAATCATTCTAGACTTAGTAAAAATACTAATGGGGTAACGCCCAAGTTCACCATATAACATGATATCTGGCGTTGATTTCTTGGCTTTAAGAATTATCTTATAAAATTGAATGCAGAGTCTTTCAAGTGCATCACAATTCTCAAACCCAGACACTTCAGAACCATAAAGTAAAATTGGAACGACCATACTGTCAAAAAGTTGAATTTGTATGTCAACTGGTAAATGTAACCATCTGGCTTTCCTAAGCACAGCAAACATAGATTTACGGGCCTGGTCAACCAATCTCTGATTATGTCTCTGAAAACGTCCATTATATGAGAACATTGCGCCCAGGTAGACAAAACTATCATCTAAATCCAGTTCCTGACCATTATAAGTGAATAATGGCTTGTCTTGCAATTTTCTGTTAGTAAATATAATGACTTTGGTTTTGGAAGGATTTACTTCCAGGTCCCATGACTTGCAATACAAAAACATGGCATTTAAAGCTGCTTGCAACTCTTGAGCAGATTCAGCTAAAATAACTGTATCATCTGCGTATAACAGAATATACAGCTTAAAATAAACTTCAATGTCTTCGTTACTTAACAAAATCTTTGCCATCTCATTGACATTGTTCAAGCCATCATAGCCATGAGAGATGAACTCAGACAGATCATTCAGAAACAATGAGAAAAGAACCGGAGAGAGATTTTCACCTTGACGGACTCCTACATTACTGGAAAAAGTTGTAGATTTCATATGTCCTTGCTTAACACAAGATTTTGCACTAGCATAGAGATTATGAATAATTTTAAACATTTTACCATCTATATTATTTGCAAGAAGTTTCTGCCACAAATATGTTCTGTTAACCGAGTCGAATGCTTTTTTATAATCAATAAAAACACAATATAGTTTCTTGCCTCTAAAAAGATATAGGTCAATGAGACACTTCAAATTAAAAATGTGGTCAGTGGTACTGTAGTTTTTACGAAAGCCAGCTTGCTCTTCGCATAAGATGTTCATATTTTCAAGATACTTATTCAATCTGTGATTTAAAACAGCAGTAAACAATTTACCAAAGCAACTAAGAATAGTTATTCCCCTGTAATTATCAGGATTACATTTATCCCCCTTATTCTTGTAAATTGGAGAAATAATTCCCTGGGACCAGTCCTCAGGAATAAAACCAGAAGAAAAAACTAAGTTGAACAATTTTGTGAATACAGTCAACATTTTGGTTTTGGAATACTTCAAAAATTCATTCAATATTAGATCAGAGGCACAGGCTTTGTTTATTTTAAGGTTGTTTATACTTTTTAACACTTCCTGTTCACTTATCTCAGTATTAAGATCAAAATTCCACTCAGAAACCTTTGCAGGGTCTATTTCTGGCAATGAATCAGAATTTTCAGTGGAAACAGTATTTAACTTTTTAAAATGCTCGGCAAAAGTTTGTAAGGCGACTTTTTGGATTGTGTTTGCTTTACTGCCATCAGCTTTGTTTAGCAGTTTCCAATATGCCTTAGGATCTGCATTTTTAAGAGAACGTAACTTGTTTATAAGTTTATAAATATTTTCTGATACTCATTAAATTGTTTATTTATACACTTCTTGTAAGCCTTACTAGCCTCAGAAATATACTGAAAATTTTCAACACTGTTTACACGTCTTCGATGATTCTTAGCTCGCCTATATTGCAATCGAAGCCTTTGACAATCCTGGTTGAACCAGGGACGCTTAACCGGTTTACGAGTTATATGTTTGGGTTTTGTTGTATTTTTGACAGTGCAGTGTTTAATCATTCCTGCTGCATCCGCTGCATTGAACAATAAGGAAGAACATTGGGTAACATATGACTCTACATTTTCTTGGGTAAAATCATTATGAGTCAATGAGCCAAGGCTCTCATTAAGTTGGTTTATATCAAAAGAATTCAAGTGTTGCAGAAAAATATCACTAGCTTCCTGGTTCCAGACAGATTTAATTGTGACACTTTCGTCATTAATATGGTTTGGTTGTTCGGTTTCAGAACAAGTACGAGTTAAGGATAAATGAATACCACTATGAGCATCGCTTAGCAAAGGATCAAAGGGTAAAATCTCAAAATCCTTAATTGCAGTAAACAATAATGGTGACAATATTGCATAGTCAATTACCGAGGTCCCTTTACAGGTTTTATTGCCAAGAAACTTGTCTTTGCCAAGACGACCATTAGCTATGCATAGATTGAATGATTTACACACGTCAAGTAATCGTTTTCCGTAGTTATTCAATTGTGCATGATCTGAATTGTATCTTTCAGTGGGAAAACCTAAATCCCTAATAGATGTCCTACTCAGGTCATCGTTTGGGTTATCACTGTGTAATATTTGTTCAATAGTGTCATCCAAGAATATGAAATCATTTTCGTTTCCCGTTCTTGCATTAAAGTCGCCCAATAAGCATATCTGGAGGTCATTATTGGGATTAAGTTCTAATAAATCTGCTTCCAATGCATCAAATATTGAAATGTGACTGTAATTACTCCCTTCTGGTGGAATGTAAGAAACACAAAATAAAACTTGTGAACACTTTGAACTAAAGAAAAAACCAGTAGAAATTTTCACCATCATTCTTAACAACTTTGAATGAATCATACACACTGTCACTGACCAGGATGGAAATCCCACCTGATTTGTTACGAGCATTAGCTCTGGTTATATGTGGAAGACATTTGAATCCATTTAAGGAAATAGTATCATAGGTATCAAAATGTGTTTCCTGAAAACAAATGACATCATATTTATTTACAAAACTCTCAAAATCAGGGATTTGAACTTTACTGCTCAAACCACCAACATTGATAGATAAAATGTTTAAACAAGTTTGAATATCAGAGTAAATAATAGTGTCATCTTCAGAATAAATTTCTGTGACATCTGAAAAGTTTTCAGACAAAATACTGGAATCCCTAGATATGTCAAGTGTATTATTAGTCAAATCAGGTGAGGAACCACCATGGTCAGATAGTTCAGAACTTTCTTCTCCCCTCTACAAGTCCGGGAAACCAAAGTTTGTCACGTCTACATCATCAACACCGATCTTGAAAAGGTCGTCAGGATTTTCGATGGTCACGTTTCTCCCAGCACCCCGGTCTTCTTTGAGTGTAACTCTGATACGTCCCTCGCTTGTTCTGGTCTTCTCTGTGTTAGCGTGAGCTTTTACGAATTTTAGCAGCTTTGACCGCTGCTGAGTTAAGTCCTCTTGAATGAACATCCCCCTGAAAGGATTGTCAGGGGTGTTTAACGGAGCCTTCTTAGCGTACAGCAAGTCATTTCGAACTTTCCTGTTGTTCAAGCGGACGATGACTGCCATTTTGTCTGCCGCAGCTCGGGCAGGGAGCTTGTGTATTGTGTTTATGTCCGTTCCTTCTACAGTGACGCCCAGAACAGTCCCCAACTCGATGAATTTGGCCCTAAGCTCTGCATCCTCACATGCAGGAAAGTTAAACAGCCTTAAGTTTTCACGCCTAGTGTATTGCTCCAGGCGCTCGTTATGATAGGCCAGGATTCTAAGGTTCGACTTGTTTTTCTCCACAGCCACCTGAAGTTTCTTGACATTCTCGGCAACTGACTTATTAGTTAACACAAATGGGACCATAATGGACGCAATGTTCACCACTGTCTTGTCTTCGGGGCTTAGCTTAGCTTTCTTAGATTCATTTATCAAGTCCACCATGGCAGTATAACCGCCCTCGCTGTCTTCATTTGCCAAGTCAATCAACTGACGCTGCATGGCGTCCAGATCAAGGCATGTGCCACTGCCGCTTGCCTTCGCCGCCCCTTTTTGTTGACCCATTGCTGCCCTACACCAAAATTTCTAGTCATATATGAAGTATAATGTTAGTTCTTGATTATTCGTTATATTATAGTCTCTGATGTCCACAAATAAAATAGATCTTCTTGGATTTTTGTCGAGATAAAATTTTCTTGTCTCCTCAAATCTTTTGCACACGGCACTTTTCCCGTTTATTGTTACTGTACGTATCATTAAAACTTTGATCATTCGCTGATATTTTTGCTGAAAAAAAAATGTGAGTAGCTTTTGCAAATGCAAAAGCTGCTCACATTTTTCAGCAAAAATAACACGAATCTGATAAAAACAGTTAACAAGTTGACCACTAACGAGTTTGTTAGGCTAACGATGTTTTGAAGAACTGCCCGGTTCTACACTGTTTGCTTAGTTATCCCATATATGCCCAGTGTCGCATTGTGGGACATTGGCAAACTTAGTGTTACAATAAGCAGAATGTGTCCGGGAGTGGAGACAAGTTGTTTTTGTTTCATTTGAGGTTTAACGTCCCCGTCAACACTGTAAAGGTCATTTTGGAGGCGTTGCTTCCAATTTTGTTGGACTTTTACCCGACATTGAGATGAAATGACATCTCAAGCCCTGTCGCCCAATGAAACCAATAGGGTTTATTAGCATGGACGGTCAGCCTCGCACCACTATTCCTGTACAGGCTTAGATCCTCCAAGCGGTTTACCAGTTCTAGTGTGCGGGCCGGATTCATCCTCTGCGTGGAAGCATCAGGAGACAAGTTGTGTTTCCTTCAAAATTTCTTTAGAAAATGGCTGAATGTTTTGCAAACAGTGTATTCCCCGATCTGATGCCGCATTCTGCATAGTCTGAACTTGGTCTACACTGTTTACCAATTACCCATTTTTGGGTGTCCGGTATAAAATGGGTTTACATGATTTGAAGTAGCTGCATAAAAATGTCAACAAAATGGTGTTCAAGTACATAAAAATTATTTCCCCTGTAGTATTATATTATGAAAAATGATTATCAGATTATACAGTTTGTCTCATTGATGTATTCATCCCATTTTGTTCTGAATGGAATCTTCCACCTTAGAAAGAGTCCATTTTGAAATGGCAGGTATTTTCAGAAACTTATTTAGCAAAAATGGCTGTTTTTTTTTTTTTTTTTTTTTTGCAAACGGTTCCCAATCTGCGGTTAACCCATATGACACCAATTGTGACAATTGTCGTCTGCTTTGTCGTCTGCCGGTTACTTTTGAAGTAATTTTTGCAAACAGTCGGGACCCCGATAGGAGCAGTCTAATCTGGTTTCACACTGTTTGCCTGTATGCAAGAAAATTTAGCAGACGACATTTTCAGATGTAGTTTTTCTTGGTAATAAACAAAACAACAAAAAAATAAGTCTGGATTCACATTGATTGCTATAATACAATAAGACATGTTAATTACATTAAACTAAGGACAGAAGTTGTGACAAATGAAAATGTTTTTGTGTTTCATAGCTATATATTGGACAAGTCCATTTGTCATTTAAAGGGTCACTGATAGGCCTATTTTTAGCTCACCTGTCACGTAGTGACAAGGTGAGCTTTTGTGATCACATTTTGTCCATCGTCAGTGCGTGCGTGCATGCGTAAACAATTTCTTGTCCACACGATAGCATCTTCATTTATGATTTGATTTTAACCAGACTTGCACACAACTTGTACCACCATGAGATCTGGGTTCCTTTCTTTAACCAGTCATATCCCATCATGTGATACAGAGTTACGGCCCCGAAAGGGCAAAAATTGCCTATTTTGGTCTTGTCTGCAAGATAGCATCGTCATTTATGCCTTGATTTTAACCCGACTTGCACACAACTTGAACCACCATGAGATCTTGGTTCCTTTCTTGAATCAGCCATATCCCATCATGTGTTACGGAGTTACGGCCCCTGAAAGGGCAAAAATTGCCTATTTTGGTCTTATCTGCATGATAGCTGTTTCATTTATGATTTGATTTTAACTAAACTTGCACACAATTTGTACCACCACAAAATCTCAGTCAAATTCGAATATGGGTTATGTCGGGTCAAAAAGTAGGTCAGTAGGTCAAATCAGAAAAAAAACCTTGTGAAGACACTAGAGGCCACAGTTTTGGTTCGATCATCATTAGACTTGCCCAGAATGATCATCTTGACAATAACTCAGTCAAGTTCGAATATGGGTGTTGTGGGTTCAAAAAGTAGGTCAGTAGGTCAAATCGTAGAAAAACCTTCTGAACACACTAGAGGCCACAATTTATGTCCAATCACCATCAAACTTGCTCAGAATGATCATCTTGATAATATCTTGGTCTCGTTAGAATATGAGTCATGCCGGGTCAATAAGTAGGTCAGTAGGTCAAATCATTGAAAAACCTTGTGAATACACGAGAGGCCGCAGTTTTGGTCCAGTCATTATCAAACTTGCCCAGAATGAACATCTTGACAATATCTCGGTCAAGTTTGAATACAGGTCATGTCGGGTCAAAAAGTAGGTCAGTAGGTGAGATCATTGAAAAACCTTCTGAACACACTAGAGGCCACAGTTTTGGTCCGATCATCATCAAACTTGCCAAGAATGATCATTTTGACAATATCTCGGTCAAGTTCGAATATGGGTTATGTCGGGTCACAAAACTTGCCTAGAATAATCATCATGACAATATCTGGGTCAAGTTTGAATATTGGTCATGTTGGGTCAAAAAGTAGGTCAGTAGGTCAAATCATAGAAAAGCTTGTGAACACACTAGAGGCCACAGTTTTGGTCCGATCATCATCAAACTTGCCCAGAATGATCATCTTGACAATATCTCAGTCAAGTTCAAATATGGGTCAGTAGGTCAGTAGGTCAAATCATAGAAAAACCCTCTTAAAACACTGGTGACTACAGTTTTGGTCCGATCATCATCAAACTTGCTCAAAATAATCATTTGACAATATCTCGGTTAATTTTGAATATGGGTCATGTCTGGTCAATATGTAGGTCAGTAGGTCAGATTGTTGAAAAACCTTATGAACACACTAAAGGCCCAAGTTTTGGTCCGATCATCATCAAACTTGCTCAGAATGATCATCTTGACAATATCAGATTCTGTGTCAAGTTTGAATACGAGTCATGTCGGGTCAAAAAGTAGGTCAGCATGTCAAATCATAGAAAAACGTTTTGAACACTCTAAGAGGCCACAGTTTTAGTCAAATCATTATAAAACTTGCTCAGAATGATCATTTTGACAATATCTCAGTTAAGTTCGAATATGGGTCATGTCAAATGAAAAAGTAGATCAGTAGGTTATTTTTGTCATAACTTTTGAACCGTTTGAGACAGAGCCTTCATATTTTGCATGTAGGTTTCTTCTGACAAGGGCTTCCCACTCATAAAGATTTGACCTGTGACCTTGACCTGTGACCTACTTTATCATACCTTTTGAACCATATGAAATAGAGCCTTCATATTTGGCATGCATGTTCCTTGTGACAAGGTTTTCTCAACCATTCAAAACTTTTGACCCATGCCCTTGACCTTTGACCTACTTTGTCATAACTTTTAAAGCATTTGAGATACAGCCTTCATATTTAGCATGTAGGTTCCTTGCGACAACGTTGCTTAGATGATCCTCTACCAAAAGGGCTAAAACGATCCCACTCGGATGAACAAAATGGCCACCAGAGGTAAAAATAGAAAAATATTGTAAATTTGATTCAAACGGAAAATCCCCCTAAACCCTAAGGCCAATTTGATTCAAAGTTCCAAGGAATGTTGCCTAGGTTTTTCCCTACCAAATAAGCTAAAATCACTCTGCTGATGAACAAGATGGCCACAAGAGCTAAAAATAGAATGTACTCGAGACAGTGACACACAGGTGAGCAAACCAGGGCCCAGAGAGGGCCCTCTTGTTTCATTTTCATTCTATTTTTGACTGGAAAATTATGTTAGCAAACTGTGCAGACCCTGATCAGAAGCCGCATTCTGCGGAATGTGATATGGGCCTGCACTGTTTGTCAGGGTACCTATTATATTGGGTTTCTTTAATGAAATGGGTTATTTGGAGTTTTATAGCCCGGCATTATGCTGTTTAGGTAATATTGAGTCTTGTCAGTTTACCTGACCAAGCTGTTAAAAGTCTGGCAACTGCCAATCTTGAATCAGCAGAAGGGAGAGAATGGATTTCATGATCAAATGTCCACAAAAGAATGGTGCCAAACCGGCAGGTATCAAAACAGCAATCTCCTTATCACCAGTCAGACGCGCATTTGACTATGCTACTAGTCCACATCCATCAGGGCTCCGAGAGATGGTGCTTCCACCCATAGCTGAAACCGTCCGCACATGATTACTGGTAAACTGCTTAATTAGAAGGTCTAAGCCTGCCCAGGCAAAGTGATTGGAGTCAGACTGTTCCTGCATATAAACCCTGCTTGTTTGTTTGGGCAGGAAGGATTGAGATGTAATTTCATCTCAATGTCGCATAAAATGTGTGTTTTGAGTTTTATGTCCCGCCAACAGCTGAGGTCATATGGAGATGGGACCTCGATTTAAAGACCCATTAGAAAGTCAAAAGAAGCCCGGGATTGAACCCACAACCCCTGGTTTATAAGGCCAGTAGCATAACCACTATACTACATAGGCTTCTATGTCGTGTAAAAGTTACACAAAAGTGGAAGCAACATTTCCAAAATGATCTAAATAGTTTTAACAGTGACGTAAAACCTCAATTCAATCAAAATCCATTGCGCTGCCGAGGTATGCAAATATATGTCCTTGGCCATGTTCGCCCAACAGGGACTCAGATCAGCCAGCAAATCTTTACATAATCTTGTCAAGTCTCGTTGCATAGCTCCAGAAAAGGCGCTTTTTTTCATCCGAAAACTACTGATATTTTCTTGATTCTGCATGAAAACATATGTTGTGGGTACTCATAAGAAGCACCTCATGCAGAAAACATATGTTGTGGGTACTCATAAGAAGCACCTCGACATGAAAACATATGTTGTGGGTACTCATAAGAAGCACCTCGGCATGAAAACATATGTTGTGGGTACTCATAAGAAGCACCTCGGCATGAAAACATAAGTTGAGGGTACTCATAAGAAGCTCCTCACCTCGGCATGAAAACATATGTTGTGAGGTGCTTCTTATGAGTACCCACAACATGTTTTCATGCCGAGGTGCTTCTTATGAGTACCCACAACATATGTTTTCATGCCCTTTACATAATCTTGTCAAGTCTCGTTGCATAGCTCCAGAAAAGGCGCTTTTTTCATCCGAAAACTACTGATATTTTTATTGATTCTGCATGAAAACATATGTTGTGGGTACTCATAAGAAGCACCTCATGCAGAAAACATATGTTGTGGGTACTCATAAGAAGCACATCGACATGAAAACATAATTATGTTGTGGGTACTCATAAGAAGCACCTCGGCATGAAAATATAAGTTGTGGGTACTCATAAGAAGCACCTCACCTGGGCATGAAAACATATGTTGTGGGTACTCATAAGAAGCACCTCGATGAGGTGCTACTTATGAGTACCCACAACATGTTTTCATGCCGAGGTGCTTCTTATGAGTACCCACAACATGTTTTCATGCCGGGGTGCTTCTTATGAGTACCCACAACATGTTTTCATGCCGAGGTGCTTCTTATGAGTACCCACAACATATGTTTTCCTGCCGAACCGAGATGCTTCTTATGAGTACCCACAACATATAGTACTCATAAGAAGCACCTGGGTTACTCATAAGAAGCACCTCGGCATGAAAACATAAGTTGTGGGTACTCATGAGAAGCACCTCGCCTCTGCATGAAAACATATGTTGTGGGTACTCATAAGAAGCACCTCGGTGAGGTGCTTCTTATGAGTACCCACAACATATGTTTTCATGCCGAGGTGCTTCTTATGAATACCCACAACATGTTTTCATGCCGAGGTGCTTCTTATGAGTACCCACAACAACTGTTTTCATGCAGAACCGAGATGCTTCTTATGAGTACCCACAACATATATTTTCATGCAGAAATAAGAAAAATTATATTTGAATACCCCCTATTATCAAGCGCTATGAATTATGGATGGCTTCTGCACTCCAACAGAGGGTTGCGCTTATATGACTGACAGCTGAAACAATGGAAGGGAGAGAATGACAGTAGAAAATATTTCATGATCAGTCTCCTCAAAAGATCGTTGCTGCATGACCCAGGGGGGATCCAATACCAGTGTGACACACATCTAATGTGGCTACTGAGGCCATTTAATCCATTCAGTACCAGAAACCCCTAAAGGGTTACCTAATGGCAAACAGTGCATGTGACGTCTGATCAGGGCCTACACTGTTTCCTAAAAGTTCAGTCATTTTCCAAATAAATTTTGAAGAAAACAACCTGACACTCGTAAATTTTGAAATGGACTCCTGTCATATATAAAGAGGAAGATTCTATTTGGTACAAAAAGGGTTTAAAGTTGTGATGAGTAAACACAACAAATCAAAATGTCTGCCCCATTGATCCAGATGATTAGTATGAAAATGGTGCACTTCAGCATCTGAACAGAATTACTGCATCAAAGAAGTATCTAAATCCATTGTGTTCTGAATAAAATCTTCCACGGTAGTCCATTTTGAAATTTAGAAGTGCCGGTATGAGTCATTATTAGGAATTATTTTAGTAAATTACTCAACTTTTTGAAAAAAGTGAAGGCCCTGATCAGATGCCGCATTTTGCGGCATCTGATCTTTGACTGCACTATCTGCCAGGCCTTTTATTATTTATTTTATGGGGTTTTCGTCCAAAATGGGTTGAAAGCCAAACATCTTTTAGAAAGCTAAATTTACTAATTTGATAAACTTTGATAAAGCGTAATTTATCAGTTTTAAGATATTGTAAGACTGATGATGCAGACACAACTTAGGACTTTGTGCCAAGTCACACAGAAGCTTGTCTGATCCAGTGCCAACAGAAGCTTTCAGTTTGACCCTTTCATTCAAGATGGCTGCCAGGCACAGCTGCATAAGTGAATCAGATGAAAAGCCTGGGATTTTTCGTCTATTTCTATGTTTATCCTTAAAAGTGCCAGCTGGGTAATAGCAGATGACATTTTCGACTAAGTCTTACTTTTCGGAGAAAGTAACGCTTGGCATTTCATATCCATATACCATGTCTAGCCTGATTTTTTTGTCGCACCTGCTTTTAGCATCGCACAGTATAGGAGTCCGATTTTCCATCTGTTTGTGAGTCAAGCCGTCTTTCCATTTGTTTGTGAGTCAAGCCGTCAACATTGTGACCATCCTTGCATTCGGCCTAATGGTCCAGTTCATTTCTCAAGAACTACGCATAACAGCTTCATTTAACCCATTGCATGCGGGAAACTCTTAAAGGGGTACCTTGACAAACAGTGCAGGCCCAGATCAGATGCCACAGAACGCAGGGTCTGATTAGGGCCCGCATTATTTTCTAACAGAAGCTTGTGGCAAAAATAGAATAAAACTAGATTGCGCAGTCGATGGTATACCATCGTAAATACCCACTTTTTCTATGAATGACACTAAAGCACTAAAGATATGGCAAAGTCATACTTTTTGACCTTTGACCTTGGGGCCATGTTAGGGTCAAGGTCACAAAAAAGTAGCCCACTGCCATCTACATACCATGTACTATCCACATGCAAAGATTCAAAAGTGTAACGTCAGTGGTTGCAGAGGAGATCCATTTACAAGAAACATGACGGACAGACAGACAGACAGACTCCCACTCAACTCTGCTACGAAAACAATATACCCAATTTTTCTTCGAAAAAGTGGGTATAATAAAAAAAATAGGCCTGACTCACCTTAAATGATAAATGGACTTGTCCAACAAATAGTAATGAAAGAGTTCACTATAGTAAATGATATAGCAGTTGCAAATAAAATTGACTAGGGGGAGCTATTCAGGTGTTGTCACTATATGTCAAATTCGCCGAGACCACCAGAAGATTTGGTAGAGTGGCTTTCTCATTCTTTCTGCAAGCGGACCAAATGGCTCTACATGCCACAACTTTGTTCGTGTCACAGTTGAATTCACACAACTGGGTGACTTGGTATACCTTTTTGTTAATAGAACATTCCAAAGGCAGGTACAAACGATAGCTCCGCCTAGTCAATCTTATCTGCGACTACTATACTTGGTACAAACTTTTACCTAGGGATTGCAACTTTAATGCAAGCTTCCATAGTTGACCTTGACCTAGATTTTATGGTTCACTCAACAATAGTACAAAAGTCAGTGATTCACTGACTTTGTGTACTATTGTCTCAAACCTAGTGTTCACTCTAGTTATACCCCCGGCATACGGAGTATGCCATGGGGGTATATAGTTTTCGTCTTTTCTGTGTGTGTGTAAACTTTCTGTGTGTGTGTGTGTAAACTTTTTTTTGTGTCAAAGATTTCTCAGGAACTACTATACCTAGAAACTTGAAATTTGGTACAAACAACATGCATAACTAGTTGTATTGTGGGAAAGAAAATTGGGGCTGTGGGGCCAGGTTCTTTATAGTTATCCCCCTTTGTTATATTTGCTACTGAGATGTGCATTTTGTGACTTACCTTAAATTTTGTGTCAAAGATTTCTCAAGATCTACTGTACCTAGAAACTTGAAATTTGGTACAAGCAACATGCATAACTAGTTGTATTGTGGGAAAGAAAATTGGGGCTGTGGGGCCAGGTTCTTTAGAGTTATTCCCCTTTGTTATATTTGCTACTGAGATGTGTATTTTGTGAGTTACCTTAAATTTTGTGTCAAAGATTTCTCAGGAACTACTGTACCTAGAAACTTGAAATTTGGTACAAACAACATGCATAACTAGTTGTATTGTGGGAAAGAAAATTGGGGCTGTGGGGCCAGGTTCTTTAGAGTTATTCCCCTTTGTTATATTTTTTTTATAAAATTTTGTCAGCAAGATATCTCAAAAACTATTGGAGCTAGAGCCTTGAAAGTTGGTGAATAGATTGGTGGTGATGAGTAGATGAACTGATTAAGTTTTGACAAAATTCCGAAAAATACTTTGTGAGTTATGGCCCTTTGTCATTTTGGTAATTTGTGCCATTGTACTGTATGGTAAAAGTGATGCATAGCATAACTTTAGAACCGTGTATGCTAGGGTTTTGAAATTTCATATATGGATTCCTCATGGAAAATTAGCCGACACGTATTTTTTTTCTCGTCCGGATTATGCTCCTTTCAAGAGTTATTGCCCTTTGAAATTTTTTTAATAAAATCTTGTCAGCAAGATATCTCAAAAACTATTGGAGCTAGAGCCTTGAAAGTTGGTGAATAGATTGGTGGTGATGAGTAGATGAACTGATTAACTTTTGACAATATTACGAAAAATACTTTGTGAGTTATGGCCCTTTGTCATTTTGGTAATTTGTGCCATTGATCTGTATGGTAAAAGTGATGCATAGCATAATTTTAGAACCGTGTATGCTAGGGTTTTGAAATTTCATATATGGATTCCTCATGGAAAATTAGCTGACGCGTATTTTTTTTCTCCTCCGGATTATGCCCCTTTCAAGAGTTATTGCCCTTTGAAATTTTTTTAATAAAATCTTGTCAGCAAGATATCTCGAAAATTATTGGAGCTAGAGCCTTGAAAGTTGGTGAATAGATTGGTGGTGATGAGTAGATGAACTGATTAACTTTTGACAACATTCCGAAAAATACTTTGTGAGTTATGGCCCTTTGTCATTTTGGTAATTTGTGCCATTGATCTGTATGGTAAAAGTGATGCATAGCATAACTTTAGAACCGTGTATGCTAGGGTTTTGAAATTTCATATATGGATTCCTCATGGAAAATTAGCTGACGCGTATTTTTTTTTCTCGTCAGGATTATGCCCCTTTCAAGAGTTATTGCTCTAAGAATTTTTTTTTTATAAAATTTTGTCAGCAAGATATCTCAAAAACTATTGGAGCTAGAGCCTTGAAAGTTGGTGAATAGATTGGTGGTGATGAGTAGATGAACTGATTAACTTTTGACAAAATTCCGAAAAATACTTTGTGAGTTATGGCCCTTTGTCATTTTGGTAATTTGTGCCATTGATCTGTATGGTAAAAGTGATGCATAGCATAATTTTAGAACCGTGTATGCTAGGGTTTTGAAATTTCATATATGGATTCCTCATGGAAAATTAGCTGACGCGTATTTTTTTTCTTGTCCGGATTATGCTCCTTTCAAGAGTTATTGCCCTTTGAAATTTTTTTAATAAAATCTTGTCAGCAAGATATCTCAAAAACTATTGGAGCTAGAGTTATTACTGAATCAGACAATTGGAAGAGAAATAGCCTTTGTTCTAAAAAGACTAAACAGACAACTTGTGATACTGACATTTCAAACATCTGTTCATATTCAAGTTAATTTCACAAAAACTTTAAGAGCTTAAATTCATGAATGATATTTGGTACAAACTTGCATCTTGGGATGGCAACTATAATGCAGACGTCAATATTTGACCTTGACCCATATTTCATGGTCAACTGACAAGAGTGAACTATTGAGTCAACCCTAGCATTCACCCATATGTTCAAGTTAATTTCTCAAGAACTTTAAGAGCTTCATTAATCCTACTTGGTATAGTTCAAACAAATTGACCCGAGACTGGTGAAGTTTATTAACATAATTTCACACCCGACAGAATGCATATATTTATCTTCATCGTTTTCCGAAGATGGGTGTGTGTGTGTGGGGTGGTATTTAGTAAGCCCTGCTTACTAACATGTACATGTAGTTGCTGAAAAAATGTGAGTAGCTTTTACAATACATGTATCTACTGAAACATTTTTCAGCCTACTTTTTACTGTCATGAATGGTTGAAGTTAATGACTTTTTTAGCTTTGAACAACTAGGAACTTTCATATTTCAACAGAGAGACTAGAATATGAGGAGTTTGATTAATTCCGAGTATCTTGTCATATTTGACTGATCTGCACTCTGTAAACTTGAAACAAACCTGGATCATTATAATGTAATAGAGAAACTCCCCTGAATAACTTATAAGAATAATGATACTGTTATTACCCAGAAAACAAAATTTAGCCAGACACTTTGATGCGCCTCAAAGTATACCGCAACCTGATTATAACACTGTTTGTTATAACACGGTTTTGGGTATAACACAGTTTCAAGATGGATCCCAAAAATATATAGATGATAAAGAAAAATGACCATAAATGGTCATTTTTCTATATAATCTATACATTTTTGATTGACTAACAGGGTTTCTGCTTGGGATCCCATAAATAGACTGTTACTAAGAGGTTGTTAGTCATTATATGAGCCCCGCCAAGGGAATTTGTGTCTTCGAGCATTCTGTCATGACAAATTTTAACTCGGCATGCCCAGCCATTCAGAGGGGCCTGCAGGGATATGGCTTTCTGGCTGAAGGTTCCTCTTGATTCACTGCTTGTATGAGCGAGCAGCGAAGGTTCTGGCGAGACTGCGCGGATGCGCAGGCTCGCCTGAACCTTCGCTGCTCACATAGGCTCGCATAGGCGATAAGTACCAAAATCGCTTGACGGGGCCCATATGTTTTTGCAGCAAAGGTTTTTGCTAAGTGTCTTCCAGTGTAGACTGTGATCAATCTGCTCCTTTGCTGAGGCTTATTTCTACTTCTATAACAGTATGGTATACCACATTCTACCTATTTATAGCTCTTGTAAGTGCCCAATATTAAAGGAAATTGCCTTATAGCACTGAGGAAAATTCTGGAGCAGATAACAAACTATTATAATTATGTTTGGGAATGTGTGGCAGTCGTTAAAAGTCTCCCTGCCCTACATCATAGTGTAGTTTATATTTTCTTGTCCTTTGGGATCATTGATGCCATTGTGGAATTTTGAAAATATTTGAGGGTCACTGATGAGGCCTAATTGGCTGAAACTATCTAGTCTGGCCCAGAAAACATGTACACTCCATGTTTTCCAGTTATGTGTTGTATTCC
Organism: Lucinisca nassula; assembly: GCA_963580285.1. Classification (NCBI taxonomy): domain Eukaryota; kingdom Metazoa; phylum Mollusca; class Bivalvia; order Lucinida; family Lucinidae; genus Lucinisca; species Lucinisca nassula. Next base: position 27,300,777 of record OY757017.1, read on the forward strand.
TTGCTTCCAAAGGATAACCTTTACATAGAACATATTTAGAGAAAATAAGGCCTGACTTTTCATGGGAAACACCGATTGATTTGAAGAGAATACATTGAAACTGTTGTCTGCTTGTCTTGGTTGGCATTTCTAGGGTAGATAGCCCATTATGTACCCCAAAAACCTCAAAAGAGATAATTGGAAAACAGTGCAGGCCGGGATCAGATGTCGCAGAATGTGGTATCTGATCAGGACCTACACTGTTTTCAAAAAGATCCGCCTTTTTACCAGATAAATTTTTGTAGAAAATGCAAACTGACACCCCTAAATTTTGAAATGGACTTCTGCTAAATATAAGGTGGAAGATTCCATACGGTGCCGAAAGCAAATAAAAGAGTGACATCACGAAAACACGCCTATATAATTTTGACCCCCATGAACCCCACTTTTATATAGTAAAACTGGGGTTTCCGGGGGTATACCTTATTTTTCTTATTTCTGCTCTAAAATATAGATTGTGGGTACTCGTTAGAACCGCCTCGATGAGGCGGTTCTAACGAGTGCCCACAATCTATATTTTGAGCAGAAATAAGAAAAATATCACAATTTTTCATCCTAAAATTTTCATTTTCGGCGATAACGGTGGCAATGTATTTGTGTTCGCGTAATGATTGTAGATTAGTGTGATTGGTGTGATATTATATAGTTCTGGGTTGGTTGTTTGTCAATCAACCCAAAGTTACCAAGCAGAGAAGCTCTTCAGTGCTAAAGTCCCCGTGACTATTACCAATATGTAGGAAATCCAGGTAGCGGTTATTTATAGAAAATAGCCGTGTTATGCATATCGCTGTGAGGTTGTGATGCATAAAAGTCTGGACTGGAACCATGTGTGTTGGGTTTGGCAAACAGTCTAGACCAAGATCAGATACTGCAGAAAGCCATGTCTGATCAAGGTCTTCACTGTTTGTATACGGTACTGGAATTTAACCCTTGTCCTGCTGAGCCCGGATATGCCTTAGCTTTCAAACAATGAAGAGCCAGATCAGATGGCTTCTGAAGAAGCCATCTGATCAGGACCTTCATTGTTTGTCATTCAGTTTATGAATTTGTTGCAATAATTTGCGTCAAGTAATCTGATTGGTTGATAATCAGTAGTGGGTGTGGCATATTTAAATATTCAGCAGGACAAGGGTTAAGGACTGTAAAAATCCAAAAAATACGGATATCTTGAGGACTTCCTGTATTTTTCCTAAATTTTTGACAAATTTTGTTACACAAACCAGCAAGGATTCCAAAAGGTACAGATGGAATGGCAAACAGTAAAGAGTAGACCCTTCAGGAGCAGTCTGATCGGGTCTGCAGTGTTTGCTAAGTCTTGTCTCAATATTTAGGATCCTTATGGTAAGTTCAGTAAAAGTGTTCCAGCCATTGATCCATCAGTGATCAGTCACTCACAGTGCTTTGTGTCTGATTTTGCAGAACGGCCCCCGCCCATTGGGGCTTGAAGAAATAGATGGGCTGCATGATTCTTCCACGCAGAGCTGAAACCGACCGCAAACGAGTACTGATGAACCGTGTGGAGGACCTAAGCCTGCCCAGGCAAAGCAGTGCAAGTCAGACCGTCTCTGCTCATAAATTCTATTGGTTTCATTGGACAGAAGGGCTTGAGAAGTCATTTCATCTCAATGTCAGGTAAAAGTCCCACAAAACTGGAAGCAACGTCTCCAAAATGACCTGTACAGTGTTGAAGGGGACGATAAACCTCAAATCAGACAAAACAAAACAAAGTTTGCAGGTGCTCATTGGAACTGCCTCACAATCTGTATTTTTGGGAATATAATCTGTACCATAAAACTTCTAAAAAATTGGACACCTTGAAGACTGGCTGTAATTTTCCTAAAATTTTAACAAATTTCTTACATGATCAAGCTTTAGGAGTCCAATAGGTGAAGACAGAATTGCAAACAGTGTAGACCCTGATCAGACTGGGTCTGCACTGCATAGGCCTATCTGTCCCAATACTTAGAATCAGTACAACACACAGATATCAGTCCATTTGCTTTGATTCTCATTTCTATTACAAAGTTGGCAGTTGCACTGCCTCAGAAGCTATGTTTTTGATCAAAAGTAAGGAATATAATAATACCCCTGTAAGCCCCACTTTTCCCTATACATGTATAAAGTGAGGTTTACAAGAAAAAACATTTCCGTAATGATCCTAAGTATTTGGACTGATATGCCTAAGCAAAGAGTGTAGACCCAGCTCAGTCTGCTCCTGAGGGAGCAGCCTGAACAGGGTCTAAAATGTTTACCCTTCCATCTACACCTTTTGGATCAAGGGTAGATCAAGAAACAAATTTTTAAAAATTTTATGAGAAGTACAGCATGTCCTCAAGGTGTCTGATTTTGTTGGATTTGATGTTTAACGTCCCCGTCAACACTATATAGGTCATTTTGGAGACGTTGCTTTCAATTTTGTGGGACTTTTACCCACCATTGAGATGAAATGACATCTCAAGCCCTGCCGCCCAATGAAACTAATAAGGTTTATAAGCATGGACGGTCAGACTCACACCGCTTTGCTTGGGCAGGCCTAGATCCTCTAAGCAGTTCACCAGTACTCATGTGCGGTCTGCGATTCAGCTCTGCGTGGAAGCATCGTGCAGCCCATTTATTTCTTCAAGCCCCGTTGGGCGGGGGCTGATCAAGGTATCTGAATTTTTAGGATTTTTATGGCAATATTTTATATACTCTGATTTTGTATTTCATATTATATTTGTCTTTTTTATTTTTCAGATAATTGTGTTCATATCTGTGATGATCATCAGTGTTTATTGGACCGTTCACTCCTTTGTAACGACGTGTACGACTGCAGTGACCAGTCGGATGAACACAACTGCCCCCATATCTCTCAAAGCACAGGAGCTTCTCAGTGTAAGTCACATGCTCAGTGTTTTGTTTGTTTGTTTGATTAGAGGTTTAACGTCCCCGTCAACACTGTAAAGGTAATTTTGGAGACGTTGCTTCCAATTTTGTGGGACTTTTACCCAACCTTGGGATGAAATGACTTCTCAAGCCCTGCTGCCCAAAGAATGCTCAGTGTTAACCCATAAAATGCCAATCATGACTATTGTCGTCTGCTTTGCCGTCTACCTGTTACCTTATTTTTTTTGCAAACAGTGTGGACCCCGATCAGACTGATCTTTTCTGGGCCCACCCTGTTTTTCCTGTATGCAAAAATATTTTTAAAAAGTTAAAAAAAAAAAATAAAAAAATCAGCAGACATATGCAGACGACATTTTCTCGGTGTCTTAATGGTTAAATATAATGAGTTATGTTATTAACCCTTGCCCTGCTGAACCCGGATATGCCTTATTTTCTGAAGAAGCCATCTGATCAGGAGCTATATTGTTTGTCATTCGGATTGTGAATTTGTTGCAATAATTTGAATAAAGTAATCTGATTGGTTGATAATCAGAAGTGGGTGTGGCAGATTAAAATATTCAGCAGGACAAGAGTTAAGAGAATGCTATTAAGAAACTTTACAGTTTCTGTTTGTTTTGGAGTTAAACTGCCCAGACAACACTATTAAAGTCATAACGAGCTGGTCAATTTACCTATGGCAGGCATATCCGTAAGCAGGTAACCAGTACAGTGCACATTCTTTCACCAGAAACTGACAACTGCCCTTCTTGAATGAAGCGGAAGGGAGAGAATGACCATACAAAAGTTTTCATGATCAATCTCCTCAAAAAAATGTTGCTGACCCCAGAAGGTATCGAACCCGAGATATTCTGATCTTCAGTCAGATGCGCATCTGACCTAGCTACCAAGTCCTGCAAGACTTAACAGTAATCTAGCCATATTAACCCTTATCTTGCTGTCCACGACAACCCCTATCTTTGGAAACAGTGTAGATCCAGATCAGAAGCCATCTGATCAGGATCTACACTGTTTGGCATTCAGTTTATGAATTTGTAGCAATAAATTACATCAAGTAATTTGATTGGTTGATAGACAGAAATGGGTGTGGCTTAAATGAATATTCAGCAAGAAAAGGGTTAAAATCAACAAACCGGTTCCTTTTGCAGTTTCCATTGCTTTCAGGTGTATTCATAGACAATGTGTTGAAAATGGTTAGTAAAAGAATAGCAAGTGTTGTTGAAAACAGGGGTTCCTTACTTAAACCTCAGCAGTTTCTTGGAGCAGAAGGTGCTTGAGATTTCATCTCGGTGTCGGGTAAAAGTCCCACACAATCTGAAGCAAAGTCTCCAAAATTGACCTGAATAGTGTTGACGGGGACATAAAACCACAACACAATCAAACAAACAAAATGTGGGTTAAGTATATGTTCTGTCCGTCCAACCATCCTTTCATCTGTCCCTCCATCCGTCTGTCTGTCTGTTGTCAACGTTTCACATTTTTGACATCTCCTCCAGAACCAGAAGTCTGATTATGCTGATACTTAGTAGAGGCATCCTGGTGACATGGAGATTCAGATTTGCTAAAATTTCTAAATTTGGTGGCCTAAATGACATCTCCTCCCGAACTAAAGGAAAATGGAGGGGAAACTTGTCAGGAGTCATTGGGGTGCCATGGAGATTCAGATTTTCTAAAATCTTTCCGTTCTGATATCCAAGATGGCGGCCATGGCTGCCATCATGAAATTCTTCACGCTACATCTCCTCCAGAATCAAAGGTCGAAATTGAGCTGAAAGTTGATGGGAGACATGGGGATGACATGATGATTCAGATTTGCTAAAATCGTTCCATACCGATATCCAAGATGGCTGCAATAGTGGCCATTTTGAAATTCTTCAAACGATATCTCCTCCCGAACCAAAAGTTGAATTGACCTGAAACTTGATGGTGGGCATCAGGGTTACATGGAGATTCAGATTTGCTAAATTAGTTTCGCTCCGATATCCAAGGTGGCCATCTTGAAAATCTTCAAACGACATCTCCTGCGGAACCAAAGGTCGAACTGAGCTGAAAGTTTATGGGAGGCATCTGGTTGACATGGAGATTCAGATTTGCTAAAATCTTGCCATTCCAATGCTAAAAGCGTTCAGTTACAATCATCAAGATGGCCACCATGGTGGCCATCTTGAAATTCTTCAAACGACATCTCCTCTGGAACCAAAGGTCGAATTGAACTGAAAGTTGATGGGAGGCATCGGGTTGACATGGAGATTCAGATTTGCCAAAATCCTTACGTTCCGATATCAAAGATGGCCTCCATGGTGGCCATCTTGAAATTCTCCAAACAACATCTCCTCCCGAAACAAAGGTCGAATAGAAACTTGATGAGAGGCATCGGGGGTGATATGGAGATAAAGATTTGTTAAAATCATTCCGTTCTGATATCCAAGATGGCCGCCATGACGTCCATCTTGAAATTAGCTGAAACTTGATGGGAGGTATCATTGTAAGTAAGTAAGTAAGTAAAGACTTTATTTAGTGACCGCCCCGATAGCTCAGTTGGTAGAGTGTCCGCTCCGGGGAACGGGAGGTCATAGGTTCGATCCCGGGCCGAGACATACCAAAGTCGTTAAAAATGATACTAGCTGCTCCTCGCTTGGCACTCAGATTTACGGGGTAGAGCTAGGACTGGTCGACCCAGTGTCAGGATAATGTGACTGGGTGTGGTATCTTGTAATGTGTCTGGGACATGATACTTCAGTGAGGCAGCACTATAAAAGTGAGCATTGAGCTCCCTGTCGCAACAAGATACCGTCGTGATATGACTGAAAAATTGTTGAAAGCGACGTTAAACCCGAATTCACACACACACACTTTATTTAGTGAGGGTAACAACATTTAGCACATACAAAAATACATGTAATAGCTAATCTTCCATGAGTCCCTCAGTATTTACAATTATGTGATTTGTACAGGGATACATTAATATAACAAAGTAACCAACAGAGTGATAATAATAATAATAATATAACAACAACAAAAAACCACACACACACACACTTACACAAAATATGATGTGATTGTTTGATGTTGGAACTCTATAAATAACTTCCATAACAGTGTGTTCATTTGAGAGTTACCTTATTGTGACATGGATATTTAGATTTGCTAAAATTGTTCCGTTCCGATATCAAGCAAAGATGGCCATCATGGCTGCCATCTTGACATTCTTGAAACAACATCTCCTCCCAAACCGGAGGTCTGATCAAGCTGAAACTTAATAGGAGGCATCAGGGGGGGCATGGAGATTTAGATTTACTAAAATCATTCCATTCTGATATCCTAGATGGCTGCCATGGTGGCCATCTTGAAATTCTTCAAACATAAGTTGGATAAAGCTGGTACTTCATGGAAGGCATCTGGGCAAAATGGAGATTCAGATTTGGTGACATGGAGATTCAGACTTCTTAGAACCATTGTGTTCTGATATTCCAAATGGCTGCAATGTTGGCCATCTTGAAAATCTTCAAACCACATCTGCTACTAAATTGTCTGTTCTGTTGCATTGAGTTGAAACTGTTGGGAGGCATTTTGGTGACATGGAGATTCCGAATTGCTAAAATCGTTGCATTCTAATATCCCAGATGGTGGCCATTTTGAAATTCTTTACACCTGTGTAGTAATTGCATGTGAGACTTTCAGGGAGTGGCAAGTGTATGTCCAACTCACTGAGTCCACAAGAAGATTCAGTATTGTGGCTTTTTTGCAAGTGGCCATATACTTCATAGCTTTGTTTATTATGCCCCCGCCATTCGAAGAATGGTGGAAAGGGCATATAGCGATGCCCCTGTCCGTTCGTCCGTGCGTCCGAAACTTGAACACAGTCAATAACTTCCTTATTTCTTGATGGATTTTAAAATTACTTGGCATAAATGTTAACCATCATGAGACGGTGTGTCACGTGCAAAACCCAGGTCCGTAGCTCCAAGGTCAAGATCATATTTAGAGGCCAAAGGTCAAAAAAAGGGTCTGAAACTTAAACGCAGTCAATAACTTTCTTATTTCTGGATGGATTTTGAAATTACTTTGTAGAAATGTTAACCATCATGAGGCGATGTGTCACGTGCAAAACCCAGGTCCGCACCTCCACGGTCAAGGTCATACTTTCAGGTCAAAGGTAAAAAAAAAGGGTCCGAAACTTAAACGCAGTCAATAACTTACTTATTTCTAGATGGATTTTGAAATTACTTTGAAGAAATGTTAACCATCATGAGATGAAGTATCACATGCAAACCCAGATCCGAACCTCCAATGTCAAGGTCATACTTAGAGGTCAAAGGTAAAAAAAAAATGGTCCGAAACTTAAACGCAGTCAATAACTTTCTTATCTCTGGATGGATTTTGAAATTACTTGGCAGAAATGTTGGCCATCATGAGACAATCTGCCTCACACTAAACCAAGGTCCTTACCTCCAAGGTCAAGGTCATACTTAGTGGTCAAATGTGAAAAAAGGGTCCAAAACTTAAACAGGGTCAATAACTTTCTATGGATGAATACGAACATAGAGATATTTTCAGGCGGGGGCATCCGTGTCCTATGGACCCATTTCTAGTGTTGCAATTGTATTCACATGATTGGTTGACTTGGTTTAACTTTTTTGATAACAGAATATGTAGGTGTGTATCTGGTTGCTTCTGTGAGAACTGGATCTGAAAAAATAGCGAACAAAAACGAGAAAATTACATCCAAAAACTGGTCTCCAGTAATTTGTCCATTTGATACATGACAGTGCCCACAAATCTTCAACAGTAGCGCAGGTTTTGAAGTCTGAAAATCTGTGTATTGTCCCACCCTTCCTACAGCCCAGACCTGGCCCCATGTGATTTTTACTCTTTCCGAAATTGAAAACAACAACAACAACAACAAAAAAAAAAAAAAAACAACAACAACAACAAAAACAAACACCTATCTGGTTGAAGATGTAGTTACAGAAGTGCATTGGGGTCTGCTTATGGGTGTACCCAAAGATGCATGAAAATTGTTTCAAAAATTGTATTTAAAGATTGATTTTGTTTGTTTGTTGGTGTTGGGGTTTAATGGCCCTGTCAACACTATTTTAGGTCATTTTAGAGCCGGTCAGTTTACCTATCCACACTTTCCTGGGCAGGCTTATACTTAAGTGGTTAACCAGAACATTGCAAATTCTTTCGCCAGAAACGGACAGCTGCGCTTCTTGAATCAGCGGAACAGAGAGAATGACCGTAGAAAAGATTTCATGATCAATTTCCACGAAAGAATGTTGCCGACCCCAGCAGGTATCGAACCCACATCCTGATCACCAGTCAGGGGCCCATCTGACAGAGCTACCGAGGCTGGCATTTAAAGATTGAAATGATGTGGTCTGGCCGAAATGTAATATTTGGAAGGTAAATGAAGACAAAAAACTATCAACTTTAAATAATGTCTCGGAGAAAATGTGACATTTGCGAAAGTTTTCACAACATCCCTGGCAAGTAATTGTTATGCTTTGGAGAAATAAAGGCAGTAGCTAGTCCAATATTCCAGTTTCTAATGTTGATTGGGAAAATTTTTAGCACCAGAAATAAAGAAGTGTAAGAAGGGAATATATATTTTTTTGGAAACTTATCTTATTTCTTCATAAAAACATACATTGTGGGTTCTAACAAGTACCCACAACATTGGGTTCTAACAAGTACCCACAACATACGTTTTTGACAAAACATACTTTGTGGGTACTTGTTAGAATCGCCTCGATGAGGCGATTCTAACAAGTACCCACAACATAAGTTTATCACAAGAAATAAAGGAAATTATTCCAGAATTATCTTCAACACTGTTTTATCTGGAGCTTTTATGAATATGAGGGAAGTTATGAATGGTAAAATTGAAGATTCTTACTGAAGCTGATATAATGTTGAAGAGCAGTGATTAGATTTTACATGGTTGTGGCTTAATTAAACTTGATCAATATGTCTGAAAGACATAAAACAGGAGATTGCCGTACTTGTCTATATCAGGAACAAATAAATTAGTCTCGGAGACAAAATGCTGAATCGCCTTTTCTCCATCATAAAACTTGGAGAGACTATTAGGATATTTTTGTGGACATGGTGCCCCGAAGCAGGCTACTGTATTTCATTGCACACGTCTTGTTGGTGTATATGACGGAACCCCCATGTGTTTGGTTTGCTTCCTTATTTGGAGCTTTTAAATTTAAAGAAGGCATTACCGGCTTCTTATTTAAGTTTAAATTTTCCTTGTTTCTTGTCAGGCCAAAAAAAAATGTCTGGTTTCTGGAAACCCTACCGACCCTACTTTTTGGGGGCCTTCCCAAACTTTTTTAGAGACCTCTGAGAATTTTTCTTTGATATTAAGGGTGTTTTTCAAAGAATTTATGCTTTTCCCATGCAAAAAAGTTTTCAAAAAAAAAAATTTGCCTACCTACCTACCCAGAAAATTATTTTGATGTTTCCGGAAACAAGTAATTTATTTTTTTTTGCCTCAACACTTGTTAAAACCGAGGGATAATTTTCTTTGATATTTTTATGCCCCCGCATCATATGATGCCGGGGGCATATAGTTTTTGGGTTTTCCGTACGTGCGTACATGTGTACGTCCGTCTGTACGTGTGTGTGTACGTACGTACGTACGTACGTACGTGATCCTGTAACCTCAGGTTAAAGTTTTTGTAACAGGTAGAGCCTGAACTTTTAGAACTCATAATTTCCTAACCATTTGATGGAACTGGTTCATCTTTGGTTTGATGATAGATATAGGTCCAAAGTTTTAATAAGCAATACCTCCACCCATGCCTGTGACCTTACGGGCCTCCGTGGCCTAGTGGATAAGAGCGCTGACTCTTAGTCATTAGGTCTCTCACCGCCGTAGGTTCGAGCCTCGCTCGGGCCACGTGTGAGACGCCAAGTTCTGCAACGGAAGGTCAGGTGGTTTTTCTCCGGGTACTCCGGTTTTCGCCCACCTCTGATTAACGATCGGCTCGATATGAGTGAAATAATCTTGAAAGGGCCGTAAAACCCAAACCAAAAAAAAAAAAAAAAAAAAATGCCTGTGACCTCAAGGTCAAGGTCACAGACTTAGAAATTTTCAATGTTAAAGACTCAGGTTAAGGTTTTTGTAACAGGTAGACTTGAACATTTTAGAACTCATATTTTCCAAACCATTTCATGGAATTGGTTCATATTTGGTATGATTATAGATATAGGACCAAAGTTTTATTCAGCGATACCCCCACCCATGCCCATGGCCTCAAGGTCAAGGTCATGGACTTAGAAATTTCCCATGTTAAAGACTCCAGTTAAGGTATTTGTACCTGGTAGAACCTGAACTTTTATGATGGCTTTGGTTCATATGATGATAGATATAGGTACAATGTTTTATTCAGCAATACCCCAACCCATGCCTATGACCTCAAAGTCAAGGTCACAGACTTAGACAATTTTAATGTGAAAGATTTTAAATATCTCACATTTTCCAAACTATATTATGGATTTGGCTTATGTATGCTATGATGATAGATACAGGTCCAAATGTTTATTTGGCAATACCCCCACTCATGCCTATGGCTTCAAGGTCAAGGTCACAGACTTAGAAATTTTTAATTAGATATTTTAAAAGTTGATATTTTCCAAATCGTGCGATGGATTGAGTTGATATGATGTTAGATACCTGTCCATTTTATTCAGCTATTTCCCCACCCATGCCCACGAGCTCAAGGTCAAGGTCACAGACTTAAAATTTTTTAATTATCCCGCGCACAACATAGCTCTAGCGTCTATATTTCTTCACTGATTTCAATATAACTTCACACAAATGTTCCTTATGAAAATACCTCGAACGAGTTTGACTTTCAAGGTCAAGGTCACTGTGGCTATTTTTAGAAAAACTTTGTCATCGCTCTAGTGCCTGCATTTCTTCACTGGTTTCAAAATAACTTCACACAACTGTTCCTTATGACAATACCTCGAACGAGTTTGACTTTCAAGGTCAAGGTCACTGTGGCTATTTTTAGAAAAACTTTGTCATTGCTCTAGCGCTTACATTTTTTCACCAATTTCAATATTACTTCACACAAATGTTCCTTATGACAATATCTCTAGCAAGTTCCACTTTCAAGGTCAAGGTCACTGTGGCTATTTTTAGAAAAACTTTGTCATCGCTCTAGCGCTTACATTTCTTCACCGATTTCAATATAACTTCACACAAATGTTCCTTATGACAATACCTCGAGCGATTTCGACTTTCAAGGTCAAGGTCCTGTGGCTATTTGTAGAAAAACTTTGTCATTACTCTAGCACTTACATTTTTTCACCAATTTCAATATAACTTCTCACAAATGTTCCTGATGACAAGCTCACACACTTAGAAAATTTTGTTGCAACATGGATTTTCGGGGTGAGGCGGGGCCCTTGGCGGGGGCATCTGTGTCGTCTGGACACATTTCTAGTTTGTTAGAGATACATGTTGTTGGTAGTTGTTAGAAAGGAATGGCGGCTCGAAGAGCAGGTTCTAGTGAGGCATGAAAATTGGAATTGTCTTAGCAGGACAGACCAGGTCTTACCAGGAAGTTTAAGACCGGCAGTTTTTTAGAGCAGATTATAGTGTGGGCATGGAAGTTAGAATTGTCTTATCAGGAAAGACTGGCTGTTTTGAGGAGCAGATTATAGAACTGCCTCAACAGGAAAGACTGGCAGTTTTGAAGAGCAGATGAAAGAATTGCCTCACCAGGAAAGACTGCCAGTTTTGAAAAGTTAATGGAATCTCCTCACCAGGAAAGACTGTCAGTTTTGTGGAGAAGATTCTTGTGGGGCATGAAAGTTCGAATGTCCTGTGCTGTCAGTGCTGTGATTTTCAAACTCAGCTCATTGGAGCATGAATTTTATCCTGTTCATAAGTAATAAGACATCAATAAATTTAATTTATCTTGTTTGGATCAGGCATTAGTTTTGTTTGATTTGAGGTTTAACGTCCCTGTCAATACTGTAAAGGTCATTTTGGAAACGTTACTTTCAATTTTGTGGGACTTTTACCCGACGTTGAGATGAAATGACATCTAATTCCCTGCCACCCAATGAAACCAACAGGGTTTATAAGCATGGACTCGCACCGCTTTGCCTGGGCAGGCTTAGATCCTCTAATTAAGCGGTTTGCCAGTACTCGTGTGCGGGTAGGTTTCAGCTCTGCGTGGAAGCATCATGCAGCCCATCTATTTCTTCAAGCCCCGATGGGCGGGGGCTGCCAGGAGGTAGTTACATTTGTCCTCCACATAGATATTAAAATGCCAACAACTGTTGGCATTTTAATATTTGTGAGCAGGATACATTTCTTACTCAGTTGAGTTGAGCATGAATTTCTTTTTATAACTTCGACCCTGGCCAGAATGGGTGACGGTGAAGACTGTTCTGAATCTGTGCCTGAACATTGCACAAATCCTTTGTAAGGTTTTATGTTCCCCGGCTCATAAAATTCTGCAGAATGATACTGCAGAATGCACTTACGGGCAGATAGTAAATCACCACTGACAAGCATTTATTGTCGACCTATTGGGGAATCAAACTTTAAATAGCTATTTATATCATTTTCAGAAGCATCAACTGAATTCCCTGAGAATATGTCACTTTTTTTTTTTTCTTATTTTGCCAAGAATATAAACCTTGACATTCCGTGTGAATCATCAGATGATTCAGTTCGAATGTCAAGCCTTATTTTCTTGCAAAAATAAAAGAAAAAAAAACATTGAAAATGTTGTTTGTTTGTCAAGATTGATGCTTTTATTGATTTACTTACTCTTGATCTGCTGAATATTCAGATATGCCACACCCACTACTGATTATCAACCAATCAGATTACTTGATGCAAATTATTGCAACAAATTCATAAATTGAATGACAAACAATGGAGATCCTGATCAGATGGCTTCTTCAGAAGCCATCTGATCTTGATCTACATTGTTTGAAAGATAAGATATATCCGGGTTCAGCAGGACAAGGGTTAAATTAAGATGCTGGGTCCGGCAACATTCGTGGCAAGTAATCATGCAATATTTTTTTTTTACAGACATTCCATCCCTAAATTGCCCTGTAATTGTGGGGGTGGTTGGGTGAGGCAAAAGTGACGTGTATCTTACGTCACTGGGGCGTCCAGCTGATATTGGCATACAGTTGGGCGAGGCCTTCTGTCCTTCCAGCAGGTAAGGATAGAGGGGCAATGTTGTACTTTCTTCTGTTTGTACACTTCGGTTCATTTTCCTGTCGCTGTCCCATCTCTTTCATCTTCTTCATATCTCTTCTATCTCTTTTCTTCCTTTCTCTGTAAGATAACACAAAATGACCCACAGGGGTTGACGTGTCTTTAAACCCAAAACAATTAATCAGTGCCCTGTTCTGGTTACATGTAATTTTTATTTTGTTTGATTTGAGATTTAACGTCCCCGTCAACATTGTTAAAGGTCATTTTGGAGACATTGCTTCCAATTTTGTGGGACTTTTACCCGACATTGAGATATAATGACATCTCGAGCCCTGTCGCCCAATGAAACCAATAGGGTTTATTAGCATGGACGGTCTGCCTCACACAGCGGTTCCTGGACAGGCAAGATCCTCTAAGCGGTTTACCAGTACTAGTGTGCGGGCCGGATTCAGCTCCTATGGGTGGGGGCCGCTGGTTACATGTACCTACTTATGTATAAGCCTGCTTCTGGTGACTAGAAGTCATGGGTCTGATCTGCACCAAGTCCAGTAACAGTCTTTCACAGAAAATTTCTGTGGTCAACTTCTCTTCCACACTGATTCCAGAAAGATGGCTGTAAGTTACTGGCGATTGTCAGTTACTTGTGCTGTGCATGTTATCCCTTGTCCTGCTGAATATTTAAATATGCCACTCCCACTTCTGATTATCAACCAATCAGATTTCTTGAAGCAAATTATTGCAACAAATTCGTAATCTGAATGCCAAACAAGGCAGATCCTGATCAGATGGCTTCTGCAGAAGCCATCTGATCTGGATCTACATTGTTTGATAGGTAAGGCATATCCCGGCTCAGCAGGACAAGGGTTAATCTCAGGAGTCCATTTGGAAATTTAGGTGTGTCTGGCTGAGTTGTTGAACAGGTTTTCAGAAATCTGTACTTCAACCCTAATCTTGCTGCATGAATTAATTAAGCCATGCCCATTTATATTTCAGCCAATCAAATTACTTGATGTATGACAAACAGTGTAGATCCTGATCAGATGGCTTCTGAATTAGAAGCCATCTGATCAGGATCGACACAGTTTAGTTTATACTAATTTTAGTTTGATTGCGATGAAAGCTTATTGAATGGCTCTCGAACACTCATTCCGGGTGGTTTCACGCGTGCGAGAGAAAGAGGCAGTGACTTTTACACCACTGCTACCCATTTACACCTGGGTCGAGTGGAGCAGTGTCATTACGTGTCTTGCCCAAGGACACATCTCGATACCGGTGGCCGGATTCGAACGCACAACCTCTCGATCATAGGTCGAACGCGTTAACCACTGCGCCATCGAGGCTGCCAATCTGTACAGTTTGTAAAGGTAGGGGTTGTCGTGAACAGCAGGATAAGGGTTTAAATAGTAATGTCCGGATGGTTGGACAACAGGTGGCTTACCGCTTTTGAAAATCCTGTCTATAATGTATTAGGCCTTCTTCTTATTTGTAAGCACTTATTTAGAAAATGGCTGAACATTTTTACAAACATATGAACTATTAGGATAGAAGGGAGTGAGGATTTGTTTGATTTGAAGTTAACATCCCCGTCAACACTGTAAAGGTCATTTTGGAGACGTTGCTTCCAATTTTGTGGGACTTTTACCTGACAATGAGATGTAAAGACTTATCAAGCCCTGCCGCCAATGAAACCAATAGGTTTTATACGCATGGACTGTCCGACACTCGCACCGCCTTGCCTGGGCAGGCTTAGGTCCTCTAAGCGGTTTACCAGAACTTGTTTACGGGCCGGATTCAGCTCTGCATGAAAGCATCATGCAGCTATTGCACAACCCGCAGAAAAAGGGACCGACTGAAGTCGGTTGATTTCTAAGAGTGCCCTAAAATCACCATGTCATTCTGTCAGGACACATCTCGATACCGGTGGCCGGATTCGAACGCACAACCTCTCGATCATAGGTCGAACGCGTTAACCCCTGCGCCATCGAGGCTGCCAATCTGTACAGTTTGTAAAGGTAGGGGTTGTCGTGAACAGCAGGATAAGGGTTTAAATAGTAATGTCCGGATGGTTGGACAACAGGTGGCTTACCGCTTTTGAAAATCCTGTCTATAATGTATTAGGCCTTCTTCTTATTTGTAAGCACTTATTTAGAAAATGGCTGAACATTTTTACAAACATATGAACTATTAGGATAGAAGGGAGTGAGGATTTGTTTGATTTGAAGTTTAACATCCCTGTGAACACTGTAAAGGTCATTTTGGAGACGTTGCCTCCAATTTTGTGGGACTTTTACCTGAAATTGAGATGTAAAGACTTATCAAGCCCTGCCGCCAATGAAACCAATAGGTTTTATACGCATGGACTGTCCGACACTCGCACCGCCTTGCCTGGGCAGGCTTAGGTCCTCTAAGCGGTTTACCAGAACTTGTTTACGGGCCGGATTCAGCTCTGCATGAAAGCATCATGCAGCTATTGCACGACCCGCAGAAAAAGGGACCAACTGAAGTCGGTTGATTTCTAAGAGTGCCCTAAAATCACCATGTCATTCTGTCAGTCTGTCATTCTGTCAGTCTGTCTGTCCGTCCGTAACCCGTTTGTGAAAATTGGTGATAGTGACTTAACCGCTTGGAATATTTAAACAATTTTTGGCATACTGATAGATATCAATGAGATCTAACCAATGAACTTGCGAAATATTACATTCCATTTAGTATAGCCTCGCCGAGGCGAAAAATGTGAAAATTTTCGAACTGTTTCTCCTCGGAAACCGTTGGGCCGATTGAAGTCAAATTTCATATGGAGCCTCTATGGGATGGGGGAAATCAAAATTTGCTCATGGGGTCCAGGTCACATGACCAAAATGGCCGCCAAGCCATATATGGTAAAAACCCTTCAAAAATAGTCTTCTCCAGAACCACTGGGCAGATTTCCACGAAACTTGATAAATAGCATCTGGGACGTAGGCCCATCATAAATTGCTAAAGTGGTGACCCTGGGTTGACCTTGACCTTCTTTGTGCCTAGGTCAAACTTTGACACATATGCTTTTGTTGGAATATTTAAACAATTTTTGGCATACTGATAGATATCAATGAGAACCAACCAATGCACTTGCGAAATATTACATTCCATTTAGTATAGCCTCGCCGAGGCGAAAAATGTGAAAATTTTCGAACTGCTTCTCCTCGGAAACCGTTCGGCCTATTGAAGTCAAATTTCATATGGAGCCTCTATGGGATGGGGGAAATCAAAATTTGCTCATGGGGTCCAGGTCACATGACCAAAATGGCCGCCAAGCCATATATGGTAAAAACCCTTTAAAAATAGTCTTCTCCAGAACCACTGGGCAGATTTCCACGAAACTTGATAAATAGCATCTGGGATGTAGGCCCATCATAAATTGCTAAAATGGTGACCCTGGGTTGACCTTGACCTTCCTTGTGCCTAGGTCAAACTTTGACACATATGCTTTTGTATTGGAAAAGTGAGAATGCATTTTATCCTGCAAACGATTCAGAATACAGTACTTAAGTATAAGATATATTTTTGCTCCTTACGATAAGGCGCATTTATTGGGGGAACCATTTTAGGTCCAGGTCACATGACCAAAATGGCCGCCATACCCATATATGGTAACACTCATAAAGCTAAAAGCATCCGGCGGGTCGTGCACTTCAGCTGAAGCACTGGTTTATTTCAGAGCTTATTTAGAAAATGGCTGAACATTTATGCAAACAGTAAAGGTCCAGAGATCAGACACTTCATCTGCGGCATCTGATCTGGGCCTGCACTGTTTGCCATTGTCCCATTTTGGGTGTACCGAACACACACATATGAACTATATGAGCCGCGCCAAGCGAATTTGTGTCTTCGAGCATTCCGTCATGACAAATTTTAACTGCGCATGCCCAGCCATTCAGAGGGGCCAAGGATCTGGCTTTCTGTCTGAAGGTTCCTCTTGATTCACTGCTTGTATGAGCGAGCAGCGAAGGTTCTGGCGAGACTGCGCGGATGCGCAGGCTCGCCTGAACCTTCGCTGTTCGCATAGGCGATAAGTACCAAAATCGCTTGACGGGGCCCATATCATCTTGAGAGAAAGGATAGAAGGGAGTGAGAAGAAGATGGACAATGGTTCTGGTTTTTTTGTGGGTGGAGGATTTGTTTGTTTGATTTGAGGTTTAACATCCCAGTCAACACTGTGAAGGTAATTTCGGAGACGTTGCTTCCAATTTTGTGGGACTGTTACCCGAAATTGAGATAAAATGACATCTCAAGCCCTGCCGCCCAATGAAACCAACAGGTTTTATAAGCATGGACAGTCCGACACTCGCACGGCTTTGCCTCAGCAGGCTTAGATGCTCTAAGCGGTTTACCGGTACTCGTGTGCGGGTCGGTTTCAGCTCTGCATGGGAGGATCATGCAGCCAATCTATTTCATCAAGCCCCGATGGGCGGGGGTCGATTGTGGGTGGAGGAAGACAGAAACAATTTAGAGACAAAAATTTCTTACATATAGTGAAATCATCAACATTTTTAGCTCGTCTGTTTTTTGAAAAAAAACTTTCGAGCTATTGTCATCACTACGGCGTCTGCGTAGTCGTCCTGCGTCGTCCTGCGTCCTGCGTCGTTCCAAAAAAACTTAACCTTGGCTATAACTTAAAAAGTATTAGACCTAGCCTCATGAAACTTCATACACACACTCATCATCACAAGAGCTACATTTTGACCAAGGACCATAATAACATTGTTGATTTTGGCTGAATTATCTCCCCTTTTCCAATTTTTTTCTGAAACACATTTTTTGCTCTCATTTTAATACTATTCACAACAGAGCCTTCAAACTTCACATGGATGTTCCTTGGGACAAGACCTTTTCAGTGATACCACACTTTTTGATCTGTGACCTTGACCTTTGAACTTTGACCTATTTTTCGAAAATTTAACCGAAAACCTTAACCTTGACCATATTTCCAAAAGTATTTGGCCTACCTTCATGAAACTTCATACACATACTCACCATCACAAGAGCTACATTCCCTACAAGTTTTATAACTCCATCTTGCAATTTGATTGAATTATCTCCCCTTTTCTCTCCGTTTTTTTTAAATTGTTTTTGTCTCTTATTTCAATACTATTCACAACAGAGCCTTCCAACTTCACATGAATGTTCCTTGGGACAAGACCTTTTCAGTCATACCACGCTTTTTGACCTGTGACCTTGACCTTTGAACTTTGACCTAGTTTTCGAAAAATTAACCAAAAAACTTAACCTTGACCATATTTCCAAAAGTATTTGGCCTACCTTCATGAAACTTCATACACATACTCACCATCACAAGAGCTACATTCCCTACAAGTTTTATAACTCCATCTTGCAATTTGATTTGACTTAGAACTTTTGTTTTCTAAAAGAAACTGCAGACGAGCGTTGGCACCCGCATGCGGTGCTCTTGTTAAAGCGAAATTGTGACCATTTAAGAGTCTAATAGGATTGCTGTTAACTCGGCATAAATTAAGTAGACAACAATTTCAAATACCGTTTTTATTATATTAAGAGAAAAGAAGAAAATAAGGATTGACATAATTGTGACAATTGAAAGAAATTGTCAACCATTGTTTTAT
This sequence comes from Lucinisca nassula, assembly GCA_963580285.1. Taxonomy (NCBI): domain Eukaryota; kingdom Metazoa; phylum Mollusca; class Bivalvia; order Lucinida; family Lucinidae; genus Lucinisca; species Lucinisca nassula. Next base: position 27,319,524 of record OY757017.1, read on the forward strand.
TTAAAAATGTAAAAAAAAAAAAAAAATGTGGTTGTCATCTGCCTCAGTTTTGTTTAGCACTTTAAGAGGTCGGAGAATCAAGATAAATCCTTAGTCTAGACTCTTACTTAGGTGACAATTAGAACTCAATATATGCTAGGTCAAGCGAAAACCTATATCTATTTACCGCTATTTTAGGGTTTATCTTAAATATCATAAAAATTGGGACACCTGAGGGACTTGCTATAATTCTCCTAAAATTCAAACAAATTTGTTTCATGATCCAGCAATGAATCCAAATGGCAAACAGTGTAGACCATGATCAGACTGCTCCTTCAGGAGCAGTCTGATCTGGGTCTGCACTGTTTTGCATTGACCTATCTGTCCCAATACTGAGGATCATTACGGTACATGGTCCTATGCATAGGATTTGTCATATTTACACGAAATATTTGGACACCTCCTAAAACTTGAACAAGTACAATTTACTACAGAATGTTGTGTCTAAAAAGAGTTGGAGGAGTGACTAACAGTGCAGACCCGAATGAGATGCCATGTTCTGGGTTTACACTGTTTGCTTTGGCCTGTCTGTCCGAGTTTTGTTTGTTTGATTTGAGGTTTAACGTCCCCGTCAACACAGTATAGGTCATTTTGGAGACGTTGCTTCCAATTTTGTGGGACTTTTACCCGACATTGTGATGAAATGACATCTCAAGCCCTGTCGCTCATTGAAACCGATAGGGTTTAAAAGCATGGACGCTCTAACTCGCACTGCATTTCCTGGGCATGCTTAGTTCCTCTAAGCGGTTTACCAGAACTCGTGTGCGGGTCGGTTTCAGCTCTGCGTGGAAGCATCATGCAGCCCATCTATTTCTTCAAGCCCCTATGGGCTGGGGATAATGTCTGTCCGAATATGTACAGTATATACAGAAACTTCATTAACCCATTTTGTACCGGAGACCCCAAAATGGGTACCCTGGCAAACAGTGCAGGCCCAGATCAGACGCCGCAGAACGCGGCGTCTGATCAGGGCCTCCACTGTTTGCTCAGGCATTTTCCCAAATAAATTTTGAAGAAAACACAACCTGACACCCCTAAATTTTGAAATGGACTCCTGCTATATATAAGGAAGAAGATTCCATTTGGTACAAAAAGGGTTAATAATATGAATCGAGTTAGGAACTAATAATGGTGATGAATGTTTCGCCTGTACAGAAGTGCTGAAAAGGCTGTTGCACGTAACCCCGAGCTGTTGTGGCTCCACTCACGTTCACCAATTTAGGGGGAAAAAGGATACTTTTTCAGGGAAGGTAACTATTAAAAAGAAAAAAAACCCACACATTTTGTTTTCCTTGTCTGAAAGGCTTTGTTCCTAGCAACTCTAGAAGCCTCTGTGGTTTTGTGATTACACTACTCGCCTTATAAACCAGGGTCGCAGGATCGATCCTGGGCTTCTCCAGACTTTGGGATGAGTCTTTTGGATGAGTCTTTAAGCTGGTCCCATCTCCGTATGACCTTAGCTGTTGGTGGGACGTAAAACTCGAACACTAGCTCACTCCTAGCAACTCTCTCAAAAATATTTTTGTTCCATTGCCAGAAGGGCTCTGCTCTTGGCAACTCTTTCAAAAAATGTTTTTTGTTTCCTTTGTCTGAAGGGGTCTTCTCTCTGCAACTAGCTAGCTAGCGCTCTTTCGAAAATATTTTTGTTCCATTGTCAGAAGGGCTTTGCTATTGGCGACTCTTTCAAAAATTATTTCTGTTTCCTTTGTCAAAAACGGTCTGCTGTTGGCAAAGCTTTCAAATTTTTATTTTTTTTTTTAACATTTTCCTTTCCCTAGTCTAAATGGGTTTGCTCTTAAAGGAAAGGATTAATTTAGTATCCTTCTAGTACAGGAAGGCAAGTGGGAAGTCACAAAAAATCTGTCTCCATTGCAGAATAGGGCAGAAAATATGTCAGGTTTGTACTTTCATTTTGAGAATTATCTCCCTTGGCAATATAAATGTACCATAAAAATTTAAAAATTTGGACACCTTGAGGGTTTACTATAATTCTCCTAAAATTTTAACAATGTGTATCATGATTCAGCAAGGATTTCAAAATGTGCAGACAGAATTGCAAAAAGTGTAGACCCTGGTCAGACTGCTCCTTCAGGAGCAGTCTGATCTGGGTCTTCTCTGTTTGCTTAAATATATAGTTGCGGGGTCGAGAGCAGGAGCAACAGTGTAATTATTTATATCCAACAAATAATGTTTTATATTTCAGAAAAAAAAAAAAAGAAAAAAAAAAGAAAAAAAAAAAGAGATTGTTCTATGACATTTTCTTATTTCTTGTTGGAAACATATGTTGTGGGTACTCTCATGCGATTCTAACAAGTACCCACAGCATAAGTTTTAAAAACAAAATCCCCAGAAATTATATGGCAAGATCAAAGTCAATATTGCTCTATGGCATTTTCTTATTTTATTAATTTCTTGTTTTGAACCTTGCGTTGTAGGTACATGTTAGAATTGCCTCACTTAGGAGATTGTAACCAGTACCCACAACATAATATTGTGTTATAATGGAGAAATAAGAAGAAAAAATTATCTTTCTTTGTCTTGCTTATTTGGGCTCGAACCAAGTCAATAATATTCCATGGCAGCTTTTATACACCCTTTTGATTTTGAAACTTTTTGTTTCCGGTTAACCTCTCCTACAGTTAACATCCAGCTGAAACATGATGTATAGTTGGATCATGATGTGAAGCAGTGCATATTGTTTCATGTATGCATCTTACCAAATATTGACAGAGTTAAGCCCCTTTGAAAACTTCTGTAAACTTTTTGTTTCCAGCTAACTTCTCTCCTACAATTTACATGTTATCAAGCTGAAACTTCTTGATTTATAGTTGAATAGGCAGTAATGGCCCTTTGAAAAGTTTTCTAAGCTAACTCTTTCTACAGTTTACATTAGATCAAACTGAAACATTGTAGAAAGATACACCATGACATGGAGTGGCACATACCTACTTGAGGTTACAATCTGCCAAATATTAGATGATGTGGAGTGGCCCATACCTACTTGAGGTTACAATCTGCCAAATATTAGATGATGTGGAGTGGCCCATACCTACTTGAGGTTACAATCTGCCAAATATTAGATGATGTGGAGTGGCCCATACCTGCTTGAGGTTACAGTCTGCCAAATATTAGATGATGTGGAGTGGCCCATACCTACTTGAGGTTACAATCTGCCAAATATTAGATGATGTGGAGTGGCCCATACCTACTTGAGGTTACAATCTGCCAAATATTAGATGATATGGAGTGGCCCATACCTACTTGAGGTTACAATCTGCCAAATATTAGATGATGTGGAGTGGCACATACCTACTTGAGGTTACAATCTGCCAAATATTAGATGATGTGGAGTGGCCCATACCTGCTTGAGGTTACAGTCTGCCAAATATTAGATGATGTGGAGTGGCCCATACCTACTTGAGGTTACAATCTGCCAAATATTAGATGATGTGGAGTGGCACATACCTACTTGAGGTTACAGTCTGCCAAATATTAGATGATGTGGAGTGGCCCATACCTACTTGAGGTTACAATCTGCCAAATATTAGATGATGTGGAGTGGCCCATACCTACTTGAGGTTACAATCTGCCAAATATTAGATGATGTGGAGTGGCCCATACCTGCTTGAGGTTACAGTCTGCCAAATATTAGATGATGTGGAGTGGCCCATACCTACTTGAGGTTACAATCTGCCAAATATTAGATGATGTGGAGTGGCCCATACCTGCTTGAGGTTACAGTCTGCCAAATATTAGATGATGTGGAGTGGCCCATACCTACTTGAGGTTACAATCTGCCAAATATTAGATGATGTGGAGTGGCCCATACCTGCTTGAGGTTACAGTCTGCCAAATATTAGATGATGTGGAGTGGCACATACCTACTTGAGGTTACAGTCTGCCAAATATTAGATAATGTGGAGGGGCACATACCTACTTGAGGTTACAATCTGCCAAATATTAGATGATGTGGTGTGGCACATACCTACTTGAGGTTACAGTCTGCCAAATATTAGCAGCATTATTCCCCTGTTACTTTTTATTTCCAGCTAATTGCTCCTATAGTTTACATCCCATCAAGTTGAAAGGTGATGCAAGATGTTACAGTCTACCAATTATAAGCAGAATCATGTCCATATGTCCATCCATGAACTTTTCTTTTGGGGCTAACCCCTTCTTCTATTTGTCAGTATGCTTGTATGTGTTACAACTGATTACTTACTAAGGGCATAATAATGCCTAAGGGCATATAATGCCCCGCTTGCAGATCTCTTGTTTAATTTATTGAAAGAAACTTATATTATGAATGCATGTTAGGGTTGCCTTATTGAGGCAGTACAGTGCAACCTCGATAGTACTCGACTCATTTCTACGCGAATAACGCGGTATTTTCATGCCTCCCAAATTTTCTCTCGAAGGCCCAATTTTTCCCCACCCACTTGGTTGACTGAAGAATGCTATTTTCTTATTCAGGTTTCAGTTTACAGAAACATAAAATCAAATAAAAGTCATGAATAAATAAAACGATTGTGTCTCCCTAATTGTTGTTGTTACCGTTTACAGCCAAAAATCGGTCTTTTGTAATATTAATGTGACATCTGTCTTTTGAATGGAACAAATTAAAATTGCCTACCCCCTGTTTAATTGGCGAAACAAGCCGCGAAATTATCATTAACAGATCCATAAGTACTTGAGATATGCCGACTTTCACGGTTTGATCTGCCTGCCATTGTTTTCTGCACGCGACCGGTAAATGACGTCAACGGGGTGGATTAAATTTTATGATTGAGGGATTATTCGCCAATTGTGACGGGAACAGCTGAGACATAATTAACGACAGACCTTAATCTTCACACCTTGTCACGGTGTCGATTGCTTATTGATAAGGCCCGAGGCGTGGGTTTAGAATAATCCATTTGAACGGTGGTGCATAGTAAATATCAGTAACACATCATGTTTATATTTTTTCATTCTGATAATATTTTCACAAGACAAGAGTGTGTATATCTAAAACTAATAGAATATGAAAATGATCGTTTCTTAGTTGGGTTGTGGGGCGGGGGAACACATACATATAAAAAATCAAGGAGTACTCTCTGCTACCGGCAGTGAAAATGGATCAACCCATCTTAACAGCGCTAGTGTTTGACGTAACGGGTCAAATGAATAATTAGGACCGTTTATCCAATCAGAATCACGATTCCCTAACGGTTAAATATCCGTGCTCCTCCGTAAGAAAGAATTTGCTCCCCGGGAGCAAATTCCTTTCTTTTAGAAAAAAGCGCATTCTAGGTAGGGAAATCCAAACCATAACGTTCAAGTGTGAAAAAAAAAAATCTCCTTTATCCATTCGAGAAATTATGCAAAAAACACGACTGACTTTGCCGCCGAACATTTTTGTGTATACCGGTGTTTACTTCATCACCGCATGCACCGGGTAAACACCAATATGGCGGCTGGAGACATTTTGTTTATAATTATTACAGGGCAATCGAACCAAACGGATAAAATAGATAAACAGATACTGTTGATGCTTCGTTAATTAATGTAGATAATTCATGAAATTAATACTCGTCTATCAAAAAATCCCCGCATGGCTTGTAATTACGTCGGTTCCCCACCCACTAGACATCGTAGGAAAGGCCTCGGCAAGTCAGATGCTATAACGCGCCTCACTTATAACGCAGTCCCGATATTTGCACCCTGATAGGCGCGTTATAACGAGGTTGCACTGTACTTACAAGTACCCACATCATATGTTTATTGGAGAAATAAGAAAAATTTCCTCAGAAATTATCCTGGTTTTTCTTGCTTGTCTGGAGGAATGTCTTAAAGACACAGCCCCAGCTAAGAGGGGGTTTCTACATATTATTTTTCTTATTTCTGCACAAAAACTTACATTGTGGCTATTCAATAGAAGCGCTGCGCCGAGGCGTTTCTAATGAATACCCACAACATAAGTTTTCCTGCAGAAATAAGAAAAAATATCAATACTTTTCGGATAGAAAAGCGCCTTATCTGGAGCAGTGTCTGGATCAAAGTCAATATTGTTTGATGGCATTTGGAGGCATGTTAGTTTCTGGAAATTGTCTTCTGCAAGAATTCTCACTGGACGGTTCTTGCTTTACAATGGAGATGGAATGTGGATAAAAAAATGTTGTTCACTATTCTGAATGGTTTTTTTTTCGCAATAAATCAGTAGCTAAAGACACTAACAGTGCATTTACAATAGATTACAAATCATTTGCAATAGATTACAACACATTTACGGTAGATGACAACACATTTACAATAGATCTTAACAAATTTACAGCAGATTACAACTCATTTACAGTAGTTTAAAACTCATTTGAATAACACATTACAGCAGATAACAACTCATTTACAGTAGATTACTAGTCATTTACAATAGATAACTCCTCTACAGTAGATTACAACTCATTAACGGCAGATTACAACTCATTTAAAGTGGATTACTAGTCATTTACAATAGATAACTCCTCTACAGTAGATTACAACTCATTTACAGCAGATTGCAACTCATTTAAAGTGGATTTCTAGTCATTTACAATAGATAACTCCTCTACATTAGATTACAACTCATTTACAGCAGATTGCAACTCATTTAAAGTGGATTACTAGTCATTTACAATAGATAACTCCACTACAGTAGATTACAACTCATTTACAGCAGATTGAAACTCATTTAAAGTGGATTACTAGTCATTTACAATAGATAACTCCTCTACAGTAGATTACAACTCATTTACAGCAGATTGCAACTCATTTAAAGTGGATTACTAGCCATTTACAATATCCTCTACAGTAGATTACAACTCATTTACAGCAGATTACAACTCTTAAAAGTAGATTACTAGTCATTTACAATAGATAACTCCTCTACAGTAGATTGCAACTCATTTACAGCAGATTACAACTCATTTAATCTTTAGCATGCTGAATTAATTTTTTTATCGATACTCCGTCCCACTGAATTGTTTTTATCAAATACTACCATTTTCAGCAACTTTTAACACGCAAAAACCCGTATTTTTCTTGATTTCTCCACCATTCAAAGCATATGGAAAACGAAAGTAGCCTACTGTCACTCAGCTGACTGAGTCAAAAAATCGTTTAAAACACCCTTTCAGAGCATATTTTGGGCCCGATTAGATCAAGTTCGTCAAAAAGTAGCGATTTCCTCAAAAAATTGCATCCTTACCCAGAAAACCCGAAGAAAATCCATCCAAAAACATCGAAACGGCAAGTTTTTTTTTTCATCGATGCCCGGATGTTATTTGATACCGAAATGCCAAACCGCACCGAAAAACAAGAGTTCCTCCTTTTCTATGAGTCGCACCAAGCACACCAGTCAATTTCGGCGCACGATTGCGCCTACAGCGTGGCGCCATTACATTTTCATGGGCGCACGAATGCGCCTACAGCATGCTAAAGGTTAAAGTGGATTACAAGTCATTTACAATAGATAACTCCTCTACAGTAGATTGCAACTCATTTACAGCAGATTACAACTCATTTACAGTAGATGACAACTCATTTAACCCTTAACCCTTATCTTGCTGTCTGACTGATGATCAGGAGGACGCGGGTTCGACTCCCGCCGGGGTCGGCAACATTCTTTCGTGGAGATTGATCATGAAATCTTTTCTACGGTCATTCTCTCCCTTCCGCTGATTCAAGAAGGGCAGTTGTCAGTTTCTGGCGAAAGAATGTGCACTGTACTGGTTAACCGCTTACGTATAAGCCTGCCCAGGAAAGTGTTGATAGGTAAACTGACCGGCTCAAAAATGACCTAAATAGTGTTGACTGGGCCGTTAAACTTCAATACAAACAAATTATCTTGCTGTTCACAACAACCCCTATCTTTGCAAACAGTGTAGCTCCAGATCAGGTGGCTTCTGAAGAAGCCATCTGATCAGGATCTACATTATTTGGCATTCAGTTCATGAATTTGCAGCAATAAAATACATCAAGTAATTTGATTGGTTGATAGACAGAAATGGGTGTGGCTTAAATGAATATTCAGCAAGATAAGGGTTAATATACCAAGCAGATGATAATCTAGATTTTTTTTTGTGCTTTATATATCATGCGAACTGTCTACAATGTGGACATGTCGAGCCATTTACAAAATACTAAAAGTTACTTCTTGCATAAATACTTATGGGCATGGCTGTTTGAAGCCATTGTCAAATGGACCGAAAGCCTTGCTCAAACAGCAAAAACCATGTTCAAATCATGAAATTCGCTTGCTGTTTGAACATAGATTTTGAGCTTTTGGTATCACAAGAAGGGCCTTGCTTTGTTTACGTTACGTTGAGCGACGTAACGTTATCGCCCTGAACGTAGCGTTTTAGAGTTCTATGATGACGTCACTGCATGACAACGTCATTGTAAACAACATTCTGAACTGGCCGCCATTTTGGTTTGCCTATAGCATTTGAAGAGTTTATATGGAATTAATATGGAGCTTTTGGGCGTTTTTGTCAAACTTTGCTATCAGATTCGTAAGTTATGCAAGAACAACGATCATCCATGGTTATTTCATTGCATTAACATTTGCCGGACCCCTCGGAAGATATTTGAACATTCGGCCTAGCGGCCTCATGTTCAAACAGCTTCCTCGGGATCCGGCAAATGTTAATGCATGAAAAAACCATGGTTGATCCCTATAATATCACGGCCAAGAAGTTAACCCTTATCTTGCTGACTATTCATTTAAGCCACACCCATTTCTGTCTATCAACCAATCAAATGACTTGATGTAATTTATTGCTACAAATTCATAAACTAAATGCCAAACAGTGTAGATCCTGATCAGAGGTTTTTTTCAGAAGATCTGGAACTGCACTGTTTGCAAAGATAGGGGTTGTCGTGAACAGCAAGATAAGGGTTAAAATGCCAGCTATTGCCATGGCGATGCTTGTATTTACACAGCTCCAGATATTAAGTGTGGAGCTCTGTGGATTAATCTAGCCACACCCATTTCTGACTTTGAACCAATCAGATTTCTTGATGTAATTTATTCCTGCAAATTCACAAACTGAATGTCAGACAGTGTAGATCCTGATCAGATGGCATCTCGAGAAGACATCTGATCTGGATCTACACTGTTTGCAAAGGTAGGGGTTGGTGTGAACAGCAAGATAATGGTTAAAGGATTAATTTTGGGTCAATTGTTCATGAATCAACTACAGTTCCTGCCTGCTCTTTTCCATGTGACTGTCATGGGACCACCTACAAAATCCAGTAACAGCTACTTATAGCTCACCTCTTCTCCCCCTGATATATCAGAATGCTGTGTGAAAGGTCTTGATTGTCTGTAAAATCTGGACTCGGCTCATTTACTGAGACATTGGCAAACGGTTTACACCCAGAAAGCAGTGTCTGATCAGGGTCTACACCGTTTACTGAAAGTATAGGAATGTGAGGATTAATCCATTCAGTACCGGAAACCCAATAAAAACGGGTACCAGGGCAAACAGTGCAGGCCCAGATCAGACGCCGCAGCACGCGGCATCTGATCAGGGCCTACACTGTGCAGAAAGTTCAGCCTTTTTCCAAATTAATTTTGAAAAAAACACAACCTGACATCCCTTAATTTTAAAATGGACCCCTGCTTTATATAGGGAGGAAGATTCCATTTGGTACAAAAAGGGTTAAACGAAGTAGTCTGAGCCCCATTCAGGACAATTTTGCCAGCCTGCACTCAGAGAGACAATCGACCCACCAGTGCTGTTAGTGCTTTGAATAACCCCTTTATTAAATGCAATGTAACACCTTCAACTGTTAAAGATATGCTATCTTTTATCAGGTCGACATCACATTGCACTTTTATGAATGAATCAGATTAACCCTTTTTGTACCAAATGGAATCTTCCTCCTTATATATAACAAGAGTCCATTTCAAAATTTAGCGGTGACAAGTTGTGTTTTCATCAAAACCTATCTGGAAAATGGCTGAACTTTTTGCAAACAGTGTAGGCCCTGACCAGACGCCGCGTTCTGCGGCGTCTGATCTGGGCCTTCACCGTTTGCCAGGGTACCCGTTTAGGGGTTTCCAGTCTGAAATGGGTTAAGATTTGAAAAATTACTTGAAATATATATCATAGGAAAAATAACGGTCAGCTGACACTAAATATGCGGCCCCAGCCCATCAAGGCTTGAAGAAATAGATGGGCTGCATGATGCTTCCACGCAGAGCTGAAGCTGACCGCACATTAGTACTGGTAATTGGCTTAGAGGATCTAAGCCAACCCAGGCCAAGCGGTGCGCGTCTGACCGTCCATGCTTATAAACCGTATTGGTTTCATTGGGGGACACGGCTTGAGAAGTCATTTCATCTCTGTGTTGGGTAAAAGTCCCACAAAATTGGAAGAATTCGCCAAAAGGAACAAAACACATCCTTGTTGTTATATGCTTACGCAATATTGAGATGCGGTAAACATGAAAATTCAATAATAGAAGTGATTCATACAGTAGACCTCAAGATAAGTTCGCAGTTTCAAAAGTGATGTGATGAAAATTTTGCTTTTAATTTCTGTCTTTTTGCAAATCCCATTTTGTATTGGGTACTTATTAGACTCGGCTTACAGAAGTTGCTCATACGAGTAAAGTAACATAGCTTTCGTTGCAGACGTAAGAAATGTGATATTTCTGTTGACGTATTTTGTCGAGAGCTCGGAGACAATTTTCTGTCTGCATTGTTTCCCCGACTGCGTTTGAGCCGCTTTACCAAAAAAGCATTTCTAGAAGTGGCTTAAACCAATAATATGCCAATCACGACAGTTGTCGTCTGCTTTGTCATCTGCCGGTTTCTTTAAAAGTCATTTTTGCAAACAGTATGGACCCAAATCAGACTGCTCCTCTAGGGGCAGTCTGATTTTGGTCCACACTGTTTGCCTGCATGCAAAAATATTTTTAAAAAGTTTGCAAGAAAATTCAGCAGACGACATAAGCAGACGACATTTTCAGACGTAGTTTTCTTGGCATCTTATTGGTTATCTGCTCAGCCCGAAAGGGAGCTGTCTGTATTCAGTGGAAGAAGTGATTGATGCATGTGGCATCCAGCGAAGACGCTGATCAGCTTAGCATCTGTGCAGGCTACACTGGGTGTGTGTTATTGAGCAGGTTTTGTGTGACGTGATTCATTTGATCTTATCAAAGATTCATTTCCCTAGTTTTGGAAATACGGTTTGATTATTTGCTTTAATGATACAAAAGCACAGTGAATATGTCTACATAAGGAAATAAACGTCAAAATTGAATAGCGCTGATATTTTATTAAATAATTAGTTGGTTTGGATCGAAGTACGTCTGACAAAGCATTGTCTCGTGTATTCCGATATTAATAGTACAGAACCTGAGAACCAAATTCCTCATATTGACATGCATTGGAGAAACGCAAATAGATACCGGGGCAAAACTGACAGTGAATGAAGCAGATCATGCAAAATGGTTTTTAGAAGTTTTTGTGAAAATGGCTGTCGAGAACATTGAAGTCAGTTTTAATGGTTTATTCTTTCTCTGAAATATTCCTGATGCCGGTTTATTGAATATGAACTATGACTTCTCCCGCAAGGCTGTGTTTATGCTCTGTATCTTTTAACCCTTCTCTTGCTGAATATTCAGTTTAGCTACACCCATTTCTGACTTTGAACCAATCATATTACCAGATGTAATTTATTCCTGCAAAGCCATAAACTGAATGTCAAACAGTGTAGATCCTGATCAGATGGCTTCTTCAGAAGCCATCTGATCTGGATCTACACTGTTTCCAAAGATAGGGGTTGTCCTGAACAGCATGATAAGAGTTTAGAACCATTTTTACATGACACTGTAATTACTAGAGAAAATTAATGAGAGGAGAATGATGTAAATCGATAAATTTTTTAATGTTAAATTGGAAGCATTATTATTTGTTATATTAAGCTGAAGCATCAGTTTACATTTAAATACCATCATTATTCCTTATTCCTTATTCATTATTTTTAGTAGCATATTCAAAGCGAAGTTCTAGTGGTGAGCTATTGTGATCGGTGAATGTTCATCGTGCATCGTCCGGCATCTGTCGTCAACAATTTTCTTTGAAAGACTACTCCTAAACCCATTAGCCAGTTTTATTTAAACTTAATAGGAATGTTGCCTCGGTGGCCCTGTACCAAAGTAGCTAAAATCATTCTGCTCAGATGAGTTAGATGGCCACCAGAGCTAAAAATAGAAAAATCTTTTAACGACTACTTCTCCCATACCCCTAGGCCAATTTCATATAAACTTACAGGAATGTTGCCTAGGTGACTCTATACCATAATAGCTAAAATTGTACTGCTCAGATTAGCAAGATGGCTGCCAGAACTAAAAATATAAAAAAGTCAACTGTTTGCTGTTGATACTAAATCCTCCTTACCCTTTGCCAATTTCACAATGTTGCCTAAGTGGCTCTCTACCAAAATAGCTAAAATCGTTCCACTCTGATGAAAAAGATGGCCACCAGAGCTAAAAGTAGAAAAATCTTTAAATGACTACTCTTCCCATACCCCTGGGCCAATTTCATTCAAACTTTATAGTAATGTTCCTCAGGTGACCCTCTTCCAAAATAGCAAAAATTGTTCCCTCCGATGAACAAGATGGCCACCAGAGCTAAAACTAGAAAAACCTTTAAACGCCTTCTCCTCCCATTCCCCTGGGCCCATGTCATTAAAACCATAGGAAATTGTGGCGTTAGTAACCCTCTACCAAAACAGCTAAAACACATTTTGGTGTGATGAAAAAGATGGCCACCAGAGCATTTCCCCTGAACTTCACAGGAATATCAATATGGCTACGGTAAAATCCGGTTGTAAAAATAGACAAATCTTTAAAAGACATCTCCTATACCTCTGGGCTAATTTCAGTCAAACTTCATAGGACTGTTGCTTAGGTGAACCTCTACCAAAATAGCTAAAACAGTGCTGCTCTGATGAGAAAAATTATCACCAGAGCTGAAGATAGAAAACATTAGCGATTTGCTTTAAATGGAAACTCCTCCTAATATTATGTTATACTCTCCGAAATTTTGAGTGTCTGTTTGTCTGTCTGTCTGTCCATCCGTCCGCACCCCACACCATTCTTGTGTGCGCAACTCCTCCTACATTTTTTGGCCAACCCTTTTGAAACTTTACAGGTGCTTTTAGGATGGTCTGAAGATATGCATATTGTTTTTTCAAAATCCTTGAATTATTTTTATCACTTTTTTAACATTTTTAACTTAGACATTTTTCTCGTCCTAATACAACAGAAACATAGGGAGTATGTATCTTGTGTGCGCAACTCCTCCTACATTTTAGTCCAATCCTTTTGAAACTTTATATGTGATTTGAAGATGGTCTGAAGGTATGCATATTGTTTTTTCAGAATCCTGAATTTATTTTTTATCACTTTTTTGCATTTTCAATTTGGGCCTTCTTTTAGCCCTAATACTATAGAAATGTATTGGAAGTATGTACCTCCTACAGTTTATGTCCTCTACAAATGCTTTTAGCATGGTCTGAAGATATCCATATTGTTTTTCAGTGTCCTGAAATTATTTTTATCACATTTTTGCACTTTTAACTTAGACTTTTTTCGAGCCCTAATACTACAGACATGTATACAGGTGCGTGCGCAACTCCTCCTTCAGTTTCTATTCAGCTTTGCTGGTAAATAAGCTACTTGTACTTATTTCAAGTTCTGTGAAAGATTTGTTTGGGATATATTTCTTATCTCTTTTTGGCAAACAAAAGTGGTGTACAATACACTGCTGGGATAGAGATTACATGACAAACAAACTGCTAAATCAGCTACAAATATGTTGTTAGCAAATGGCCACCTAACTAACAATTATGACACAGACAAGGTGAATAGATTTGAAATAATTGCATTGCAGCTGAGACTCTCATATTTGTATCACATAGTGTCTATTTACAAACGCTTATACATGTAATATACGTTACCTTTGTTTTCACCGCAATAATGATTGCTGCACAGATCATTCTGTGTACCACTTATGTCATCAGGAAATCTTATAAAGGGCGATATACCATGAAATGCGCCTTCAAACTAGCTTTTGGCTTAAATTAGAAGCTAATTCATTTAACCCTTATCTTGCTGTTCACGACAACCCCTATCTTTGCAAACAGTGTAGATCCAGATCAGATGGCTTCTGAAGAAGCCATCTGATCTGGATCTTCACTGTTTGGCATTCAGTTTATGAATTTGTAGCAATAAACTACATCAAGTAATTTGATTGGTTGATATTCAGTAGTGGGTGTGGCATATATGAATATTCAGCAAGATAAGGGTTAATATTGTCATGATCCTTATAGGTAACGTATTCTTCAAGCCGCCACAGGGTTACGACCATTCCAAGGCGGTTCTTCTGTCGCGGTTTATTTTTGTTTTGGTTTGTCTTTGGGTGTTTGTGTTGCTTATACTTTTTTATTTTGGTTAGCCTATTGGCCATTTTGTTGGAAAGTAACTGTCCTTTTGGCTTTCCGCTGTTGATGTTTCCATTGGGGTCTGTTGTTTCATGTTTGTGTTTTTTAGCTCACCTGAGCCTTTAGGCTCATAGGTGAGCTTATAGTATAGCCATGGTCCGTCGTCCGTCCGTCCGTCCACCATTTTCAAAGATCTTCTTCTCCTATACTGCAGGGCCAATCAAAGCCAAATTTCATATGGAGCCTCAGTGGGATGGGGGAACAAAAGTTTGTTCGCGGGGTCTGGATCACATGACCAAGATGGCCGCCATGCCCATATATGGTAAAAAGCCTTCAAAAATCTTCTTATCCAGAACCATAAAGCCAGTGGCCTTGAAACTTGGCATGTAGCATATGGTACTCGGCCCCATCCTGGTTTGTACAAATGGTGACCCCGGGTTGACCTTGACCTATTTTACAGCAATGTCAAATTTGCCGAAGTAGGTTTTTGCATGGGGCAAAGTGAAAATAATGGATTTATAGGAAAACCATTGAAGACAGTGTCACCAAAATTTGTAGATCAGGTAAAGTAACTGAATACATGAAGATCTATGGGTCAGAAAGGTCAAGGTCATTCATTGGCCTTAGACCAAGGTCATTCAGGATCCATATTTCAAACATTTTTTTCTCCAAAACTGCTGAGCCAATTTAAGTGAAATTTAATATGGAGCCTTTGTGAGTTGAACAAATGAAAAAATGCCAATATGGTCTAGATCACATGACCAAGATGGCCGTCACGCCTATATATATGGTAAAAAGCCTTAAAAATTCTTCTTCTCCAGAACCGTAAGGCCAATGGCCTTGAAACTTGGCATGTAGCATATGGTACTCAGGCCCATCATAGTTTGTACAAATGGTGACCCCGAGTTGACCTTGACCTATTTTACAGCAAAGTCAAATTTGCCGACTTAGGCTTTTGCATGGGAAAAAGTGAAAATAATGGATTTTTAGGAAACCATTGAAGACAGTGTCACCAAAATTAGTAGATAAGGTAAAGTAGCTGAATACATGAAGATCTATGTGTAAGAAAGGTCAAGGTCATTAATTGACCTTAGACCAAGGTCACGCAGGTTCCATATTTCAAACATTTTTTCTCAGAAACTACTGAGCCAATTGAAGTGAAATTCAATATGGAGCCTTTGGGAGTTGAACAAATGAAAAGCTGCCAACATGGTCTAGATCACATGACCAAGATGGCCACCACGCCCATATATGGTAAAGAAACTTCGAAATTCTTCTTCTCAAGAACCGTAATGGCCTTGAAACTTGGCATGTAGCATATGGTACTCGGGCCTATCATAATTTGTTCAAATGGTGACCCTGGGTTGATCTTGACCTATTTTACAGTAATGTCAAATTTGCTGACTAAGGCTTTTGCATAGGAAAAAGTGAAAATAAGGGATATTTAGGGAAACCATTGAAGACAGTGTCACCAAAATTTGTAGATTAGGTAAAGTATTAAAATGTACACCAGGACCAGGTGTCAGGTGAGCGTTTACAGGACCACTGGTCCTCTGGTTTCCCTTTTGTGTCTCTGATGGAGGCTGTGGGTTAATTGTATCAATTCCTGATCATTGCCTCCACTTCTATTTTTATGCCCCCGCCATTCGAAGAATGGTGGAAAGGGCATATAGCGTTGCCCCTGTCCGTCAGTCCGTCCGTCCGTCCGTGTGTCCGGGCAGACGAGAGGTACCTAGTGGGGTTAGGATTCTGCCCAATTCAACTTAATGGGGTTTATTCCGTAAGGCACAGTAACTTTTCAGTTAGTGGGGTTAAAAATTTCGTATGTGGGGTTAAAACTCTTTACAGTGGTGCGTTATGGGGTTAAAGTCTCCATAGACCCCACAAGGTACCTCTACTAAGAACGTCCGTGCGTCCGTGCGTCCGAAACTTAAACGCAGTCAATAACTTCCTTATGTCTTGATGGATTTTAAAATTACTCGGCATAAATGTTAACCATCATGAGACGATGTGTCACGTGCAAAACCCAGGTCTGTACCTCCAAGGTCAAGGTCATACTTAGAGGTCAAAAGTCAAAAAAAGGGTCCGAAACTTGAACACGGTCAATAACTTTCTTATTTCTAGATGGATTTTGAAGTTATTTTGTAGAAATGTTAACCATCATGAGGCGATGTGTCACGTGCAAAACACAGGTCCGTACCTCCAAGGTCAAGGTCATACTTAGAGGTCAAATGTGAAAAAAGGGTCCAAAACTTGAACACGGTCAATAACTTTCTATGGATGAAAACAAACATAGAGATATTTTCAGGCGGGGGCATCCGTGTCCTATGGACGCATTTCTAGTTCATAGAAATGTTGCTGAGGTGACACTATCAAAAAAATCTAAAACTGTTCTTCTCCAATGAACAAAATGGCTGTTAGTTATCCACATGACTTTCAGAAGCTCTCTGACTTTTGAAATCAGGTGAGCAATTCAGGGCCATCTTGGCCATCTTGTTTTACCTACCTGAGCAGAGCAAAATTTACATGTATATAAGTAAATTTTACACAAATACGTCTTGCACATGCGATCACCGTTTTAGAAACTTTAGGTTGATTGATATAAACAGTCAACTCACATCAGGAAACAATGTCCATGTGAAATACAGTCATACTTCAATGGCTCGAACACCACTGGAAACTTGAAAATCTGTTCGAGACGGGCGTAGTTCGAGCCACTGAGGGAGACTGCCAGAAGGTATAAGGTATACTTTTGGATATCTTTTCGGTGTTTGATAACGAAAATGTATGTTGTGTGTACTCATTAGAATCGCCTCATCGAGGCTATTCTAATGAGTACACACAGCATACATTGTACTCATTAGAATCGCCTCATTGAGGCAATTCTAATGAGTACACACAGCATACATTTGCAAGACAAATGACGAAAATCTTCTAAACTATCCCCTACTATTTCTTATGTGAAGGATTTTCCTAGGTGCTTAAAACGGGTTCGATGCCATGGTAAACGAGCCATTGGTGTTCGAGCCATCGAAGTTCTACTGTAATGGCATCCAACATGGTGTCAGAAACAACAAATATTTAGTAAAACTTGTAATATCTTCCATATTTTTGCATTCAACATAGATTCAACATAGATTGTGGGTACTCGTTAGAACCCCCTCATTGAGGCTGAGTTCTAATGAGTACCCATAATATATGTTTTTGAGCAAAAATAAGGCAGAGAGTATATACCCCCGTAAACCCCATATTTTCTCTTTATAAAGTGGGGTTTTAGAGGGGCATTCGTTTCACGGACTTGTTATCATGATGTAGTTAATTTTTAACCCTTGTCCTGCTGAATATTCATATATGCCACACCCACAACCGATTATCAACCAATCAGATTACTTGATATAAATTATTGCAACAAATTCATAAACTGAATGACAAACAATGTAGATCCTGATCAGATGGCTTCTTCAGAAGCCATCTGATCTGGATCTTCATTGTTTGAAAGATAAGGCATATCCGGGCTCAGCAGGACAAGGGTTAAAGATATCATCTGTTACTCTCTTGATTATCTTCTTTGGGGCTGATTTGGTGTTATTATGTAATGAGAGCGTAAAGTAAACCAGACACACTGTATCAATAAATTTCCATATTTGGCTTGAAAACAGTTATTTTAGTAACTTCAAATAGCCTAACTTTATGCTTTATTAGTATTCAAAAGCTTGCAGTGAAATGGAAAAAGAATAAAAAAACAGCTCACCCTCTTGCATAATAAATGTGAATCCTGTTTTATTGATTACCCAAATTATTATAAAAGGGCTGACAGCACTGCTGAAGTACGTAATGTCAAAAATGGAAATTTTTTGTTTAGCACTTAAATTCCTGTATTTTTAAATTAAAAGTGTAGACCCTGATCAGATGCCACAGAAAGTGGCATCTTATCTGAGGTCAGTTTAGATAGAATCTACAGGTTACCTTTTCATCACGAAAACATGCCTATATAATTCTGACCCGTCTGAACCCCACTTTTATATAGTAAAACTGGAGTTTTCAGGGGTAAACTTTATTTTTCTTGTTTCTTCTCTAAAATATAGATTGTGGGTACTGGTAAGAACCGCCTTGCTGAGGTGGTTCTAACGTATACCCACAGTCTATATTTTAAGCAGAAATGTGAAAAATATCACAATTTTCATCTTATTTTGTTTTCCGGTGGAAAAATTTACAATGTATTTGTATAGGTGTTTTTATAACCCCGCATTGGCATGATGCCGGGGGCATATAGTTTTTCGGTTTTCCGTACATGCGTACGTTCGTCTGTACATGTGTGTGTACGTATGTACGTGATTCTGTTAAGGTTTTTGTAACAGGTAGAGCCTGAACTTTTAGAACTCATATTTTCCTTACCATTTGATGGAACTGGTTCATCTTTGGTATGATAATAGATATTGGTCCAAAGTTTTATTAAGCAATACCCCCACCCATGCCTGTGACCTCAAGGTCACAGACTTAGAAATTTTCAATGTTAAAGACTCAGGTTAAGGTTTTTGTAACAGGTAAACTTGAACATTTTAGAACTCATATTTTCCAAACCATTAGATGGAATTGGTTCATATTTGGTATGATTATAGATATAGGTCCAAAGTATTATTCAGCGATACCCCACCCATGCCCATGACCTTAAGGTCAAGGTCATGGACTTAGAAATTTTCCATGTTAAAGACGCCAGTTAAGGTATTTGTACCTGGTAGAACTTGAACTTTTATGATGATAGCTATAGGTACAATGTTTTATTCAGCAATACCCATGCCTATGACCTCAAGGTCAAGGTCACAGACTTAGACTATTTTAATGTTAAAGATTTTAAGGAGCTCAAATTTTCCAAACCATATTATGGATTAGGCTTATATATGCTATGCTGATAGAAACAGGTCCAAATGTTTATTTCGCAATACCCCCACTCATGCCTATGGCTTCAAGGTCAAGGTCACAGACTTAGAAATTTTTAATTAGATATTTTATGAGTTGATATTTTCCAAATCGTGCGATGGATTGAGTTTATATTTGGTATGATGTTAGATACCTGTCCATTTTATTCAGCGATACCCCCACCCATGCCCATGAGCTCAAAGTCAAGGTCACAGACTTAGAAATTTTTAATTAGATATTTTAAGAGTTTATATTTTCCAAATCGTATGATGAATTAAGTTTATATTTGGTATGATGATTGATACTGGTCCACTACCCCAACCCATGCACGTGCCCTAAAGGTCAAGGTCATAGACAAAGAAATTTTTTATTTAAAGTTTATTAAGAGCTCATACTCACCAAACCATATAGATTTGCTTCATATTTGGTATGATAATAGTTACAGGTCCAAAGCTGTATATACCCCCCCCCCCCCACCCCTGACCTCAAGGTCAAGGTCACAGACTTAGTCTTATTATGCTTTTAAAGTTTTAGGGCTCATATTTATAGATTGGCTTCATATTTGGAATGATGATAGATACAGGTCTCAAGTCTCATTCACCCATACCAACGACCCTGCCCATGACCTCAAGGTCAAGGTCACACACTTAAATTTTTTTTTGCAACATGGATTTTCGGGATGAGGCGGGGGCCCTTGGCGGGGGCATCTGTGTCATCTGGACACATTTCTAGTTCAGAATGTTACACAAAATTCTGACATCACAAGTATAAGAATGATGTGACTATTAGTAATTGTTTCCTGGATTGGATGCAAATCAGTGACAGTCATGTGGACAAAGCAAGGTAAAGCTACTTTGCTTGGTAACTTCGGATTGATTGACAATCAAACCAGAAACTGCTCTCTCGAAAATTCCGGAGCAGACACAAATAACCCTTCTCTTGTTGAATATTCAGTTAAGCCACACCCATTTCTGACTTTGAACCAATCAGATTTCTTCATGTAATTATTATTCCTACAAATTCATAAACTGAATGTCAAACAGTGTAGATCCTGATCAGATGGCTTCTGAAGAAGCCATCTGATCTGGATTTACACTGTTTCCAAAGATATGGGTTGTCGTGAACAGCAGGATGAGAGATAAAATTTCGGTTAGTTCAAGTGTTCAAGATAAACTGTATGATCCCTCTCATACCATCGTCCATCTTCTGTCCATAGTCAACAATTTGTCTAGAATAGATCTCCCCTCTAAATCACTACACCAATTTCACAGTACTTTCATGCTTATGTTCCTTTCCCCCACCCATCGGGGCTTGGAGGAATAGATTGGGCTGCATGGTGCTTCCACGCAGGCCCATGAGGACTGGTAAACCGCTTACAGAAGGACTAAGCCTGCCAAGGCAAAGTGATGTTAGTCAGTCCCTCCAATGCATAAAAGCCTTTTTGGTTTCATTGGGCGGCAGGGCTTGATGTCATTTCATCTCAATGTCGGGTAAAAGTCCCACAAAATTGGAAGCAGCGTCTCCAAAATGACCTAAATAGTGTTGATGGGGACGTTAAAACTCATTTTAAACAAAAAACAAATGCTATTGTTTCCTGTAATGTTTCTAGAATGGTTCCCTCCACTGAACAAGATGGCCACCAAAGCTAGAAATAGAATCTTCTACTCAAATGGTATCTCCATTGAAGCTAGTGGCAATTTCACAGAAATGCTTCTCTAATTGCCCTGCACCAGAATTGATTACTTGATGTAATTTATTCCTATGAAGCCATAAACTGAATGTCAAACAGTGTAGATCCTGATCAGATGGCTTCTTCAGAAGCCATCTGATCTGGATCTTCACTGTTTCCAAAGATAGGGGTTGTCGTGAACAGCATGATTAGAGTTTAGAACCATTTTTACATGACACTCTAATTACTAGAGAAAATTAATGAGAGGAGAATGATGTAAATTGATAAATTTTTTAATGTTAAATTGGAAGCATTATTATTTGTTATATTAAGCTGAAGCATCAGTTTACATTTAAATACCATCATTATTTTTAGTTGCATATTCAAAGCGAAGTTCTCGTGGTGAATGTTCATCATGCATCATCCGGCATCCGTCGTCAACAATTTTCTTTGAAGGACTACTCCTAAACCCATTGGCCAATTTCATTTAAACTTAATAGGAATGTTGCCTCGGTTCTACTCAACTGAACAAAGCGGCCACCAGACCTAAAAATGGAAATACTGTTGTTTGCTGTAAACAGTTTCTTAAAGTGACGTCTAGTTTCACACTGCTCCATTGAACAAGATGGCCACCATGGCTAAAAATAGAATATCTTCTCTCAAGTCCTTTCAAAAGAATGGTTCTTGTAATAGCTCTACTGAAATTCATTACTAAACTGAAAAGATTGCCACCATACCTAATCAAAGCATTGAGAGTACTGGTCGGTTGTTTGTTTTGTTTTGTTTGTTTGAATTGGGGTTTAACGTCCCCGTCAACACTATTTAGGTCATTTTGGAGACTTTGCTTCCAATTTTGTGGGACTTTAACCTGACATTGAGGTGAAATGACATATCAAGCCCTGCCCCCCAATGAAACCAGAAGGCTTATATGCATTGGACGATCTGACCCACACCGCTTTGCCTGGGCAGGCTTAGTCCTTCTAAGCAGTTCACCAGTACTCGTGTGTGGTCAGATTCAGCTCTGCATGGAAGCATCATGCAGCCCAATCTATTTTTCCAAGCCCCGATGGGCGGGGGTGATCTTAGTGTATTTTGGGAAAATGGTTCTGAATGGGGCTAAGGCTGTTTTGTTTTACCTTTAAATTCCTGTTTTTTAAGCAAACAATGTCACTGCATACTAGGCCCCCGCCCATCGGGGCTTAAAGAAATTGAATGGGCTGCATGATGCATTCCATGCAGGGCCGAAACTGACCACACACAAGTACTTGTAAACTGCTTAGAGGATCTAAGCGTGCCGTGGCAAAGACCGCCCATGCTTATAAACCCTATTGGTTTTATTGGGAGACAGCTCTTGAGATGTCATTTCATCTCAATGTCGGGTAAAAGTCCCACAAAATTGGAAGCAATGTCTCCAAAATGACCTATATATAGTGCTGACGGGGATGTAAAACCTCCAAACAAACAAGAGCAATCAGTCTTATCAGTGCTTTGATTTTAATGGAAGCCAGCCGTAAATTGGTTAAAGATGTCCGCAGAATTGAAAATATTTACAAAAGCAAGTAAAAAAGCATTATGCAGTTTTAGACAGTGATCAAACAAAATTTTCTTTTATCCTGCATTGAGGCAGAGTTAATTCAATATTTGAAATATGGATTTAGCGGGAGCATGTGGTCATAAATATGATATGGATATTTGACAGTGAGTCAGAAATGTTCAGTTAAATAACGTTGAATGATGACAGTGTACAGAATAGGAAGTATAGTATCATCAGGCGTAAGTTTCTATAAATACCGTATCTGCAATAAATAGTTGCTTATGTAAAGTTTCGAACGGTATGCCATAAGAATCGTAAAAGTTTGAACACTTTGAAAAGGTGGCTGTTTTTTCTCCAAAAAATTTAACCCTTAAGAGGCCGAGAAAAACTGCATACGAAATTTTTTTTTTCAAACTTTTTAAAAATATTTTTGCATACAGGCAAACAGTGTGGGCCCAGATCAGTACAGGAGCAGTCTGATCTGGATCCACACTGTTTGAAAAAAAAAAGACTTTTAAGGTAACAGGCAGACGGCAAAAGCAGACGACATTAACATATTTGTTTTATGATACAGCAAGGAGTCCAAAAGGTGCAAACGGAATGGCAAACCTTGTACACCCTGATCAGACTTTTCCTACTGATCTGAGTCTGCACTGTTTGCTCAGGTCTAACTGTCCCAATACTTAGGATCATTACGGTATAATCAGTGCAAAATAAAGTCTGCATGCCTGTTTGTCTCTTCAAATGCCAATCACAGCATTTGTTGTATGGTTTGTTTGTTGTGTGCAGGCCATTACTAATAAATGTGATTGGTTCAAACAGTGTAGACCCAGATCATACATCAGTCTGCACCTCTAGGACCAGTCTGTTTTGAGTCCACACTGTTTGCCTGCAGACTAAGGTAAGGCTGACCTGGGTCCACACTGTTGCCTGTTTGAAAAGTTTACTAGAAGATTCAGCAGACGACAAAAACAGACGACATTTTAAGATGCAGTTTTCTTGGCATCTCAACCTGTTTGGTACAGAATAACAGTGGCACACAGACAGGGTTTCGGGGTTCAGGGGTTTGTGGGGGAAGAGGTTAGTTTGTTTGTTTGTTTATATTGGAGTTTAACGGCCCAGTCAACACTTTTTAGGTCATTTTTGAGCTGGTCAGTTTACCTATCTACACTTTTTCTGGGCAGGTTTATACCTAGGGGGTTAACCATGCAGTACAGTGCACATTCTCCCGCCAGAAACTTACAACTGCCCTTCTTGAATCAGCGGGAGAGAATGACCGTAGAAAAGATTTCATGGTCAATCTCAACAAAAGAATGTTGCCAACCCCGGCAGGTATAGAACCCACGTCCTCCTGATCACCAGTCAGATGCGCATCCGACTGAGCTGCCGAGGCCAGCCAGGGGAAGAGGTTAGTCATCCCACCATTTTGTTGAAATTATTATTAACAGTTCCTTTCTCTTGCTGAATATTCATTTTAGCCACACCCATTTCTGACTTTGAACCAATCAGATTACTTTATGTAATTTATTGCTACAAATTCATAAACTGAATGCCAAACAGTGTAGATCCAGATCAGATGGCTTCTTCAGAAGCCATCTGATCTGGATTTACACTGTTTCCAAAGATAGGGGTTGTCGTGAACAGCAAGATAAGGGTCAACTGATTTGTACGTATTCATAGTCAGGTCTTGCAATTCTTGAGCAATAGCGAATTCGTTGCAAAAGTTTTGTGCTGTTCAAAATTTTGGCCACAAACTCCTGATTCCCAAAAATTGTAATTAATTCGTTTCAAATTTGCAGTGCATTTTTAGGCATCATAACTGAATCGGTATAACCGTATCTCATTATGGCTTGTCCACGAATTGGCTAGGAAGCAGTCACGAATACATGCCGAAGCAGCAAAGCGAGTAAGAACTGTCTTGAAGGAGAATCCTACTAATTGTCAAGAATTAGTCGCATACTCATTTTAAATAGTTTCAGATTCATTTTGTTTGATTTGAGGTTTAACGTCCCTGTCAACACAGTAAAGGTCATTTTGGAGAAGTTGCTTCCAATTTCGTGGGACTTTTACCCGACATTGAGATGAAATGACATCTCAAGCCCTGTCGCCCAATGAAACCAAT
Source organism: Lucinisca nassula (assembly GCA_963580285.1). Classification (NCBI taxonomy): domain Eukaryota; kingdom Metazoa; phylum Mollusca; class Bivalvia; order Lucinida; family Lucinidae; genus Lucinisca; species Lucinisca nassula. The sequence continues at coordinate 27,344,279 of OY757017.1, forward strand.
AGGGTTTATAAGCATGGACAGGCCGACTCGTACCGCTTTGCCTGGGCAGGCTTAGATCCTATAAGCTGTTTACCAGTACTCTTCTGCGGGTCGTTTTCAGCTCTGCGTGGAAGCATTATGCAGTCCATATATTTCTTCAAGCCCCAATGGGCGGGGGCTGCCCAGATTTATACATGCATTCAGTGTATTAACTGATTCCTACATTTGTGCATTATTAGCACACCTGAGCACCAAGTGCTTATGGTGAGCTTTTGTGATCAGTGAATGTCGGTCGTCAGTCGTCAATAGTTTGCCTATTGTTGCTTTAAAGGCAAACTCCTCCTAAGCCCTTGGGCCAATTTGTTACAAACTTCACAGGAATGTTGCCTGGGTGGCTCCCTACCAAAATAGCTAAAATCTTTTGGCTGCAATGAACAAGATGGCCACCAGAGCTAAATATAGAAAAAACTTTAAACAACAGCTCTTTCTGTACCCTTGGGCCATTTTCATTCAAACTTCATAGGAATGTTGCTCAGTTGACCCTCTCCCAAAATAGCTAAAACCGTTCTGCTCCAATGAGCAAAATGGGCACCAAAAACATTATAAATTTGCTTCAAACGCGAACTCCTCCTAAACCCTTGGGCCAATTTGATTCAAACTTCACAGAAATGTTGCCTAGGGGACTCCCTACCAAAATAGCTAAAATCGTTTTGCTCCAATGAACAAGATGGCAGCCAGAGCTAAAAATTGAACAAAATCTTTAAACAACAGTTCCTCCTGTATCCTTGGGCCAATTTCATTCAAACTTTATAGGAATGTTGCTTCGGTGACCCCTTACCAAATTGGCTAAAACGGTTCTGCTCTGATGAGCAAAATGGCCGCCAGAGCTAAAAATAGAAAAACATCAAAACTTTGCCTCCAATGTGAACGCCTCCAAAACTTTTGGGTCAGTTTGATTCATCTTCAAAGGAATATTGCCTGTGTGGCTCCCTACCAAAATAACTAAAATCGTTATGTTCCGATGAACAAGATGGCTCCCTACCAAAATAGCTAAAATCGTTATGTTCCGATAAACAAGATTGCCACTAGAGCTTAAAATTAAAAAAAAATATCTTTTAAACGACAACTCCTCCTGTACCCTTGGGCCAATTTCATTCAAACTTCATAGGAATGTTGCTCAGGTGACCCTCTACCGAAATAGCTAAAACGGTTCCACTCAAATGAGCTAAAAATAGAAAAACATCATAAATTTGCACCAAAGGCGAACTCCTCGTAAACCCTTTAGGCCAATTTGATTCAAACTTCACAGGAATGTAGCCTAGGTGACACTCTACCAAAATAACTAAAACGGTTCTGATGAGCAAAATGGGCACCAGAGCTAGAATAGAAAACCATTGTAAATTTGCTTCAAATGCAAACTCCTGCTAAAGCCTTGGGCCAATTTGATTCAAACTTCACAGGAATGTTACCTAGGTGACTCCCTGCAAATATAGCTAAAATCTGCTTTGATTAACAAGTATGCTGCCAGAGCTAAAATAGAAAAACGTAAATTTGCTTCAAACCCTTGGGCCAATTTGATTCAAACTTCACAAGAGTGTTGCCTAGGTGACTCCCTACCAAAATAGCTAAAATCGTTCCACGCTGATGAACAAGATGGCCACGAGAGCTAAAAATAGAATGTACTAGAGACAGTGACACTCAGGTGAGCAAATCAGGCCCCTCTGGGCCCGGCCCATGTAAATCATAGTGAATTATTGATAAACTTCGTAACACTATTGTACCTGTATCACAACTGAATTGTAAAGTGTCATGAATTGGGCCAGGAAATTAACAAAATTCCATGAATCCTCCCGAATTCAAAAATTTATCCGTGACGATTGCTGGGATTCATGGTCCATGTGGAATAGGGGTTGACGCCAAGACTTCAAAGCTGGCCTCGATGTTGGGAAGCAACCTTCTTTAATGGAGTTTGATCAGAAAATTTTTTCTACGTCCATTCTCTCCCTTTGATTGATTCAGGAAAGGCGGCCATGTTCTGTTAACAACTTACAATGGCTCGAACGCTGGTGGCTTATTTACTATGGATAAGTCAAACACGTTCTTGAGGCCACAGGGAATTCCTCCAAATATGAAAAAGACATAATTTAGGGAGATTTTCTTCTTTGTTTTGCCAATGTATGCTGTGTGTACTCATTAGAATCGCCTTGATGAGGAGATTCTAATGAGTACACACAAGATTTATAATATAGAACATCAAAAAGATATCCCATAATTATCTCCATTGTGCCTCCTCGTATGGCACAAATAGTAATCCGCCCGCTGTTTCAAACAAATTCAATTCAAACATCTACATCTATATCATATGTTGAACCATCACTTTTGACTATTACTCAACGGGTTGACTTCATAATTGTTTCGCTAGAAAAAGATGAAAATTAAAGAGAATACAGGAAGACAGAGACTTGAATATAGATACATGAAAAAATAGTGTGAAATAAATAATAATAATAAAAAATAAAAAACTAGATTGTGCAGTCGATGGTAAACCATCGCAAATACCTGCTTTTTCTATGAATAACACTAACTAGGTATTAGCTAGCCAAAACTACATGTAAGTTTAAAAAAAAGCTGCAAAGAACATTCTAACTGATAAGCAAAGTTTCAGAAGTGTAACTCCTATAGTTTAGAAGATATGGCAAAGTCATACTTTTTGACCTTTGACCTTGGGGTCAGGTTGAGGTCAAGGTCATGCCAAAAGTAGCCCAATTTATTCTATATTCCAAGGGCCATCCAATAACCAAAGTTTCAGAAGTGTAGCTCCAATAGTTAAGAAGATATGGTAAAATAATACTTTTTGACCTTTGACCTTGGGGTCATGTTGAGGCCAAGGTCACACCAAAAGTAGTCTAATATATTCTATGTTCCAAGGGCCATCCAATAACCAAAGTTTCAGAAGTGTAGCTCCAATAGTTAAGAAGATATGGTAAAATAATACTTTTTGACCTTTGACCTTGGGGTCATGTTGAGGCCAAGGTCACACCAAAAGTAGCCTAATATATTCTATGTTCCAAGGGCTATCCAATAAGCAAATTTTAAGAAGTGTAACTCCAATTCTTTAGGAGATAATGGCAGTCATATTTGTTTGCCTTTGACCTTGGGGTCATGTCGAGCTCAAGGTCACACCAAAAGTAGCTCAATTTATTCTATATTCCAAGGGCCATCCAATAAACAAAGTTTCAGAAGTGTAACTCCAATAGTTTAGAAGATGTGGCAAAGTCATACTTTTTGACCTTGACTCTGGGGTCATGTTGAGGTCAAGGTCATCCCAAAAGTAGCCCAATTTATTCTATAATCCAAGGGCCATCCAATAAGCAAAGTTTCAGAAGTGTAACTCAAGTAGTTTAGGTGATATGGCAAAATCATACTTTTTAGCTCACCTGTCACGTAGTGACAAGGTGAGCTTTTGGGATCACTTTTTGTCCGTCGTCCGTCGTGCGTGCGTGCGTGCGTGCGTCCGTGCGTCCGTGCGTCCGTAAACTTTTCTTCAAACGACATCTCCTCCTAAACCACTGATCGTATTTTGACCAAACTTCACAGGAATGATCCTTAGGTTCACCGCCGTAGGTTCGAGCCTCGCTCGGGCCACGTGTGAGACGCCAAGCTCTGCAACGGAAGGTCAGGTGGTTTTTCTCCGGGTACTCCGGTTTTCGCCCACCTCTGATTAACGATCGGCTCGATATGAGTGAAATAATCTTGAAAGGGCCGTAAAACCCAAACCAAAAAAAAAAAAAAAATGATCCTTAGGTGGTCCCCTTTCAAAGTTGTTCAAATGGTTCCGGTCCGTTGCACATATAGGTCACAGTAGCCAAAAATAGATTTTTTTCACCGCAAACTTAAAAAATCTTCTTCTCTGAAACCGCAAGGCCCAGGTTTTTGATATTTGGTATGAAGCTTCATCCAGTGGACCCCTACCAAGATTGTTCAAATTATAGTGCTGGGGCCAAAAATGCCCCCGCACGGGGGCCCTTTGGTTTTACATGGGCTTATATAGGGAAAATCTTTAAAAATCTTCTTCTCTGAAACCGCAAGGCCCAGGTCTTTGATATTTGGTATGAAGCTTCATCTAGTGGACCCCTACCAAGATTGTTCAAATTATAGTGCTGGAGCTAAAAATGCCCCCGCACGGGGGCCCTTTGGTTTTACATGGGCTTATATAGGGAAAATCTTGAAAAATCTTCTTCTCTAGAACCGCAAGGCCCAGGTCTTTGATATTTGGTATGAAGCTTCATCTAGTGGACCCCTACCAAGATTGTTCAAATTATAGTGCTGGGGCCAAAAATGCCCCCGCACGGGGGCCCTTTGGTTTTACATGGGCTTATATAGGGAAAATCTTTAAAAATCTTCTTCTCTGAAACCGCAAGGCCCAGGTCTTTGATATTTGGTATGAAGCTTTATCTAAGGGACCCCTACCAAGATTGTTCAAATTATAGTGCTGGATCTAAAAATGCCCCCGCACGGGGCCCTTTGGTTTTACATGGGCTTATATAGGGAAAATCTTTAAAAATCTTCTTCTCTGAAACCGCAAGGCCCAGGTCTTTGATATTTGGTATGAAGCTTCATCTAGTGGACCCCTACCAAGATTGTTCAAATTATAGTGCTGGGGCCAAAAATGCCTCCGCACCAGGGCCCTTTTGTTTTACATAGGCTTATATAGGGAAAATCTTTAAAAATCTTCTTCTCTGAAACCGCAAGGCCCAGGTCCTTGATATTTGGTATGAAGCTTCATCCAGTGGACCCCTACCAAGATTGTTCAAATTATAGTGCTGGAGCTAAAAATGCCCCCCACACGGGGGCCCTTTGGTTTTACATGGGCTTATATAGGGAAAATCTTGAAAAATCTTCTTCTCTGGAACCGCAAGGCCCAGGTCTTTGATATTTGGTATGAAGCTTCATCTAGTGGACCCCTACCAAGATTATTCAAATTATAGTGCTGGGGCTAAAAATGCCCCCGCACCAGGGCCCTTTTGTTTTACATAGGCTTATATAGGGAAAATCTTGAAAAATCTTCTTCTCTGAAACTGCAAGGCCCAGGTCTTCGATAATTGGTATGAAGCTTCATCTTGTGGACCTCTACCAAGATTGTTCAAATTGTAGCCCTGGGGCCAAAAATGCCCCCGCTCCGGGGCCCTTTGGTTTTACATAGACGTATATAGGGAAAATCTTGAAAAATCTTCTTCTTTGAAACCACAAGGCTTAGGTCTTCGATATTTGTTATGAAGCTTCAGCTAGTGGACCTCTATAAAGATTGCTCAAATTATAGCCCTGAGACCAAAAATGCCTCTGCCATGTGGCCCTTTGGTTTTACATAGACTTATATAGGGAAAATCTTTAAAAATCATCTTCTCTGAAACACAAGGCTTAGGTCTTTGATATTTGTTATGAAGCTTCAGCTAGTGGTCCTCTACCAAGATTGTTCAAATTATAGCCCTGGGGCCAAAAATGCCCCTGCTCCGGGGCCCTTTGGTTTAACATAGACTTATATAGGGAAAATCTTGTTTTACATTGACTTCTATATGCAGGGTAAACCTTTAAAATCTTCTTCTCTGAAACCAGAAAGCCCAGGTCTTTCATATTCGATATGAAGCTTCATCTTGTGGACCTCTACCAAGATTGTTAAAATTATAGCCCTGGGGCCAAAATTGACCCTGCCCGGGGCCCACTTGTTATACATTGGATCAGGTGAGCGAACCAGGGCCCTCTGGGCCCTCTTGTTTTACCTTTGACCTTGGGGCCATGTTGGGGTCAAGGTCACAGAAAAGCAGCCCACTGCCATCTACATACCATGTACTATCCACATGCAAAGTTTCAAAAGTGTAACTTGAGTGGTTGCAGAGAGGATATCCATTTACAAGAAACGTGACAGACAGACAGACAGACGGACGGACAGACGCCTGACACCCACTCAACTCTGGTACGAAAACAATATACCCGATTTTTCTTCGAAAAAGCGGATATAAAAAGTAGCAATAACAGGCCTCCATGGTTGGCCCCCGCCCATCGGGGCTTGCAGAAATTGATGGGTTGCATGATGCTTCCACGCAGAGCTGAAACCGACCCGCACATGAGTACTGGTAAAACGTTTAGAGGTTCTAAGCCTGACCAGGCAAAGCGGTGGGAGTCGGCCCATCCATGCTTATAAACCCTATTGGTTTCATTGGGCAGCAGGGGTTGAGATGTCATTTCATCTCAATGACGGGTAAAAGTCCTACAAAATTGGAAGCAACGTCTCCAAAATGACCTTTACAGTGTTGATGGGGATGTTAAACTTCAAATCAAATAAATAAAAGTAGCTTATGTCGCTCTGGTGTGCTGTCCTGATGAAAAATAAAAATGAAATAATTAAAAAATAAAATGATGTCTGCTACGTTTTTCTTAGACCTAATTCCAGATTTTAAAAGTATTTAAGCACTGGACATAACAAAAAAAAGATCTGTTTGCAACAGCTGCCAGCCTTTTTGTGAAGCATTTTGTGTCTGACAAAATTTTTTTAATGAGAATTTTATGGATTTTTAGATATATCTGATGCAACAGATGCTCAGAAAGTTAACCCATGTATGACAATGGAATCTTCCACCGTATAAGCTCGGAATGGTCCATTTTCAGTTACGGGGAGACGTATAAGGTTTGTTTTGTTTAAAGTTAGGTGTACAAAATTGTATGTTCTTTAGCAAACAGTGTAAACTCATATCAGACGCTGTGTTTTGCAGCATCTGATCAGGGTCTACACTGTTTTCCAATGTCCCAAAAAAGGGATGCTGGGAGTGTATGGGTTAAAGTTTTTGTTTGTTTATTTGATTTTTTTAAACCCCTAAAGGCGTACCTTGGCATTGAACAGTGCAGGTCCAGATCAGACGCCGCAGAATGCGGCGTCTGATCAGGGCCTGCACTATTTGCTAACAGAATTTTCCATCAAAAATAGAATAAAAAGGAAAAAATAGGCCTGACATCCCCTTAAATGACAAATGGACTTGTCCGGCTTATAGCAATGGAAGAGTCCACCAGTATACAATGGGTTAACCAGTCAAATCCTGCAGAAATTTCTAGAGGGTACAGACAATCTGTTTTTATAGAGATCAGTGTGACATTTCATGATGTCAAGCCTTATTTTCTCTGAAAAACAGAGGAAAAAAAAAAATCACTGCGAAAATGTCATCTGCTTGTTGTGATTAGCACTTGAAGTGCAGTAAATATACATCCCAAAATACCATAAACACCCAAAAAATTCGGACATCTTAAGGATTTCCTGAAATTCTCCCAACCTTTTGACAAATTTGTTTCGGAGTCCAAAAGGTACAGGTGAAATGACAAAAAGTGTAGGTCCTGATCAGACTGCTCCTGAAGGAGCAGTCTGATCCGGGTCTGCACTGTTTGCTTTGGCCTGTCTGCCCCTTTTCTTAGGATCATTACAGTATCCAGACACCTTCAGAAAAGAATTGAGCCATGGAATTTGCCCATCCAACTGCATGGACTACTGGGTGGGGCATTGTTAGGATAAATAGAAGTTAGTGATCAATCTTGGCCCCCGCCCATCAGGGCTTGAAGAAATAAATGCGCTGCTCATGCAGAGCTGAAACCGACCGCACACGAGTACTTGTAAACTGCTTAGAAGATCTAAGCCTGCCGAGCCAAAGCAGTGCGAGTCGGACCATCCATGCTTACAAACCCTATTGGTTTCATTGGGCAACAGGGCTTGAGATGTCATTTCATTGCAGTGTCAGGTAAAAGTCCCAAAAAATTGGAAATAATGTCTATTTATCAGTTACCCCCTGTATATATTGCATTGTAACACATTGACCCAATAAAGATATGCTATCTCAGGACAAGTGAGCTTTATCACGTCATTGTGAAATTGCACTTTTATGAATGAACCAGAGTACTGGAAAATGACAAAAAAATGTTATTGTAACTGGGAAAAATGGCAATATTACTTGAAAAAAAAAATATCATAGGAAAAACAGGGTCAGCTGATACTAAATATATCGACCACCGGAATGCTGGGATGCACTGAGGACCATCAATAAATGACCATAAATTGCTAATTTAAGAGTGAACAAGGGGATAAACTGATAAATTTAATAGAATACCATATTCATGTCATTTGATGTCAAGTTTATCAGGCTCGGCTTCGAAAATGCATGTAGAATCGCTCGGCAAGCCTCGCGATTCTACAAGCATTCTCGAAGCTATCATGTTTTCAACAAAAGGATTGTACAACCAGTTCATTAATTCCCTTGATAAAGTATTACATTCAAGTTCCCCTAATAAAGACAACCCAGTTTACCATACCCACTTGCAAGGGAAAAAGTGTACAATCACTTGTAAAAAGTCAGACTCGTCTATCATTCTAACTGGACCAGGAAACTATATTTGGCGAGAAACTGTATTTCTGAGGTTATCACTGGGACTTTTTCGGACATTTGCAATGAATAATGAAGTTGGGCAAACTTTCCAGAGCTCAACACCTATGGAAACAAGGCACCAACCACGCACAACTCTTCCTCTGTCCCCTATAGACTTTGGAAAAACGCTGGAAGAGTCTGAGATGCAGACAAATCAGCTAACAATGAAAGATGTTAACAGACAATTAAACATACTGTGGGATGTTACGAAAAATCTACAAGGACAGATAAATAAAATTAACGAACTTATGAGCCAGCTTATTGAAAAAGCAGAAACAGTTCAGAGAGATGAGGCAGCCCAAGAACATCTAAGTATTAATTTAAGTGCAGAAAATCAAACAAACCCAATAACTGTCAATGACACAGTGCTTAATTCCAACATAATGCCTGGAAGCAGAAGTTATAGTGAAGCACTCAGGGCAAATGAATTGCCCTCAAACCAAAAGGGGAAGCCACGGAAAAAATCACATAATAGGAAAGACAAAAAAAACAAGTCAGAAGCAAATGGGAAGTCTCAGCCAAAATCAGGGAAGCCGAATGAAAATTCCAATGATAAGGGGGGCAAATCTGTTACTACTAGAATAAATAACAAGGAGTCAACATCAAAGACACTGCTGATTGGAGACTCAGTTCTCTCAGGAATAAATCGTAAAGGTCTGAAAAACAAGGTTGAGTGCCAGCCTTTTCCTGGGGCTACAGTGGATATTCTACTGGAAAAAATACAAATTTATGACTTAAACAATTTCCAAAATATAATTGTTTATGTTGCTGGCAATGACGCTTCACAAAACAGAGACATGGAGTATATTGAAGAAAAATATGAGCAGCTGGTGAATAGAATCAAAAGTAAAAACCCAGATATCACTATCTACTTATGTAGTGTATGTCCACGTGGGGACACTTGCGTTGATTACATCAATGAAATAATAAAAAGGCAGAGTGAGACACATGGAGGTATTTTTATTGACATAAATCGTACCTTCTTCAACCAGCATCATCAGCTGAAGTCTCATTTTTATAAGCCCAGAGACAATGTTCACTTATCATCTTCGGGTACACGAGGACTTCTGGGCTGTATAAATCAACACATAGATATTGTGGAAAATTTCAAACAGTGTGCCTACCTGGCATCATCTAGCCAGACCGAGAGAACAACTCGACCTACGCCATGGAAAGACAGCATGCCCCATGCTTTCTCATCAAGAAAAAGTCGCAGAAACAATGACATGGATCACGCAAGTGAAAGTGAGAGATGCTTCAAATGTGGATTAAGCAATCATAAAACTTACCAGTGCCACCATAAAACTCAAGTACAGTGCTACATATGTAAATTTTATGGTCATAAAGATTCAGTTTGTTGGAACTTCTAGGACACAGGCAAATATGCCCCAAATTATGTGATTCAGTCTGATTCCTTTCTGTCAGTGAATAAATATAATTCACTGGCGAATATATGTAGTAATTGTAATTGCGCTAACTGTGAGTGTTATGATTTGAGCTGTTCAATTAAATGTGCTGAACAAATTGTACAGGATGACTGTGCAGCCCTCTCAACAGCGGACAAAGATCCTGTCTATGATATGTCTACCCTCTTTGACCAAAATGTTGGAGACATTTCACTGTATGCAAATGCTACAATTCAAAATAATGTGCATGATCATATTTCAACTAGCAAAGTGCATGACAACAATGTGCATGATGATATTTTATGTTCTTCCATGTGTGCCCAAAGTTCTCTTGATTTACAATTAAGCTGTAAGGGTTTTAAAATTGGACATTTAAATGTACAAGGTATACAGAACAAGTATGACCAGATTGACCTTATGTTAACCCTTGTCCTGCTGAATATTCATATATGCCATACCTTCTACCGATTATCAACCAATCAGATTACCTGTAGCAAATTATTACAACAAATTCACAATCTGAATGACAAACAATGTAGATCCTGATCAGATGGCTTCTTCAGAAGCCATCTGATCTGGATCTACATTGTTTCAAAGAAAAGGCATATCCGGGCTCAGCAGAACAAGGGTTAAATAATTCAAACAATGACATTCAGATTTTAGGGCTGAGTGAGACGAAACTGAAAAGGTGTCATCTAGACAATTACTTTAATATTGACAATTACCAGTTTTTTCGAAGAGACAGAATTATCTCTAACGAAAGGAGTGAAGAAGGTGGCGGTATCATAGTCTATGTGAAAGATGGTGTGAAAGCTGAAAGGAGCTATGATATTGAGAGGGATGAAATTGAATGCTTATTACTAGAGATATTTCCTAAAAATTCAAAAAGCTACCTTGTTGGTATGCTATATAGGCATCCTAATGAAACCATCAGATGGAATGAAAATTTTGAAATTTTTCTGGATAAGATACTAGAAACTCAAAAAGAATTTTATTTGTTAGGTGACTTTAACAGAGACTTGTTAAATGAACAGATAAGTAAACCTTGGCTAGAATATTTGGAACCCTTCGGTCTTATTCAGAAGGTAAGCCAGGCTACTAGGAAAACATCTTTCTCAGGAACTCTTATTGATCATATTTATTGCAATATAGAAGCTAATATAAGCTCTATAAATGTCCCTGAAATAGGTTTAAGTGACCACTTCCCTATATTTCTTACTCGTAAAACTAATTCGTCATTGCCAAAATCCTCCCATCATACAATAAGATATAGATCCTTAAAAATTTCAATGAACAGAATTTTATGACTGACTTGCAGTCTGCTCCATGGGATGTAATCAAAGTCTTTGATGACACAAATGATATACTAGAAGAATGGTCAAACTTATTTTTGTCAATTGTTGACAAACATCTACCACTTAAGTCGCACAGGGTTAAGCATAAACAGCAGCCTAAATGGATAACTCCTGAGATTATTGATGCTATTAAAACCAGGGACAGGTATAAATCATTAAATAAAGAGGATCAATATAAAATTTGGCGCAATAAAGTAACATCTCTTATAAAACAGTCTAAGAAAGCCCAATATTCAGCCTTGATAAATGAAAATAATAATAAGCCAGGAAGTATTTGGAAGTTATTTAAGGAAATTGGAATTAATAAAAAGAAAAATAATAATAACATTCCTTGTTTAAAGGTTGCTGACAACCATATTGATGACCGCTGTGAAATCGCAAATCAGTTCAACAGATTTTTTGTCACAATCGCTTCAAAGCTAAAAGAGCCTGTAACATCCAGTAATTTTGATAAACTTTATACATTTTGTAATAGTAGAGTTCCTAAGGATGTACAGTTTGAAATTCCTGTAATTTCTAATGAGAAAGTTTTGAAATACCTTAGTAATATTGATGTCGCTAAAGCAACAGGATGTGATCAGATTGGGCCACGGCTTATAAAAATGGCAGCGCCTTATATTGTTGATAGTATTTCTCATATCTGTAACATGAGTATAATAAATTCTACTTTTCCGGATAAATGGAAAGTTGGAAAAGTAGCACCACTTCACAAAAATGGTCCAAAAGATGATGTAAATAACTTCAGACCAATATCAGTACTTCCTGTCCTATCCAAAATTATTGAAAAACATGTACATGATTCATTAATGGACTTCCTCATCAACCATAATTTATTGCATAAAATGCAGTCAGGTTTTCGACCATCATACTCCTGTGAGACGGCATTAGTAGGACTGATAAGTAAATGGCTTGATGCAATTAATGATGGTTTTATGGTTGGAGTTGTAATGATAGATTTTAAAAAAGCTTTTGATCTTGTAGATCATGACATTTTGCTAAAAAAGTTAAACCTTTATAAATTGTCTGAAAAAACTATGTCCTGGTTTTCCTCATATCTGCTTAATCGCAAGCAAAGAGTAAGTGTCAATAATGTTGTCACAGATGATGAAGTGATAATTAATGGAGTTCCTCAAGGCTCAATTCTAGGGCCACTCATGTTCCTATTATTCATTAATGATCTACCCCTTTATACGCATCCTGTATATACTGATATGTATGCTGATGATACAACGATCTACGAAATTGGGATTTCACGATCAAAAATCGAAAGCAAATTACAAGCTGCTCTGAACAACCTTTCTAACTGGTGTAAAGCTAATGGTATGGTTATAAATACATCTAAGACAAAGCTGATGTTGGTTACAACCCATCAAAAAGAGCCATTCTGGATATTAACAATATTTTTCTGAATTTGAATAACATAGAACTAAACAGTATAAATAAAGATAAAATACTTGGGGTTACTGTTGATAATAACTTATCCTGGTCTGGTCATATAGACCAACTCTGCAAAAAGATTTCATCAAATTTATGGCTTCTGACAAGAATTAAAGAATACCTTAATATAGAACAAAGAACACAGTTCTATAAAACTTACATTCAACCCCACATTGATTATTGTAGTCTGGTCTGGGGTGGAACATCTCAAATGAATTTAGAGAGAATATTTCGACTTCAGAAGCGTGCATGTAAGATAATATTAGATTATAATGTTGATAATGTATTCCAAAGCATGACAGATTTAAAGATACTTACTGTGTTCGAAAGGTTATTTCTAAGAAAATCAAAGTTTATGTTTAAAGTGAAAAAATCTGAAACACCTCCATATATAAATGAAATGTTTGATCAGAGAAATTATGATCAAGATATGCCACTCTTAAGATCTGCAGTTTCTTCATACTTTATTCCACCTCGACCTAAAAAGGAAATATTTAAACAAAGTATCATATACTCTGGACCAATCATTTGGAACAGTCTACCTTCTGAACTTAAAGATCTTAATTCAGTGAGCACTTTTCATAATCATTTCATTAAATGGTTGAAACAGTGATATTGTTTCCTCGGATATGTTGTACATATGTATATTGCTTAAGTTACATAACATGACCTAATATTACTTGACCTAATATTACTATAATGTTTTTTTTTTTTGTTTTTTTTTGTATTCTTCATTGTGTTGTTAAACTTACACATTTTGGATTTGGTTTGTATCTTTTTGTACATGTATCATAACTACTTGTGAGTCTGTGAGACAGTATTATTGTGTGTGTGTGTCAGGGGGTGTTGTTTGTCACTTTGTAAATATGCTTGTATGTTTATAGACCTTTCTTGTTTTTAGAGGGCCACATGGAAGATTAGTGTTTACTAAATGTGTTTTACCCTCTATAAATAAAGTCGATTATTATTATTATTATTATTATTATTATTATTTAAGCCTTGCTTGATAAGCTTGAAATCAAAAGACACCAACCTGGTATTCTCTATTTCTCCAAGCTCCAATTGGCGGGGCCCTTCTGGCTTCACTTTTACTGCAGCCTTTGCTTCAGCCTTGGTAACTTGGTCAGATGTTCATCTCACTGTGATCAGCAGGTCTTGGGTTCGACACCTGCAGGTTGTCAACACTGATCATAAAATCTCTCTTTACTGAGTGTCTTGCCTTCGACTGATTCAAAAAGGTCAGTTGTCAGCTTTTGGCGAAAGGATGTGCACAACTGCTTCCAGAAAAATTGTTGTTAAGCAAACTGACAGACTCAATATGACCTTATGAGTGTTGTCATGTTTGTTGTAATCTTGATAAAAAAAAATCTAATAGGAAATAAGGAAAATTATTCCTTAATTATCCTTGTTACTATGATGGGTGATAGAGCACCAGGTTACGGCCCCCACCCATTAGGGCTTCAAGAAATAAATGGGCTGCATGATGCTTCTATGCAGAGCTGAAACCGACCGCGCATGAGTACTTGTAAACTGCTTAGAGAATCTAAGCCTGCCAAGGCAAAGCACTGCGAGTCGGACCATCTATGCTTTCAAACCCTATTGGTTTCATAGGGCGACAGGGCTTGAGATGTCATTACATCGCAATGTTGGGTAAGTCCCACAAAATTGGAAGCAACGTCTTCAAAATGACCTAAACTGTGTTGACGGAGAAGTTTAACCTCAAAAACAGCACCAGGTTACTGTGAGTAATGAGATAAACCAAGTGTTAATTATTTTTATTTCTTGTTAAAACATATCTTGTGCGTACTTGTTAGAATCGCCTCGATGAGGCGATTCTAACAAGTACCCACAAGATATATTTTAATGAAGAAATAGGGAAAAAAATCCCTCATTTAACCCTTCCCTAGCTGAATATTCAGTTTAGCCACACCCATTTCTGACTTTGAACCAATCAGGTTACTTGATGTAATTTATTCCTACAAATTCATAAATTGAATGTCGAACAGTGTAGATCCTGATCAGATGGCTTCTTCAGAAGCCATCTGATCTGGATCTACACTGTTTGCAAAGATTGGGGTTAACTCGGCATAATGACATCACAAATCTGCAAACTGAATTGTAGGGTAATTACTCAAATGAAGGTTTTTATTAAAGCAATGAACTATTATCGGCAGAAATGATTTTAGTGATGTCTGGATAGATTGTCTGCACATGCTGTGAAAATTGGTGAAGAATATCTTACCACATTTTCAGACTTCCATGTGCAGCAAGTCATTGTGGCCTCTGATCTCCAACGTTTCGATGCTTCGTTGGCAGATCCTGGCAGAATTTGAGTACATGTGTAGCTACCGTAATGATCCTAAGTATTGGGATAGGCCGAAGCAAGCAAACGGTGCAGACGCAGATCATTTTTCGTTTGTTTGATTTGAGGTTTAAAGTCCCTGTCAACACTGCAAAGGTCATTTTGGAGACATTGCTTCCAATTTTGTGGGACTTTTACCTGACATTGAGAGGAAATGACATTTCAAGCCCTGCCGCCAAATGAAACCAATAGGGTTTATAAGCATGGACGGGCCGACTCGCACCGCTTTACCTGGGCAGGCTGAGATCCTCTATGCGGTTTACCAGTACTCGTGTGCGGGTCGGTTTCAGCACTGCGTGGAAGCATCATGCAGCTCATCAATTTCTTCAAGCCGCGATGGGCGGGGGCTGTGAGACGCAGATCAGACTGCTCTATTCTATGCTTACTATTCTATTTACAGGTAAAGTCCCTTTACCTTTTGGGTCAATCGTTTTACAATTGATCCAAACTTGCTAATGACATATCGCTTATATTAATGCTGGAGTCAATGTGAATAGGACTGATTTGTAGGAAATATGTAGGAAATCCATATAAATACTTATTTATAGAATTTCATCGCAGTGAGGTTAGCATGTTGAGTAAAAGGGTTATCTGTAGAATCTAGGCTGGAATCATGGGTTGGGCTTGGCAAACAGTGTAGACCCAGATCAGACGCCGCAAAATGCGACAGGAATTTAAGGGTCAGACACCGAAATGCAGCCTCTGATCAGGGTCTACACGGTTTGCCTACATTACAGGAAATGTAGGTTTTAAGTTGTCGTTCAGGCCCATTTTTCGAATCTACAATTGGAGACAATCGACCCACCAGTACTCTCAGTGCTTTGATTTTTGTACTATAGCCTTTGACTACTAACCACAAATAGTGGACACATTTTCACAGTAATTTTTTTATTTTTCAGGTAAATTGAATGTCGTACTAAGAAATTTAAAAAAAAAAAAAATCAGACAGGAATTTACCATAAAACTGATGTCTTGAACACTGATGTCTGAATCGAACCCGTTCTTGAGTGCCTAGGGAAAACCTCTACATAAGAAATAGTGGGGGATAATTTAGGATATTTTCATCTTTTATCAGGCAAATGTATTCTGTGTACTCATTAGAATTGCCTTGATGGGGCGATTCTATTGAGTACACACATTATAGAACACCGAAAAGTTGTCCAAAAGTAGCTGGTTATGTCTCCTGACAGTACCCCCTCAGTGGCTCAAACTACCCGTCTCGGACAGATTTTTGAGGTCCCAAAGGTGTTCAAGCCATTGAAAGTTGACTGTAGTATGTTGTAGCCCTTAACCCTTATCTTGATGAATATTCAGTTAAGACACACCCATTTCTGACTTTGAACCAATCAGATTACTTGATGTAATTTATTCCTACAAATTCATAAACTGAATGTCAAACAGTGTAGATCCTGATCAGATGGCTTCTTCAGAAGCCATCTGATCTGGATCTACACTGTTTCCAAAGATAGGGGTTGTCGTGAACAGCATGATAAGAGTTAAATCTTGAAATTTAAGGGTGTCAAGTCAAGTTTATATGTATACTAATACACAAGTAACTGTTATGTACAAAAAATGTATAGATTATGTAGAAAAATGACTATGGTCATTTTAACCATAATTGATATAACCATATTTGAGATCCATCTTTTAGCCATTTCAGACTGGAAACCCCTAAACAGGTACTATTGCAAACAGTGCAGGCCCAAATCAGGCACAGCAGAACACAGTGTCTGATCAGGCCCTAAACTGTTTGCAAAAAGTTCAGCCCTTTCCAGATAGTTGTTGAAGAAAACACAACCTGGCACCCCTAAATTTTGAAATGGACTCCTGCTATAAGGTGGGAGATTCCATTTGGTACAAAAAAGGGTTAAACCGTATGTTTTAAAAAAAGTCTTGGAAAGATGTTTATGTGTATTTTTGCTGAAAAAAAATGAGTAGCTTTTGGCTGTAAATGTCTTTGGTACAAGAACCTTTTCTAGCTGTCATAGCACCATCACAAGTACTAGTTATATACCATTTCAGTCGGTAAAAACTGACAACGGGTACACTAACAAACAGTTCAAACTGGATTGGACCTTCACTGTTTGCTGAAAAAAAGAAAACAAAAAAAAATAATAATAGAAGCTCATGCAGCCATTTTCTAATTGAATTTCACAAACTACACAACCCGACACCCTGATACTTGGAAAAATGGGCTCCAGCTATTTACAGTAAAATTTCGCAATTAAGACCACCTAAATCTAAGACTGAATCTGCTTAGAAAAGCTTATTGAGAACGGTTCAGTTATTCTTTCTATATGTTTTATACACCTAGTGTCTGCTTATAAGAGACCACCTTTTGGGACTGTTCAAAAGTGGTCTTAAAGACCACTTTTGAACAGTCCCAATGGTGGTCTTCGTATAGGAATTTTACTGTACAGGAAGAAAGGTTCCAGTCTGTAAAAAATGGGTTGGTTAACAGCTGTTTTTACTTGCATGTCTGAGTTTTATTAGTTTTGTCTGATTTGCAGAAAGATGATATAGAACATAATGGCCCATCAAACCTTAAGGAAATGGAACCATTTTCAGGGGAGGCAACTGAGACAGTTTAGAAACATTTTTGTCTCCCTTATCAATGATTAGATCTACTGTAAAACACCTGAAATTTGGACACCACAAAAACTTGCTGTGATTCTCTTAAAATTTTAACAAATTGGTTTCATGGTCCAGCAAGGAGTCCAAAATGGGCAGTGGGAATGGCAAACAGTGTAGACCCTGATCAGACTTCTCCTTCAGGATTTGTCTGATCTGGGTCTGCGCTGTTTGCTTAGACCTGTCTGTCCCAGTTCTATTATTACGGTACTCTTAAGGAAAGAATTTGCTCCGGTGGCGCGTTTATGAGTTTGTTTGTATGAGGTTTAACGTCCCTGTCAATATTGTATAGGTCATTTTGGAGATGTTGCTTCCGATTTTGTGGGTCTTTTACCCTGCTTTGAGATGAAATGACATCTCAAGCCCTGTGCCCAAATGATAACAATAGGGTTTATAAGCATGGACTATGTATGATTGACACCGCTTTGCATGGGCAGGCTTAGATCCTCCAAGCAGTTTACCAGTACTCATGTGCGGTAGGTTTCAGCTCTGCATGAAAGCATCATGCAGTCTATGAATTTCTTCAAGCCGCAATGGGCGGGGGCCATCCTTTGTGAGAAGATTCCCCTTTCAAAGACGCTTTATTTGTACATGTAGTCGGGGAAGCAAAAAACAAAATATAATCCCCTGTCTCTCTCTTTCATCTCCTCTATCTCTTTTCTCCCTTACTTAAAATGATCCAAAGCCCCCTGCCCATAGGCGCTTGAAGAAATATATGGGCTGCATGATGCTTCCACGCAGAGCTGAATCCGGCCCGCACACTAGTACTGGTAAACCGCTTAGAGGATCTAAGCCTGTCCAATAAGCCCCCGCCCAGAGGGGCTTGAAGAAATATATGGGCTGCATGATGCTTCCACGCAGAGCTGAATCCGGCCCGCACACTAGTACTGGTAAACCGCTTAGAGGATCTAAGCCTGTCCAATAAGCCCCCGCCCATAGGGGCTTGAAGAAATATATGGGCTGCATGATGCTTCCACGCAGAGCTGAATCCGGCCTGCACACTAGTACTGGTAAACCGCTTAGAGGATCTAAGCCTGTCCAGGAACCGCGGTGCGAGGCGGACCGTCCATGCTAATAAACCCTATTGGTTTCATTGGGCGACAGGGCTTGAGATGTCATTTCATCTCAATGTCAGGTAAAAGTCCCACAAAATTGGAAGCAATGTCTCGAAAATGACCTTTACAGTGTTGACGGGGACGTTAAACCTCAAATCAAACAAACAAAGGGTTGATGTGTCGTTAAACTCCAGCACAGTCAATCAATCAACCAGTCAGTAGCTGAGTCGGGTGTGCATCTGACTGGTGTTCGGGAGGTCGTGGGTTCAATATCTGCAGGGTCTGCAACATTTGATCATGCAGTCGCTCTCTCACTTAAGTCTGTTGATTAAAGAAGGGCATTTATCAGTTTCTGTCCAAAGATGGTACACTGTACTAGTTAATGGCTTATGCCTGGCCTGAAAAAAAGGCATTAGATAAACTGACAGGCTTGATTTGACCAAAATACTGCTGACTGGGCTGTTAAACCCCATAGAAATAAGAGAAAGTTATCTCCCTTGAAAAATGGCAAAAAATATGTTAGGTTCAACCCTTAAGATGCCGAGAAAAACTTCATTTGAAAATGTTGTCTGCTTAATATGTCGTCTGCTGAATTTTTTTGCAAAGTTTTTAAAAATACTTTTGCATACAGGCAAACAGTGTGGACCCAGATCAGACTGCTCCTACAGGAGCAGTCTGATCTGGGTCCACACTGTTTGCAAAAAAAATTACGTTTAAGGTAACCGGCAGACGGCAAAGCAGACGACTATTGTAGAGATTGGCATTTTATGGGTCAATATTAGGTTGTTTGAAGCTTGTCATTTTGCTTCTCTAAAGACTGTACGGTAGGGTGCCACCATAATTCCAGATGAGGAGCTTTATTCATCCAAACAAAAAGTTTTTTTCAGATATTTTTCTTATTTCTGCATGAAAACATATGTTGTGGGTACTCATTAGAAGCGCCTCACTGAGGCGCTTCTAATGAATACCCACAACATACGTTTTCATGCAGAAATAGATTAGGCGCTTCTAATGAGTACCCACAACATACGCTTTCATGCAGAAATGTCTGCCCAGGAGATGATACATTTTTATCTGCCCAGCAGATTCGCCAGCAGATGATACATTTCTGTCTGCCCAGCAGATGATACTTTGTATATAATCTGCAGCCAGCTTTGCCTGAAAAATAAGAAGGAAAAAAAAAATGAGAATGTCGTCAAGATGCATCTGAAAATGTCATCTGTTTATGTCGTCTGCTGCATCTTCTTACACACCTTTTTGAAAGTATTTTTGCATACAAGCCTGATAAGACTGCTACAAAAGGAGCAGTCTGATCAGGCTCCACATTGTCTGCAACACTGACATTTAAAGTGACCAGCAGACAACAAAAAAAAAATAAAGCAGATGACAATTGTTGTGATTGGCATCTTCAGGGTTAAAATAAATATGGGCCCCGTCAAGCGATTTTGGTACTTATCGCCTATGCGAGCAGCGAAGGTTCAGGCGAGCCTGCACATCGGCGCAGTCTCGCCAGAACCTTCGCTGCTTGCTCATACAAGCAGTGAAACAAGAGGAACCTTCAGACAGAAAGCCATATCCCTGGCCCCTCTGAATGGCTGGGCATGCGCAGTTATAATTGGTCATGACGGAATGCTCGAAGACACAAATTCGCTTAGCTGGGCTCATATATTTTAGATAACAAGTATGTGTGATATTGTGAATTCTTTCATACCTCAAAAAAGGTAATTTTTCTGATAAAATTTCTGATATTTGTCTTATTTTTACTCCAAATATAGGTTTGGGGTGCTCGTTAGAACCGCCTTAATGAGGCGGTTCTAACGAGTACCCACAACCTATGTCTTGGAGCAGAAATAAGGAAAATAATGTTGAACCCTATGTTAATCCCAGTTTTCTCCACAAAGTGGGGTTTAGAGGGGTGTTCAATTCATGGCCTTGTTATCATGATGTCCAGGGGAGACAACCAATACCCGTGTTTTCAAGACTTCAGTTACAGAGTTAGTTTCCCAGGAGACTATTTATTCAGCTCATATCCCACTGAACAAAACAACCCCTACCTTTGCATTCATTGTAGAACCAGATCAGATAGCTTCTGAAGAAGTACCCAGAGACAAGCCATCAGACCTTCCAGTGCAGAACCCACAGCGGTGAGAGGGAGACATAATGATCTAGAGTCATCGCTCTTACCCACTAGGCCAATGAGGCCCAGGCACAGTTAACCCTTAACTCTGATCCCACTGAGAACAGGACAGCACTTACCTTTGCAAACAGTGTAGATCCAGATTGTTCAAATAATAGCCCTGGGGCCAAAAAATGCCCCTGCACCAGGGATCTTGTCTGAAACCAGAAGGCCCAGGTCTTTGATATTTGGTATGAAGCTTCACCTAGTGGACCTCTACCAAGATTGTTCAAATTAAAGCCCCGGGGCCAAAAATGCCCCCGCAGCAGTGCCCCCTGGTTTTACATAGTCAGATATAGTGAAAACCTTTAAAAGTCTTCTTGTCTGAAACCAGAATGCCCAGATCTTTGATTTGGTATGAAGCTTCATCTAGATCAATTAAGTATGTTTAAATTATAGCCCTGGTGCTAAAAAAGGCCCCGCCCCAGGACCCTATGGTTTTAACCCTTCTCTTGCTGAAAATTCAGTTTAGCCACACCCATTTCTGACTTTGAACCAATCATATTACTTGATGTAATTTATTCTTACAAAGCCATAAACTTAATGTCAAACAGTGTAGATCCTGATCAGATGGCTTCTGAAGAAGCCATCTGATCTGGATCTTCACTGTTTCCAAAGATAGGGTTTGTCGTGAACAGCATGATAAAGAGTTAAATAAATTTAAATAGGGAAAACATTTAAAGAATCTCCTTGTTTGAAACCAGAAGGCCTTTGATATTTGGTATTCAGTCTCATTTAGTGGACCTCTACCAAAATTGTTCAAATTTTAGACCTGGGGCCAAAAAATTGCCCCACCCGGGTACACACATGCAAATCTGTTAGCTTAGGTGAGCAATATAGGACCATCATGGTTCTCTTGTTCAATTTAATCTATTTATTTTGGGAGCCATCATTAAACAGGGAGCCATCATTTAACAGTAATACATGTATATCCAAAATGGTGTAAATAGCAAATAAGTGTTATAAAAAGGTTTATGTGTTATTCCTTTCGTTCTTTCTTTCAGCTGCTGATGTGGACTTAGTCAAGACCCTTGTGATTTTAATCAGCGTTGTTTTGATGCCTGGACTTTTTGTGATCATTTGTGTTGTAAGTCCGTGCCGTTTACGATCTCGAATGTGGCGTCGCCGGCGACGAAGTAGAGAAACATTAGAACACAGTCAACTGCGACCCAACTCCCAAGGTTCAGAAGTGAGTATGAGTTCTTTTTGATACATAGCCTCTTCATTGTGGATACCTTGCCTCTTCATTGTCGATACATTGCCTCTTCAATGTGGATACATTGCCTCTTCATTGTGGATACCTTGTCTCTTCATTGTGGCATAACTTAATTCTTGTGCTGTCTGAAGTGAGTACAAGTTCATCTTCTTACCTTGCTACTTCATTGTGGTATAGCAGTATCATTGAACTGTTCATTGTCTGAAGTGAGTATAAATTCATCTTCTTACCTTGCTTCTTCATTGTGCTATAGCAGTATCATTGTACTGTTCATTGTCTGAAGTGGGTACAAGTTCATCTTCTTACCTTGCTACTTCATTGTGGTATAGCAGTATCATTGAACTGTTCATTGTCTGAAGTGAGTATAAATTCATCTTCTTACCTTGCTTCTTCATTGTGGTATAGCAGTATCATTGTACTGTTCATTGTCTGAAGTGGGTACAAGTTCATCTTCTTACCTTGCTACTTCATTGTGGTATAGCAGTATCATTGTTCTGTTCATTGTCTGAAGTGAGTATAAATTCATCTTCTTACCTTGCTACTTCATTGTGGTATAGCAGTATCATTGTACTGTTCATTGTCTGAAGTGAGTACAAGTTCATCTTCTTACCTTGCTACTTCATTGTGGTATAGCAGTATCATTGTACTGTTCATTGTCTGAAGTGAGTATAAATTCATCTTCTTACCTTGCTACTTCATTGTGGTATAGCAGTATCATTGTACTGTTCATTGTCTGAAGTGGGTACAAGTTCATCTTCTTACCTAGCTTCATCATTGTGACATAGCAGTATCATTGTACTGTTCATTGTCTGAAGTGAGTACAAGTTCATCTGTTTGTCTTGTCACATCATTGGGGCATAAGTTATTAGCAGTACCATTGAATTGGTCTGTCTCAAGTGAGTACATCTGTTTGTTTGTCGCATCATTGGGGCATAGCAGTTTTGTACTGTTCATTGTCTCAAGTGATATTTGCCTTGTCACAGCATTCGCACATAGCAGTATTATTGTAATGCTCCTGGTCTCAGCTCTCAAGTGAGTACAGGTTCAGCTATTTGTCTTTTACATCATTGGAGCATAATAGCAGTATCATTGTATTGGACATTGTATCAAGTGAGTACAGGTTCAGTACAGGTTCAGCTATTTGTCTTGTTACATCATTGGAGCATAAAAGCAGTATCATTGTATTGGACATTGTATCAAGTGAGTACAGGTTCATCTATTTGTCTTGTTACATCATTGGGGCATAATAGTAGAATCATTGTATTGGACATTGCATCAAGTGAGTACAGGTTCATATATTTGTCTTGTCACATCATTGGGGCATAATGGCAGTATCATTGTATTGGATATTGCATCAAGTGAGTACAGGTTCATCTTTTTGTCTTGTTACATCATTGGGGCATAATAGCAGAATCATTGTATTGGACATTGTATCAAGTCACATCATTGGGCATAATGGCAGTATCATTGTATTGTTCATGTTCATCTATTTGTCGTGTTACATCATTGGGGCATAATAGCAGTATCATTGTATTGTTCATTGTGTCAAGTGAGTACAAGTTGTCTCATCATTGATTTTGCTATTCATAGTATCAAGTGAGTACAATCTTTTCACATGTTTAACCCATTGTATACAAGTGGGCTCTTTCATTGCTATATGTTGGACAAGTCCATTTGTCATCTAAGGAGACTGCAAGCCTATTTTTTTGTTATTATTCTATTTTTGATTGAAAATTCTGTTAGCAAAAAGTGCAGGCCCTGATCAGCTGCCGCATTTTGTGGCATCTGATCTGGGCCTGCACTGTTTGCCAAGGTACCCCTTTAGGGGTTTCCCACCTACAATTGGTTATGACATAACATTGTCATTACACTGTTCACTGTCTGAAGTGAGTACACTAAGTTCATCTTAACCCTTGACCTGCTGAATATTTATATATGCCACACCCACTATTGATTATCAACCAATCAGATTACTTGATGCAAATCATTGCAACAAATTCATAAACTGAATGGCAAACAATGAAGCTCCTGATCAGATGGCTTCTTCAGAAGCCATCTAATCTAGATCTGCATTGTTTGAAAGATGCAAACAATGAAGATCCTGATCAGATGGCTTCTTCAGAAGCCATCTGATCTGGATCTGCATTGTTTGAAAGATCAGACTTATCCGGGCTCAGCAGGACAAGGGTTAATACATTGCCACATGAGTGTAGTATAGCATTGGTTGTCTAAAGCAAATACAAGTACATCTATATACCTTGTCATATGATTGTGGCATAACATTGTTATTGCACTGTTCATTCAGGTTAGGGCCCCCGTCTATCAGGACTTGGAGAAATAGATTGGACTGCATTATGCATCCACGCCGAGCTGAAACTGACAGCACATGAGTACTGGTAAACTTCTCAGAGGGTCTAAGCCTGCCCAGGCAGAGTGGTACAAGTCATACTATTCCTACATATAAACCCTTCTGGTTTGTTTTGGAAGGCAGGGCTTGAGAAGTCATTACATCTCAGTGTCGGGTAAAAGTCCGATCTCCAAAATGACCTAAATAATGTTGAGCAGATTTTCCTAGCCCTGGATGAAAATTTGATATATGCGTCTGCTGAAGGAATATTAAATCTTAATTCACTCAATTCCTGCCTAGTGGTGTCTAGACACGAATGACTAAGTCTTATGTTACTTCTGTCATATATTGTCCTTCCTTAATGCGCAGATTGTCAGTTGTATGTCAGTCTACCCCACAGTTAACAATACTACTGGTCATTCACTGCTATTGTCCAGGTGATTGTCACTGACCGATAAAGTTACCATATTTCGGACAGACTGGCCTGAGCAAGCAGTGTAGACCCAGATGGGAGGCCAAAGAATGCAGCGTCTCATTAGGGTCAATACTGTTTGCCACTTATTCCTCTATTAATGGAAGTAAATTGTACTTGTTCAAATTTTAGAACGTGTGTGATAAGGAGTTGAGGTGTCTTACTTAGTGAGTGAGTGTGTTTGAGTTTTAAGTTCCACCAATTAGTGAGTGAGTGTGTTTGAGTTTTAAGTTCCATCAATTAGTGAGTGAGTGTGTTTGAGTTTTAAGTTCCACCAACAGCTAAGCCGAGTCATCCACAGACGGGACCTCGGTTTAAAGACTCATCCTAAAGTCTGAAGTAGCCCGGAATCGAACCCATGACCCCTGGTTTATGAGGCCAGTAGCTTATCCAATTCACCACGGAGGCTTCTGGTGTCTTACTTAGGGTAAATTTAGAACAAGTATGGTAAGGTGTCTTAAGGGGAATGGGAACACCTTCATGGGAGGCAACTCCTGCAAAAGTATTTTTTGTCTCCCATGTCAACAGGGGTCAACTCTTAAAGAAAAGAATTTGAGAATCTGAGAAGCAAATTCTTTCCTTTAAGGGTAGACCCCTTTTTCAGTGGGACAGGGCTTATTGAAAAGCAAACAGGAAGTCCCAAAAGTTATCTCCCTTTGAAAAATGGCAGAAAACTCCGCCAGGTGTTCCCATTCCCCTTAAGGTAAATAATACTAAATATGGTAAAACACATTTGAACTAAATTTTATTATGTCTCCCCCGAAAATTTTTTTTTCGGAGAGACATATTGTTTTTCCCCCGGGCGTCTGTCTGTCCGTCTGTCCGTCTGTCACACTTTCCTGTCCGCTCTATAACTTGAAAACCGTTAGAGCTGTCTTCACGAAACTTGGTATAAATATTAATCAGCATTAGACGATGTGCAGTGCGCAAGAACTATAACTCTTGCATTTATACTTTTTGAATAATCTCCCTTGGAAGTTTGTCGGTATGTATATATGTATGGGCAAATCGTGTCCAGTCAATAACTCTCTTATTTTCTAATGGATTTTAAAATTACTTGGCAGAAATATTAACAACCATAAGACGATGGCTGGTGCGCATGAGGCGGGTCGGTACCTCAAAGGTCAAGGTCATATGTAGAGGTCAAAGGTCAAAAAAGGGGTCTTTTTTTCGTATTTGGTCAATAACTTTCTTATTTTGAGATGGATTTTAAAATTACTTGGCATAATTATTAACAACCATGAGATGATGTGTGGTGCGCATGAGGCAGGTTGGTACCTCAAAGGTCAAGGTCATACTTAGAGGTCAAAGGTAAAAAAAGGGGCCTTTTTAGCTCACCTGAGCACAAAGTGCTCAAGGTGAGCTTTTGGGATCGGTCTTTGTCCGTCGTCCGTGCGTCTGTGCGTCCGTGCGTCCGTCGTCAACTTTTGCTTTAAACAACTTCTTCTCCAAAACTGCTGGACAGATTTTGATCTAATTTCACAGGAATGCTCCTTGGGTGATCCTCTACCAAAATTGCTCAAACTGTTCCGCTCCGGTGAACAAGATGGCCGCCAGAGCTAAAAAAAGAAAAACCTTTAAATGACTTCTCCTGCTTAACCAGTGGATGGATTTTGAAATTATTTCACAGGAATGTTCCTTGGATGACCTTCTACCAAAATTGCTCAAACCGTTCCGCTCGGGTTAACAAAATGGCCGCCAGAGCTAAAAATAGGAAAACATTTAAAGGACTTCTTCTCATTAACCAGTGGATGGATTTTGAAATTATTGCACAGGAATGTTCCTTGGGTGACCCTCTACCAAAATTGCTCAAACCGTTCTGCTCGGGTGAACAAGATGGCCGCCAGAGCTAAAAATAGAAAAACCTTTAAACGACTTCTCCTGCTTAACCAGTGGATGGATTTTGAAATTATTCCACAGGAATGTTCCTTGTACCAAAATTGCTCAAACCGTTCCGCTCGGATGAACAAAATGGCCACCAGAGCTAAAAATAGAAAAACCTTTAAACGACTTCTTCTCCTTAACCAGTGGATGGATTTTGAAATTATTTTACAGGAATGTTCCTTTGGTGCCCCTCTACTAAAATTGCTCAAACCGTTCCGCTCGGGTGAACAAAATGGCCGCCAGAGCTAAAAATAGAAAAACCTTTAAAGGACTTATTCTCCTTAACCAGTGGATGGATTTTGAAATTACTTCACAGGAATGTTCCTTGGGTGACCATCTACCAAAATTGCTCAAACCATTCCACTCGGGTGAACAAGATGGCTGCCAGAGCTAAAAATAGAAAAACCTTTAAACGACTTCTCCTCCTTAACTTGTGGATGGATTTTGATATAACTTCACAGGAATGTTCCTTGGGTGACCCTCTACCAAAATTGCTCAAACCGTTCCGCTCGGGTGAACAAGATGGCTGCCGGAGCTAAAAATAGAAAAACCTTTAAACGACTTTTTCTCCTTAACCAGTGGATGGATTTTGAAATTATTTCACTTGAATGTTCCTTGGGTGACCCTCTACCAAAATTGCTCAAACCGTTCCGCTCGGTTGAACAAAATGGCCACCAGAGCTAAAAATAGAAAAACCTTTAAATGACTTGGTCTCCTTAACCAGTGGATGGATTTTGAAATTATTTCACTGGAATGTTCCTTGGGTGACCCTCTACCAAAATTGCTCAATCTGTTATGCTCGGGTGAACAAAATGGCCACCAGAGCTAAAAATAGAAAAACACTTAAACGACTTCTTCTCCTTAACCAGTGGATGGATTTTGAAATTATTTCACAGGAATGTTCCTTTGGTGAATCTCTACCACCTTGTTTGTACCGTTCTGCTCGGGTGAACAAAATGGCCACCAGAGCTAAAAATAGAAAAACCTTTAAACGATTTCTTCTCCTTAACCAGTGGATGGATTTTGAAATTAATTCACAGGAATGTTCGTTTGTTGTCCCTTTACCAAAATTGCTCATACTGTTCCGCTCGGGTGAACAAAATGGCCACCAGAACTTCTCCTGCTTAACCAGTGGATGGATTAGTAGCCCTGGGGCCAAAAACGGCCCCGCCCCGTGGCCCACTGGTTTTACATAGGCTTATATAGGGAAAACCTTTAAAAATCTTCTTGTCTGAAACCAGAAGGCCCAGGTCTTTGATATTTGGTATGTAGCTTCGTCTAGTGGACCACTACCAAGATTGTTCAAATTATAGCCCTGGTGCCAAAAACAGCCCCGCCCCGGGGCCCACTGGTTTTACGTAGGCTTATATAGGGAAAACCTTTAAAATTCTTCTTGTCTGAAACCAGAAGGCCCAGCTCTTTGATATTTGGTATGAAGCTTCATATAGTGGACCTCTACCAAGATTGTTCAAATTATAGCCCTGGGCCCAAAACCGGCCCCACCCCGGGGCCCACTGGTTTAACATAGGCTAATATTGGGAAAACCTTTTAAATTCTTCTTGTCTGAAACCAGAAGGCCCAGCTCTTTGATATTTGGTATGAAGCTTCATCTAGTGGACCTCTACCAAGATTGTTCAAATTATAGCCCTGGGCCCAAAACCGGTCCCGCCCCGGGGCCCACTGGTTTAACATAGGCTTATATTGGGAAAACCTTTAAAAATCTTCTTGTCTGAAACCAGAAGGCCCATGTCTTTGATATTTGGTAAGTAGCTTCGTCAAGTGGACCGCTACCAAGATTGTTCAAATTATAGCCCTGGGGCCAAAAAATGCCCCGACACCGGGGCCCACTGGTTTTATATAGGCTTATATAGGGAAAACCTTTAAAAATCTTCTCGTCTGAAACCAGAAGTCCCAGGTCTTTGATATTTGGTATGAAGCGTCATCTAGTGGATCTCTACCAAGATTGTTCAAATTATAGCCATGGGGCCAAAAATGTCGTCCCCCTGAGACCCTTTGGTTTTACATAGACTTATAAAGGGAAATTTTAAAACTCTTCTTCTCTGAAACTGCAAGGCCCTTTGGTTTTACATAGACTTATATAGCCCTGGTGCATAGGCTTATGTAGGGAATATCTTTATAAAAATCTTCTTCTCTGAAACCGCAAGGCCCAGGTCTTTGATATTTGGTGTGTAGCTTCATCTAGTGGACCTTTGCCAAGATTGTACAAATTATAGCCTTTGTTTTTGTTTCGTATGAAGCTTCACCTTTAAGACCTCCCTCAACATTATGCACATTAAAGCCCTTGGGCCAATAATGGCCCTCCCTGGGGCCCACTTGTTACACTATGGATCAGGTGAGCGATCCAGGGCCATC
This sequence comes from Lucinisca nassula, assembly GCA_963580285.1. Lineage (NCBI taxonomy): Eukaryota > Metazoa > Mollusca > Bivalvia > Lucinida > Lucinidae > Lucinisca > Lucinisca nassula. The sequence continues at coordinate 27,373,431 of OY757017.1, forward strand.
ATGGCCCTCTTGTTTTCTTATTTAGTGAATAACTTTCTTATTTTGAGATGGATTTTAAATTTACTTGGCGTAATTATTAACAACCATGAGAAGATGTGTGGTACACATGAGGCAGGTCTGTGCCTCAAAGGTCAAGGTCATTCTTAGAGGTCAAAAGTCAAAAAAGGGGCCTTTTTTTCGTATTTGGTCAATAACTTTCTTATTTTGAGATGGATTTTGAAATCACTTGGCAGAAATGTTAACCAATATAAGACGATGTGTTGAGTGCATGACTCAGGTTGGTACCTCAAAGGTCAAGGTCATACGTAGAGGTCAAAGGTAAAAAAGGGGCCTTTTTTCGGGTTTTGTCAATAACTTGCTTATTTTTAGATAGAATTTGAAGTTACTTGGCAAACATGTTAACTATCATGAGAAGATGTGTTGCATGCATGATTCAGTTTGGTACCTAAAATGCCAAGGTCATACATAGAGGTCAAAGGTAAAAAAGGGGCCTTTTTGCGTGTTTGGTCAATAACTTTCTTATTTTTAGATGGATTTTGAAATTGCTAGGCAGAAGTGTTAACCACCATGAGATGATGTGTTGCACGCATGACCCAGTTTGGTACCTGAAAGGTCAAGGTCATACATAGAGGTTAAAGGTAAAAAAGGGGCCTTTTTGTGTTCTGTCAATAACTTTCTTATTTTTAGATGGATTTTGAAATTACTTGGCAGAAATGTTAACCACCATGAGACGATGTGTTGTGTGCATGACTCAAGTTGGTACCTCAAATGTCAAGGTCTTACTAAGAGGTCAAAGGACAAGAAGGGGCCTTTTTTAGTGTTCACTCAATAACTTTCTTCTTCCTGGATAGATTGTGAAATGACTTGGCAGAAATGTTAACCATCATGAGACGATGTGGTGCACGCTAGACCCAGGTCAGTACCTCCAAGATAAAGATCATACTAAGAGGTCAGAGGTAAAAAAAGTTTTTTTTTTGTGTCCAGTCATTAAATTTTTTATTTCTGGATGGACTTTATAAAGTAACCATGCAGAAATGTTCGCCGTCATTAGACCATGAGTCATGTGGAAGACCAAGGTCCATACCTCCAATGTCAAGGTCATACCTAGAGGTCAAAGGTAAAAAAAGGGACAGTCAATAACTTTCTTATTCTTTGATGGATTATGAAATTACTTGGCAGAAATGTTAACCATCATGAGACGATGTGTTGTACCTCAAAGGTCAAGGCCAAACTTAGAGGTCAAAGGTAAAAAAGTGCTTTTTTTGTTTACGGCCAATAACATTTTCATTTTTCTATGAACATTTTTAAAGTTACTATGCAGAAATGTTCATCTTCATTATATGATGTGTTGCACACAAGACCCAGCTCAATACCTTCAATGTCAAGGTTATACTTAACAGTCAAAAACAGGGGAGACATCTGTGTTTTTGTAGAAAAACAAATTCTAGTTTGTCCTGTTGGACCCTTTATCTCATTGAATGCAGGAAACCCCTAAAGGGGTACCTTGGCAAACCTGCAGAATGTGACATCTAATCAGGGCCTACACTATTTGCAATATTTCCAGCCAATTTCCAAATAGCTTTTAAGAAAACACAACATGACACCTCTAAATTTTGAAATGGACTTATGCTGTATATAAGGTGGAAGATTCCATTTGGTAAGAAATGGGTTAATTAACAATAGAATCTTCCAACTGACAGCTTGGAGCAGGTCCAGTTAACATGGAATCTTCTACCTTAACTTCCTTATAACAGGAGTCATTTTCCACTTAGAAGGTCTAAACCTGACCAGGCAAAGCGGTGTGTGTCAGACCATCCCTGCATATAAATTGTTTTGGTTTGTTTGGGCAGTAAGGCTTGAGATGCCATTTCATCTCGATGTCGGGTAAAAGTCCCACAAATTTTGAAGAAGCATCTCCAAAATTACCTAAATAGTGTTGACAGGGACGTTGAAACTGGCCCCGACAGCTCAGTTGGTAGAGTGTCCGCTCCGGGGAACGGGAGGTCACGGGTTCGATCCTGTGCCGCGACATACCAAAGTCGTTAACAATGGTACTAGCTGCTCCTCGCTTGGCACTCAGATTTACGGGGTAGAGCTAGGACTGGTCGACCCATTGTCAGGATAATGTGACTGGGTGTAGTATCATGTAATGTGTCTGGGACATGATACTTCAGTGAGGCAGCGCTATAAAAGTGAGCATTGAGCTCCCTGTCGCAACCAGACACCATCGTGATATGACTGAAAAATTGTTGAAAGTGACGTTAAACCCGAATTCACAAACACACACACACACACACACACACACACACACACACACACACACACACACACACACACACACACACACACACACACACACACACACACACACAGGGACGTAAAACCGCAATGTTTCAATACTACCCTGAAAATCTGCCTGTTTACATGGATATGGGTTGAATTGAATAAAAATGGATACTATTGTGACAGACTTATATCATTCATGATCCCATTACTGGATTTCCTTGTGACTTTGTTTCTGTTATGGGTCTGAAAATTTGCCTTTGGGCACATAAGTCAAAACGCGACTTCCGGTGAGCTATCCTGTCAGGTGACAGGTCTTATTGATTGCGCTTTTCATACCCTCTAGTGCGAGACAACTTTTGAACAGTCCCCAAGGTGGTCTTAAACCTTTTTGTACCATATGGAATCTTCCACGGATTCCATTTCAAAATTTAGGGTTGTCAGGTTCTGTTTTCTTCAAAATCTATTTGGAAAATGGCTTAACTTTTAGCAAATAGTGGAGGCCCTGATCAGACGCCGCATTTTGCGGCGTCTGATCTGGGCCTGCACTGTTTGCCAGAGTACCCGTTTTGGGGTTTCCGGTACAAAATGGGTTAATATAGGCTTTTACTGTAATTGTTTAGATGCAAATTTTTAAGTTAACCCTTATCCTGCTGAATATTCATTTAAGCCACACCCATTTCTGATTTTGAACCAATCAGATTACTTGGTGTAATTCATTCCTACAAATTCATAATCTCAATGTCAAACAGTGTAGATCCTGATCAGAAGCTGGAGCCATCTGATCTGGATCTACACTGTTTGCGAAGATAAGGGTTGTCGTGAACAGCAGGATAAGAGTTAACTCAGCATAAGTTACACCACTTGAACCTCTAGTATTGAATCTGTTTAACTTTTAATATATTCATTGTCTAGTGAAACCGCTTTAATTTATAGCACTTAAAATAGATTTGTTTGTTTTCCAATGAATTGCACTTCTCTCTGCATCGGAGCAGATATCTTTACAAACTCTTCTTAACACAGGAAATGTGTCCGTGCTGGTGTACTTTACTTCGGCATAATTAACATCGATTGGTCTAAATTTAATCAAAAGTTTTAGCCCTCTCCTTGCTGAATACGACAACCCCTACCTTTGTAAACTATATATCCAGATCAGATGGCTTCTTCCATGTCATCTGATCTGGATCTACACTTTTTCTCATTCAGTTTGTGAATTGTATGCATATATTACATCAAGTAATTTGATTGGTTGATAGTCATATCTTGGTGTGGCAAAAATTCAGTCATTCAGCAGGACAGGGGTTAAATCTAACCATACATCTGAATGTTTCATAAAGCTCATATAATCTGAGATCTAGATCTAAATGTTTCATAATTATCTACGCTCCTGTATTTATTTATTTACAATAAAATGTCTGTATTAAGACCACCTTTGTGACTGTTCAACCTTTGAGACTGTTCGTGATCTTTAAGACCCCTTTTGAACAGCCCCAGTGGGTCTTTACTAGAGGACAGTCGGTTTTGTTTGTTTGTTTGATTTGAGATTTAACATCCCTGTCAACACTGTATAGGTCATTTTGGAGATGTTGCTTCCAATTTTGTGGGACTTTTACCCTACACTGAGATGAAATGACTTCTCAAGCCCTGCCACCTAATGAAACCAATAGGGTTTATATGCATGGATGGTCGGACTCGCACTGCTTTGCCTGGGCAGGCTTAGATCCTCTAAGCAATAAATTTACCAGTACTCATGTGCGGGTCGGTTTCAGCTCTGCATGGAAGCATCATGCAGTCCATCTATTTCTTCAAGCCCCAGTGGGCGGGGGCCGTGAGGACAGTTGGTGTAGAAAATGTAGAACTGCTGAAACCTTAACCCTTGACCTGCTGAATATTCATATATATGCCACACCCACCAGTGATTATCAACCAATCAGATTACTTGATGTAAATTATTGCAACAAATTCATAAACTGAATGACAAACAATGAAGATCCGGATCAGATGGCTTCTTCAGAAGCCATCTGATCTGGATCTGCATTGTTTGAAAGATCAGACATATCCGGGCTCAGCTGGACAAGGGTTAAAAGCAGAATTAGTCCTAGTTTTAGCTGATCTTAATGGTGGAATTTTACTGTATTCTGTTTATTCTGCAGTTTTTTCCCTGGGTACTCCATTTTTAGCCAACCTGATTACAGATCAGCTTGAAATAGGTGGGGGGGCGGCTACATTTTGGCCTTTTCTTGCAGCAGGTGGGGTAGAGGAGGAATGTTGTTGTTTCTTCTGTTTCTCATCATGTGAACACGTCTGTGAAATACCCCCCACCCCCACCACTTTATATATAGAAAACTGGGGTTTAAAGTTTACAGGGGTATACATGATTTCTCTTATTTCTGCTCCAAGACATAGGTTGTGGGTACTCGTTAGTACCACCTCAATGATGTGGCTTTAACAAGCACCTACAACCTATATTTGCAGTATAAATAATAAAACTATCACAGATTTTCATCAGAAAAGCAGCCATTTTGGAGATGTGAAAAAATGGGTGTGTTTGCATTATATACACCTCTTTCTTTCCAGCCCCTCACTTTAATCTCCTGTATTATCTCTTTTATCTCTTTTCTCCCTGTCTCTGAGAGAGGTCACAAAATGACCCATAATGGTTGACAAACACAATCAATCAGCATTTTATCTCCTTTTCTTTGGGTACACAGCTTAACTTTAACCCTTTTGGACCAAATGGAATTTTCATAAGAGTCCATTTCAGAATTTAGAGGTGTCAAGTTGTAATTTTCTCCAAAATTTATTTGGAAAATGGCTGAACTTTTTGCAAACAGTGTAGGCCCTGATCAGATGCCGCATTCTGCGGCATCTGATCTGGGCCTGCACTGTTTGCCAGGGTACCCATTTTTGGGTTTCAGGTACAAAATGGGTTAATGTACTTATCATAATAATAAAATTTTGTCAAAGGTGTCAAGCTTTCTTTCTTATAGGTTGTGGGTACTTGTTAGAATCGCCTCACTGAGGCAATTCTAACAAGTACCCAATTTGTATGTTTCTGTCAAAAGCTAAAGAAATTATCCATTTGTAATCTTCATCTTGGCGGCCCCTGCCCATCGGGGCTTGAAGAAATATATGTACTGCATGATGCTTCCACGCAGAGCTGAAACCGACCGGTAAACCGCTTAGAGGATCTAAGCCTGCCCAAGCAAAGCGGTGCGAGTCTGCCAGTCCATGCTTATAAACCCTATTGGTTTCATTGGGCGGCAGGGCTTGTGATGTCATTTCATCTCAATGTCGGATAAAAGTCCCACAAAGTTGGAAGCAAGTCTCCAAAATGACCTTTACAGTGTCAATGGGGACGTTAAACCTGAAATCAAACAAACAAACAAACAAAATCCTCATCTTGGGTCAGGTGGTTTTTCTATGGGTACTCCCGTTATTGCCCACCTTGGTGCAAAATAAGTAAAATATTCTTGAAAGGGCCGTAGAAACCAAAACCGAGAAAAAAACCCAAAAATTTGGAGCTTGAGAAAAAGGAGCAAAGGGAGACATTTTCTGTACACTGGAAGTGTGATATCTGAATCCTTTTTTGAATGACAGGCCAGTAAAGAATGTAGCCGAATCATTCCTTGACCTCTATTCTGATTGGTCAGGGTCTTTTTTTGTTGATTTTGATCATGCACAGCCTGTTCTAGTGTCTCAAAACTGCATGCTTGCAGTTTTGAGACACTAGAACAGGCTGTGCATGATCAAAATCAACAAAAAAGACCCTGACCATGCTTGCAGTTTTGAGACACTAGAACAGGCTGTGCATGATCAAAATCAACAAAAAAGACCCTGACCAATCAGAATAGAGGTCAAGGAATGATTCGGCTACAGTCTTTTCTTTTGACGCATCTGTCTGGCTTTTTATATCTCAAGCTGTGTCACAATAACGGTGGTTAATGCTTATATCAATGAAAAAGGCTTAGACCAGCTTGTACTTCTGCAGTCTGGTTGAAATAGTCAGTGAATATACAAACTTTAGAGGTGTCTGTAAACACATATTGAATGTTCATGACGAGGCACTTATGTATAATGTACCTCCTTTAATTTGCCAATTTCACCCAGGGATTGTTAGGAAAGTTACAACCTGTCTAGCCATTGCGTAAGTCAGATAGAGAGAAAAAAATATTTCGAGAGTAAGGATTTATTGAACCAGAGGCATATGACAAAATATGGTGTTCTTAAAACAGAAATACTTTGTACGTAAGTCTGTGCTATGCAATTTTCACGTCTGGTTTTTAGCTCACCTGAGCACGAAGTGCTCAAGGTGAGCTATTGTGATCGCCTTTTGTCCGGCGTCCGTCGTGCGTCGTGCGTCGTGCGTCGTGCGTCGTCAACAATTAGCTTAAATGACATCTCCTCCTAAACCAGTGAATGGATTTCAAAATACTTTCATAGAAATGTTCCTTGGGTGACCCTCTACCAAAATTGCTAAAATGGTTCCGCTCCGCTGAACAAAATGGCCGCCAGAGCTAAAAATAGAAAAACCTTTAAACGACATCTCCTCCTAGCCCTTTGGCCCGATTTCAAAATAATTTCACAGAAATGTTCCTTGGATGACCCTCTACCAAAATTGCTAAAATGGTTCCGCTCCGCTGAACAAAATGGCCGCCAGAGCTAAAAATAGAAAAACCTTTAAACGACATCTCCTCCTAGCCCTTTGGCCCGATTTCAAAATAATTTCACAGAAATGTTCCTTGGATGACCCTCTACCGAAATTGCTAAAATGGTTCCGCTCCGCTGAACAAAATGGCCGCCAGAGCTAAAAATAGAAAAACCTTTAAACGACATCTCCTCCTAGCCCTTTGGCCCGATTTCAAAATAATTTCACTGAAATGTTTCTTGGATGACCTTCTACCGAAATTGCTAAAATGGTTCCGCTCCGCTGAACAAAATGGCCGCAAGAGCTAAAAATAGAAAAACCTTTAAACGACATCTCCTCCTAGCCCTTTGGTCCGATTTCAAAATAATTTCACAGAAATGTTCCTTGGATGACCCTCTACCAAAATTGCTAAAATGGTTCCGCTCCGCAGAACAAAATGGCCGCCAGAGCTAAAAATAGAAAAACCTTTAAACGACATCTCCTCCTAGCCCTTTGGCCCGATTTCAAAATAATTTCACAGAAATGTTCCTTGGATGACCCTCTACCAAAATTGCTAAAATGGTTCCGCTCCGCTGAACAAAATGGCCACCAGAGCTAAAAATAGAAAAACCTTTAAACGACATCTCCTCCTAGCCCTTTGGCCCGATTTCAAAATAATTTCACAGAAATGTTCCTTGGATGACCCTCTACCGAAATTGCTAAAATGGTTCCGCTCTGCTGAACAAAATGGCCGCCAGAGCTAAAAATAGAAAAACCTTTAAACGACATCTCCTCCTAGCCCTTTGGCCCGATTTCAAAATAATTTCACAGAAATGTTCCTTGGATGACCCTCTACCGAAATTGCTAAAATGGTTCCTCTCCGCTGAACAAAATGGCCGCCAGAGCTAAAAATAGGCAAAACCTTTAAACGACATCTCCTCCTAGCCCTTTGGCCCGATTTCAACATAATTTCTCTGAAATGTTTCTTGGATGACCCTCTACCGAAATTGCTAAAATGGTTCCGCTCCGCTGAACAAAATGGCCGCAAGAGCTAAAAATAGAAAAACCTTTAAACGACATCTCCTCCTAGCCCTTTGGTCTGATTTCAAAATAATTTCACAGAAATGTTCCTTGGATGACCCTCTACCAAAATTGCTAAAATGGTTCCACTCCGCTGAAAAAAATGGCCGCCAGAGCTAAAAATAGAAAAACCTTTAAACGACATCTCCTCCTAGCCCTTTGGCCTGATTTCAAAATTATTTCACTGAAATGTTCCTTGGATGACCCTTTACAGAAATTGCTAAAATGGTTCTGCTCCGCTGAACAAAATGGCCACCAGAGCTAAAAATAGAAAAACCTTTAAACGACATCTCCTCCTAGCCCTTTGGCCCGATTTCAAAATAATTTCACTGAAATGTTTCTTGGATGACCCTCTACCGAAATTGATAAAATGGTTCTGCTCCGCTGAACAAAATGGCCACCAGAGCTAAAAATAGAAATACCTTTAAGCAACATCTCCTCCTAGCCCTTTGGCCCGATTTCATATTACAGCCTGGGCCAATAATGGCTCTCCCAGGGGCCCACTTGATACCCTATGGATCAGGTGAGCGATCCAGGGCCATCATGGCCCTCTTGTTTCAATCTAAGGAGTGTTATTTGTGTAAATAGGTGTTAAGCGGTGTAAACTGGCTGTCGTCTGCTCAATTATTGTCTTTCTATTGGTTGTTAAAAGTGTCATTTGTGCATTTCGATGAGTTATCTTTGAATGGTGTCTGTTTTATTCTTAGTGGAGTATTCATTTTGACTGTTCGTTTTAATGTTGTTTCTTGTTTACTTCATATTCTGGTGAATTATGAGGATCAGACAGGTAGGAAGAGTTTATTGACTTTTATTAAAATACCAAAACAAGAAAAAATGTGAAGCTTGTCTGACATTTACTGTCTGGGTAAACCTATTCTTGCTTTGATGTTTGTTTGATTTTAGGTTAAACATCCCGGTCAACAGCACTTAGGTCATTTTGGAGAAGTTTCTACCAATTTTGTGGGACTTTTACCCGACATTGAGATGAAATGACATCTCAAGCTCTGTCCCTGAAGGTTTATAAGCATGGACGGTCCGACAAACAAAAAGACTGGGCAGGCTTAGATCCTCTAAGCGGTTTTTACCTTGAAACTCATTAATGGGACATAAGCAAACAATGTAGACCGAGATCAGATGCCGCATAATGCAGCATCTGATCAGGGTCTGCACTGTTTCCTGTAAGCATAAGCAAACAATGTAGACCCAGATGAGATGCCGCATAATGCGGCATCTGATCAGGGTCTACACTGTTTGCTTACAGGACTTTCCGTCAAAAATAGAATAAGAATGACAAAAAATAGACCTAACACCCCTTAAGTGAGAAATGGGCTTTTCCAACATATAACGATGGAAGAGTCCACCAGATTAGAGTTATTTTTAGCAGAAAATGCCAATCACGACAATTGTTGTCTGCTTTGTCATCTGCTGGTTACTTTAAAAGTCATCTGTGCAAACAATGTGGACCCAGATCAGACTGCTTCTCTAGGAGCAGTCTAATCTGAGTCCACACTGTGAATATATGCAAAAATATTTTTAAAACGTTACCAAGAAGATTCAGCAGAGGACATAAGCAGACAACATTTTCTGACTAAAGAATTTGTTTCCTTTCTTTCTTAAATACAATTAAATAGCTGCGATTCTATCCGGGTTCCTTCCAGATCCCTTTTTTTGAGAATTTACACCATTTAGAAAAGGATTCAGACATTCAGGGCACCACTTTTGCTCAGACGGATTACTCTCCCTTTTACAACCGGCTGCTATTTCATTCTGTTGAATTTCATTTACATTAATGATGTTAAATTTAAGCTCTTAATGGGTATTATTGGGATTTTTGCATGATAAAAACTGTTATGAAAATTAATTAGAAAAAAATTGATTAAAAAAAAGTTAAATTTGTCACTGTCTGTGCAAAACAAGACAGTGTAGACCCTGATCAGATGAGCAGAAGGTGACATGCTCCGTGGCATCCGACCAGAGCCTTCATTATTCCAAACAGTTTAACCATTTTCCAAATACAGTAAAATTCCTCTATCAAGACCACCTTTGGGACTGTTCAAAAGTGGTCTTTTAAGACCACTTTTGAACAGTTCCAAAGATGGTCTCTTAATAGGAGACACTAGGTGTAGAAAACACCAAGAAAGAATAACTGAAACCTCCTAGAAAAACTTTTAAAGCAGATTAAGTCCTCATTTTAGGTGGTCTTAAGAGCAGAATTTAATTTTAGGCCCCACCCATTTGGGCAGGAGAAATAGATTGGGCTGCATGGTGCTTCCATGCAGACACACATGAGTACTGGTAAACTGCATAGAAGGTCTAGGCCTGCCGCCAGTTGGACCATCCATACACATGAACCCTTTTAGTTTCATTGGGCAGCAGGGCTTGAGATGTTATTTCATCTCAATGTTGGGTAAAGTCCCACAGAATTGGAAGCAATGTCTCCAAAATGACCTAAATTATGTTGATGGGGATGTTAAACCTCAATTCAAACAAATACTCCACATGTACATTACTGAAAATTAATGAACCTGACATCCCTAAATTTCAAAATACCGTAAACATCCTAAAAATTCTGACATATTGAGGGCTTGCTGTAATTCTTCTAAAATTTTAACAAATTTGTTTCATGGTCCAGCAGGGTGTCCAAAAGGTGCAGATGGAATGGCAAACGGTGTAGACCCTGATCAGACTGCTCCTTCAGGAGCAGTCTGATCTGGGTCTGCACTGTTGCTTAGTCCTGTCTGTCCCAATACTAATAAGATCATGATTTTGTATCAAATGGGATCTTCCTCTTTGTATATAGTAGGATTTCATTTCAGAATTTAGGGATGACAGATTGTGTTATCTTGAGAAAAAAAATATTTTGAAAATGGCTGAACTTTTTGGAAACAGTGTAGGCCCTGATCAGATGCTGTGTTCTGCAGCATCTGATCTGGGCCTGCACCGTTTGTCAGTATCCTGTTTTGGGCTTTCTGGCACACAATGGTTTAAGGTGGAATAAAATGGGTTAATAATCTGGTGCCACTCCGAGCACCCATGTACCCTTTAAACACTACAAAACTTGCTAGAGCATAATGATGACATTTTTTTTGTTAATGATAATTGGGCTTGACATTTCAAATGAATCATCTGCCCAGTAGAGTGATTGAGTGTTTGAGTTTTATGTCCCACCAACAGCTAAGGTCATACGAAGGTCGGAGAAGGGACCTTGGTTTAAAGACTCATTCGAAAGTCTGGAGAAACCTGGGATCTATCCTGCGACCCCTGGTTTACAAGGCTAGTAGTGAAACCACTACACCACGGAGGCTTCTCTGTCCAGTAGACAATTCATAAATAATTTCATGCTGAGGGAAAAAAAGACTTTTCTTTTCATGAATTGTCTACCAAGCAGACGGGCAATATACATGTAATTCGGGTTTAACGTCGCTTTCAACAATTTTTCAGTCATATCACGACGGTGTCTGGTTGCGACAGGGAGCTCAATGCTCACTTTTATAGTGCTGCCTCACTGAAGTATCGTGTCCCAGACACATTACATGATACCACACCCAGTCACATTATCCTGACACTGGGTCGACCAGTCCTAGCTCTTCCCCGTAAATCTGAGTGCCAAGCGAGGAGCAGCTAGTACCATTTTTAACGATTTTGGTATGTCGCGGCCCGGGATCGAACCCGTGACCTCCCGTTCCCCGGAGCGGACACTCTTCCAACTGAGCTATGGGGGCGGGTAGTTGAGATTAGCACTAAGTCTTGTAGGCTTGTTATGCACATAAGTATGTATGCCTAGCCCATTGTATACTAGTGGACTCTCACATTGCTGTATGTTGGACAAGTCCATTTGTCATATAACAGGTGTCAGGCCTATTTTTTCATTTTTATTCTATTTTTACAGAAAATTCTGTTTAATAGCAAATAGTGCAGGCCCTGATCAGACGCCGCGTTCTGCGGCGTCTGATCTGGGCCTGTACTTTTTGCCAAGGTACCCCTTTGGGGGTTTCCCGCATGCAATGGGCTAGAGTTTACATAAAAAACAAAACAAAACAAAAAAAAAACGGAATCTTCTTCAAAACCGTCCCAGATTTGAGGAATAACCGTAATGGTCCTAAGTATTGGGACATACATGCCTTAGCAAACAGCGCAGACTACAGCAAGTCTTCAAGGTGTTAGGCGGCCTCCACCCATCGGGGCTTTAACCCTTGTCCTGCTGAATATTCATATATGCCACACCCACTACCGATTATCAACCAATCAGATTACCTGTAGCAAATTATTACAACAAATTCACAATCTGAATGACAAACAATGTAGATCCTGATCAGATGGCTTCTTCAGAAGCCATCTGATCTGGATCTACATTGTTTCAAAGAAAAGGCATATCCGGGATTAGCAGGACAAGGGTTAAGAAATAGTGGGCTGCATGATGCTTCCACGCAGAGCTGAAACCGAGTACTGGTTAACCGCTTAGTGGATCTAAGCCTGCCCAGGCAAAGTTGTGCGAGTCAGACCGTCCATGCTAATAAACCCTATTGGTTTCATTGGGCGGCAGGTCGTTTCATCTCAATGTCGGGTAAAAGTCCCACAAAGTTGGAAGCAACGTCTCCAAAATGACCTTTACAGTGTTGACGGGGACGTTAAACCTCAAATCAAACAAACAAATCAAGGTGTCATAATTTTTAGAATTTTTACGGTAGATCACAGTTTAATAAAAGTCACTCTTACTCAATATTTTTTGGATCCTATATGGGGGTCTCTTTCAACAGGAAGTTTCTATTGTTACAATTTAGGTGGTATATATAATTTTAGGGGACATATTAACCAAATTGAAGTGTGTTCATAATTTGATCCTATATAGGGTCTCTTTCAACAGGAAGTTTCTATTGTTACATTTTAGGTGGTTTATATAATTTTTAGGGGACATATTAACCAAAATTACGTCAGTGTTCATAATATGATCTCGGATTCGCCAGATGGTGGGCTGTTTTTGACGTTCAAGCAAACAGTCTGAGTGTATTGATCCGTTGTTTACATGTCTGGTAGATGGAATCTATAAAAAGAATGTGTCTGGCAATTCAGGGAAATCCGATAAATAATAGTCTGGCAAAATCTCCGATCAGCCTGTGTCACATTGGAACAGGATTGGTGCTTAATATATAGAATTAATCCTTTGATTGTTTGTAACGACTAGCAAACCCTGCCCCCTGCCCATCAGGGCTTGAAGAAATAGATTTGCTGCATGATGCTTCCACGCAGGGCTGAAACCGGCCCCACATGAGTACTGGTAAACTGCACAGAGGATCTAAGCCTGCCCAGGCATAGCAGTGTGAGTCAGCCCGTCCATGCTTATAAACTCTACTGGTTTCATTGGGCACCAGGGCTCGAGATGTCATTTCATCTCGATGTCGGGTAACAGTCCCACAAAATTGGAAGCAATGTCTCGAAAATGACCTATACAGTGTTGACGGGGAAGTTAAACCTCAAATCAAACAAACAAACAAAAATGACTAGCAAACGGCATTTTCAGTGTTATTTTTATGCCCCCGGAATCTAAGAGATTCGGGGGCATATAGTTTTTGGTCTGTCCGTCTGTTTGTCTGTTTGTCCGTTTGTCCGTCTGCAAAAACTTTAACATTGGGCATAACTTTTGAATGGTAATAGATAGAGCTTTCATATTTCACATGTGTATACCTTATCACAAGACCTTTCCAGTGGTACCATAATTTTTGATTTCGTGACCTTGACCTTGACCTTTGACCTATTTTTTTTCAAAATATTTAAAAACATTAACATTGGCGCTGTCCGGGGGCATCAGTGTTTCACAAACACATCTTGTTTTTTTCATATTATTCAGAGAAAATAAGGCTTAACATTACATGTGAAATGAATCGTCTGCCCAGCAGACAATTCACATGTAATGTCAGACCTCATTTTCTATGAAAAAAAAGAAAGAAGAGATTGTCGTCTGCTTTAGGTAAAAAGTTTAACAATGACTCAAGTAAGCTTCCATACCTGTAAAAATCCTAAGAACTCCAACTCCATGAGGACTTGCTGTAATTCTCCTAAAATTTCAACAAATTTGTTTCAGTCCAAAAGGTGCAGACACAATGGCAAACAGGGCAGACCCTGATCAGACTGCTTTGGAGCAGTCTGATCTGGGTCTGTACTGTTTGCTTTGGTCTGTTTATCCCAGTAGTTACGATTCATTACCCTACCTTTTTGTGGTAGATCAGGATGAGACTGCTCATAAGGAGCTCTTTCTTGTCAAGACTAACACAGTAAGTTTTCTGACATAAAGGGAATGGATACACCTTCAGGGGAGGCAACTCCTGCTAAAGTATGTTTGTCTCCCATGTCAATAGGGGTCAACTCTTAAAGGAAAGAATTTGCTCCAGAGGAGATTAAGAGTAGACCCCTTTTTCAGTGGGACAGGGCTTATAGAAAAGCGAACAGGAAGTCCTGAAAGTTGTCTCCCTTTGAAAAATCGCGGAAAAATCTGTCAGGTGTTCCCATTCTACTTAACTCCCTATTTACAAGAATGGACCTGCCCTAATTCATAGATGGGGGAGTCCACTTCACAAACTTGGGAGAAAGGGTCATGTAGAATAATTCACCACCGCCCCCGCTTGAAGAAAAAGATGGGCTGCATGCTGCTTCCATGCAGAGCTGAAACAGCTCAATGAGATGCACATCTGACTGGTGATAAGAAGGTTACAGGTTTGATCCTCGCTTATTGAAGCTTTATTTGAAACAAAAAATAGTAAAGAAAAAAAATAGAATTGCCATCTCCTTGGCAGTTTTAGGTTTATCTCAAGGCATATGTGGTAAAAGATGTGGACCGTCCATGCTAATAAACCCTATTGGTTTCATTGGGTGGCAGGACTTGAGATGTCATTTCATCTCAATGTCGGGTAAAAGTCCCACAAAATTGGAAGCAACGTCACCAAAATGACCTTTACAGTGTTGACGGGGACGTTAACCCTCAAATCAAACAAACAAACAAACAAAAGTATTGTCATCTAGCAGCTGATTCTCATGTAATCTCACCAGCAGATGATTCACATGTAATGCCAGGCCTTAACACACCCGTATGACATAGTTCATGTTTTCTCATCTCCAAAATGGCTTATTTTCGGATGGAAATCCATGATATTTTTAGCTCACCTGTCACGTAGTGACAAGGTGAGCTTTTGGGATCACTTTTTGTCCGTCGTCCGTCGTGCGTCCGTGCGTCCGTGCGTGCGTCCGTGCGTGCGTCCGTGCGTGCGTCCGTAAACTTTTCTTCAAATGACATCTCCTCCTAAACCACTGATCGGATTTTGACCAAACTTCACAGGAATGATCCTTAGGTGGTCCCCTTTAAAAGTTGTTCAAATGGTTCCGGTCCGTTGCACATATTGGTCACAGTAGCCAAAAATAGATTTTTTTCACCGAAAACTTAAAAAATCTTCTTCTCTGAAACCGCAAGGCCCAGGTCTTTGATATTTGGTATGAAGCTTCATCTAGTGGACCCCTACCAAGATTGTTCAAATTATAGTGCTGGGGCCAAAATTGCCCCCGCACGGGGGCCCTTTGGTTTTACATGGGCTTATATAGGGAAAATCTTTAAAAATCTTCTTCTCTGAAACCGCAAGGCCCAGATCTTTGATATTTGGTATGAAGCTTCATCTAGTGGATCCCTACCAAGATTGTTCAAATTATAGTGCTGGAGCTAAAAATGCCCCCACATGGGGCCCCTTTGGTTTTACATGGGCTTATATAGGGAAAATCTTGAAAAATCTTCTTCTCTGAAACCGCAAGGCCCAGGTCTTCGATATTTGGTATGAAGCTCAATCTAGTGGACCCCTACCAAGATTGTTCAAATTATAGTGCTGGGGCCAAAAATGCCCCCCCCACGGGGGCCCTTTGGTTTTACATGGGCTTATATAGGGAAAATTTTGAAAAATCTTCTTCTCTGAAACCGCAAGGCCCAGGTCTTTGATATTTGGTATGAAGCTTCATCTGGTGGACCCCTACCAAGATTGTTCAAATTATAGTGCTGGGACCAAAAATGCCCCCGCACCAGGGTCCTTTTGTTTTACATAGGCTTATATAGGGAAAATCTTTAAAAATCTTCTTCTCTGAAACTGCAAGGCCCAGGTCTTTGATATTTGGTATGAAGCTTCATCTTGTGGACCCCTACCAAGATTGTTCAAATTATAGTGCTGGAGCTAAAAATGCCCACCGCACGGGGGCCCTTTGGTTTTACATGGGCTTATATAGGGAAAATCTTGAAAAATCTTCTTCTCTGAAAACGCAAGGCCCAGGTCTTTGATATTTGGTTTGAAGCTGCATCTAGTAGACCCCTACCAAGATTGTTCAAATTATAGTGCTGGGGCCAAAAATGCCCCCGCACCAGGGCCCTTTTGTTTTACATGGGCTTATATAGGGAAAATCTTGAAAAATCTTCTTCTCTGAAACTGCAAGGCCCAGGTCTTTGATATTTGGTATGAAGCTTCATCTGGTGGACCTCTACCAAGATTGTTCAAATTAAAGCCCTGGGGCCAAAAATGCCCCCACTCCGGGGCCCTTTGGTTTTACATAGACTTATATAGGGAAAATCTTGAAAAATCTTCTTCTCTGAAACCACAAGGCTTAGGTCTTCGATATTTGTTATGAAGCTTCAGCTAGTGGACCTCTATAAAGATTGTTCAAATTATAGCCCTGAGACCAAAAATGCCCTCGCCATGTGGCCCTTTGGTTTTACATAGACTTATATAGGGAAAATCTTTAAAAATCATCTTCTCTGAAACACAAGGCTTAGGTCTTTGCAAGAGCTCATTATGATGAGCTACTTGGTCTTTGATATTTGTTATGAAGCTTCAGCTAGTGGACCTCTACCAAGATTGTTCAAATTATAGCCCTGGGGCCAAAAATGCCCCCGCTCCGGGGCCCTTTGGTTTAACATAGACTTATATAGGGAAAATCTGGTTTTACATAGACTTCTATATGCAGGGTAAATCTTCTCTGAAACCAGAAAGCCCAGGTCTTTCATATTCGATATGAAGCTTCATCTTGTGGACCTCTACCAAGATTGTTCAAATTTTAGCCCTGGGACCAAAATTGACCCTGCCCGGGGCCCCCTTGTTATACTTTGGATCAGGTGAGCGAACCAGGGCCCTCTGGGCCCTCTTGTGATTAATATTAGGATCACTTTTTGTCTGTCATCTGTGCGTAAACAATTTCTTCAAACAACATCTCCTCCTAAACCACAGATCGGATTTTGACCAAACTTCAAAGGAATGATCCTTATGTGGTCCCCTTTCAAAGTTGTTCAAATGGTTCCGGTCCGTTGCACATATAGGTCACAGGAGACAGAAATAGATTTTTTTACCGAAAACTTAAAAAATCTTCTTCTCTGAAACCGCAAGGCCCAGGTCTTTGATATTTGGTATGAAGCTTCATCTAGTGGACCACTACCAAGATTGTTCAAATTATAGTGCTGGGGCCAAAAATGCCCCAGCCCCGGGGCCCTTTGGTTTTACACGGGCTTATATAGGGAAAATCTTTAAAAATCTTCTTCTCTGAAACCGCAAGGCCCAGGACTTTGATATTTAGAATGAAGCTTCATCTAGTAGACCCCTACCAAGTTTGTTCAAATTGTAGTGCTGGGGCCAAAAATGCCCCCGCCCTGGGGCCCTCTGGTTTTACATGGGCTTATATAGGGAAAATCTTTAAAAATCTTCTCCTCTGTAACCGCAAGGCCCAGGTCTTTGCATTTTGGTATGAAGCTTCATCCAGTGGACCCCTACCAAGATTGTTCAAATTATAGTGCTGGGGCCAAAAATGTCCCCGCCCCAGGGCCCTTTAGTTTTACATGGGCTTATATATGGAAAATCTTTAAAAATCTTCTTCTCTGAAACCACAAGGCCCAGGTCTTTGGTATTTGGTATGAAGCTTCATCTAGTGGACTCCTACCAAGATTGTTCAAATTATAGTGCTGGGGTTTGAAAATCTTCTTCTCTGAAACAGCAAGGCCCAGGTCTTTGATATTTGGTGTGAAGCTTCATCTAGTGGACCTCTATCAAGATTGTTTAAATTATAGCCCTGAGGCCAAAAATGCGCCCCCTCTGGGGCCATTTGGTTTTACATAGGCTTATGTAGGGAATATCTTTAAAAAAACTCTTCTTCTCTGAAACCGCAAGGCCCAGGTCTTTGATATTTGGTGTGTAGCTCCATCTAGTGGACCTTTGCCAAGATTGTTCATATTATAGCCTTTGTTGATATTTGGTATGAAGCTTCACCTTTTTAGATCTCCCTCAACATTATTCACATTATAGCCCTGGGCTCAATAATGGCCCTCCCCGGGTCCCACTTGTTACTCTATGGATCAGGTGAGCTATCCAGGGCCATCATGGCCCTCTTGTGATTAATATTAGGATCACTTTTTGTCTGTCATCCGTGCGTAAACAATTTCTTCAAACAACATCTCCACCTAAACCACTGATTGGATTTTGATCAAACTTCACAGGAATTGATCCTTAGGTGGTCCCCTTTCAAAGTTGTTCAAATGGTTCCTGTCCTTTGCACATATAGGTCACAGGAGACAAAAATAGATTTTTTTCACCGAAAACTTAAAAAATCTTCTTCTCTGAAACCGCAAGGCCCAGGTCTTTGATATTTGGTATGAAGCTTCATCTAGTGGACCACTACCAAGATTTTCAAATTACAGTGCTGGGGCCAAAAATGCCCCCGCCCCAGGGCCCTTTGGTTTTACATGGGCTTATAATGGGAAAATCTTTAAAAATCTTCTTCTTCGGAACCGCAAGGCCCAGGACTTTGATATTTAGTATGAAGCTTCATCTAGTAGACCCCTACCAAGATTGTTTAAATTGTAGTGCTGGGGCCAAAAATGCCCCCGCCCCGGGCCCTTTGGTTTAACATGGGCTTATATAGGGAAAATCTTTAAGTATCTTCTTCTCTGAAACCGCAAGGCCCAGGTCTTTGATATTTGGTATGAAGCTTCGTCTTGTGGACCCCTACCAAGATTGTTCAGTAGTGCTTGGGCCAAAAATGACCCCGCCCAGGGGCCCTTTGGTTTTACATGGGCTTACATAGGGAAAATCTTTAAAAATCTGCTTCTCTGAAACCTCAAGGCTCAGTTCTTTGATATTTGGTATGAAGCTTCATCTTGTAAACCTCTACCAAGATTGTTCAAATTATAGCCCTGGGGCCAAAAATGCCCCCGTCTCAGGGCCCTTTGGTTTTACTTAGACTTATACAGGGATAATCTTTAAAAATCTT
This sequence comes from Lucinisca nassula, assembly GCA_963580285.1. Taxonomy (NCBI): domain Eukaryota; kingdom Metazoa; phylum Mollusca; class Bivalvia; order Lucinida; family Lucinidae; genus Lucinisca; species Lucinisca nassula. The sequence continues at coordinate 27,392,695 of OY757017.1, forward strand.
CTTCTGTGAAACCACAAGGCCTAGGTCTTTGATATTTGGTGTGAAATTTCATCTAGTTTACCTCTATCAAGATTGTTCAAATTATAGACCTGGGGTCAAAAATGCCCCCGCCCCGAGACCCTTTGGTTTTACATAGACTTATAAAGGGAAATCTTTAAAAATCTTCTTCCCCGAAACTGCAAGGCCCATGTCTTTGATATTTGGTATGGAGCTTCATCTAGTGGACCTCTACCAAGATTGTTCACATTATAGCCCCCGGGCTACAAATCTTATTCTCTGAAACCACAAGGCCTAGGTCTTTGATATTTGGTATGAGGCTTCATCTAGTGGACCCCCACCAGGGTTGTACAAATTATAGTGCTGGTTTCAAAAATGCCCCAGCCCCAGGGCCCTTTGGTTTAACATGGGCTTATATAGAGAAAATCTTTAAAAATCTTCTTCTCTGAAACCACATGACCAAGGTCTTTGCTATTTGGTATGAAGCTTCATCTAGTGGACCCCTACCAAGATTGTTCAAATTATAGTGCTGGGGCCAAAAAAAACCCATCCCCGGGGCCTTTGGTTTTACATGGGCTTTAATAGGGAAAATCTTTAAAAATCTTCTTCTCTGAAACTGCAAGGCCCAGATCTTTGCTATTTGGTAGTATGAATCTTCACCTAGTGGACCCCTACCAAGAGTGTTCAAATTAAAGTGTTGGGCCAAAAATGCCCCCGCCCCGGGGCCTTTTGGTTTTACATAAACTTGTATAGGAAAAATCTTTAAAAATCTTCTTCTCTGAAACCGCAAGGCCCAGGTCTTTGATATTTAGTATGAAGCTTCATCTTGTGGACCTCTACCAAGATTGTTCAAATTATAGCCCTGGGGCCAAAAATGCCCCCCTCCCCTCCGGGGCCCTTTGGTTTTACATAGACTTATATAGGGAAAATCTTGAAAAATCTTTTTCTCTGTAACTGCCAGGCCCATGTCTTTGATATTTGGTATGGAGCTTCATCTAGTGGACCTCTACCAAGATTATTCAAATTATAGCCCTGGGCCACAAATGCCCCCGCCCCGGGGCCCTTTGGTTTTACATAGACTTATATAGAGATAATCTTAGAAATTTTTTTTCTCTGAAACAGCAAGGCCCAAGTCTTTGATATTTGGTGTGAAGCTTCATCTAGTGGACCTCTACCAAGATTGTTTAAATTATAGCCCTGAGGCCAAAAACACCCTAGCCCCGTGGCCATTTGGTTTTACATAGGCTTATGTAGGGAATATCTTTAAAAAAAATCTTTTTCTCGGAAACCGCAAGGCCCAGGTCTTTGATATTTGGTGTTTAGCTTCATATAGTGGACCTTTGCCAAGATTGTTCAAGTTATAGCCTTTGTTGATATTTGGTATGAAGCTTCACCTATTTAAACCTCCCTCAACATTATGCACATTATAGCCCTGGGTCAATAATGGCCCTACCTGGGGCCCACTTGTTACTCTATGGATCAGGTGAGCGATCCAGGGCCATCATGGCCCTCTTGTTCTTATTTATACTGTTAACACAGGTTTTGGGTGCTCTTTAGAACCCCCTCGCGGTTCTTACAGTACCCACAACCTATGTCTTGGAGTAAAAATTATGTTTGTTTACCCCCGTAAACCCCAGTTTTCTCTATACAAAGTGGGGTGGAAGGGGGTGTTCATTTCACGGACTTGTTCACGTGATGTTAAAAAAAAAAAAAAAAAAAAAAAATAGAATTGCCATTTTCACCAAAAGAAATGGGAAACTTTACCCTATAGGGGTAGAGTTTACCAAATTATCTGGTACAAGTATTGTCAACTAGCAGACGATTCACATGTGCTTCTACTAGCAGCCAGTTTACATGTAATGCCAAGCCTTATTTTATGTGAAAAAAACTTAAACAAGATGTGTTTGTGAAACACTTATGCCCCCGGACAGGGCATATGAAATATGAAAGCAAACAAAATGAATGGCTGATGATCAAATTTTTAAAAAGGAGGTCAAGGTAACATGGTAAAAATTACGGTACCATTGGATGACTTTCGGATGAGTCTTTAAACCGAGGTCCCGTCTCCGTATGACCTTAGCTGTCAGTGGGACGTAAAACTCAAACACTCACTCACTCACGGTACCATTGGAAAGGTCTTGTGGCAAGAAAGGCACGCGTGAAGTATGAAAGCCCTATCACATATCAATCAAAAGTTATGGCCAATGTTGAAGACTTTAAAAAGTAGGTCAAACATCAAGGTCAAGGTCACAAATTGTGGTATCACTGGAAAGGTCTTGTGACAAGGAATACACATGTGAAATATGAAAACCCTTTCACTTACCAATCGAATTTTACAGCCAGTAGTAAAGTTTTTAATGAAAATGTAGGTCAACTATCAAGGTCAAGGTTAGAAATTATGGTGCCACTGGAAAGGTCTTGTGACATAGAATGCACAGTTGAAATATGAAAGCCCTATCACTTACAAATCAAACGTTGTGGCCAATGTTAAGGTTTTTAAAAAGTAGGTCAAACATCAGGGTCAATGTCAGGAGGTCAAAAATTATGGTACCACTGGAAAGGACTTGTGACAAGGAATGCACATGTGAAATATGAAAGTCCTCTCACTAACCAATTAAAGGTTATGGCCAATATTAAAGTTTTTAAAAAGGAGGTCAAATGTCAAGGTCAAGGTCACAAGGTCAAAAATTATGGTACTCCTGGAAAGATATTGTGACATAGAATGAACATGTGAAATGTGAAAACCCTATCACTTCAATCAAAAGTAATGGCCAATGTTAAAGTTATTTTAAAAACAAAAGGTCAGACATCAATGTCATGAGCTCACAAGGTCAAAAATTATGGTACCACTGGAAAGGTCTTGTGACAAGGAATGCACATGTGAAATATGAAAGCCCTATCAGTTACCATTTAAAAGTTATGCGCAATGTTGCCAATAGGTCAAAGGCCAAGGTCACAAGATAAAAAAATTATGGTACCACTGGATCTTGTGACAAGGAATGCACATGTGAAAAATGAAAGCCCTATATCATTTACCATTTCAAACATTTCAAATGTTTTGTCCAATGTTGCCAATGTTAAATTTTTTTTAAAGAAAAAATAGGTCAAATGTCAAGGTCACAAGATAGAAAATAATGGTACCACTGGAAAGGTCTTGTGACAAGGAATGCACATGTGAAATATGAAAGCCCTATCCATTGCCATTCATGTTCAGATTTTTGCAGACAGCCAAAAGTATTGTCCTCTAACAGATGCCAAACTTTATTTTATGTGAAAAATAATTTAGAAAAATTATAATTGCTGTCTGCTCTATTAAATTTCTGTAGCACCTTATAACCTTAACCACTCTAGGTTAATTCTGCAGATGACAAATTGTAGATATTTTTTTCTAATTTTTCCCAGAAAACAGGACTTGGACATCTCATGCAGATTGTCTCCGCATGAAATGTCAGATAGAGTTTTCTAGGAAAAATAAGAAAAATAAGAAAAAAAAAAAATATATATTGTCTGTTGAAAAAAAAAAAAATACTTAGCACGCAGAGTGTTAAGGATAAAGTTCCCCGAATTACCTCACAGCATGTATGGTAAATGTATTGTCTGCTATGTCTGGCAGTAGACAGTTCTCCTATGAATATTGATGAACGCTAATCTATTTTGCCTGCAAAGTACGCAAGGTAGTTAAGTTCATTTCGTAAGACATTAAGGCTTTGTCTGGATATAGTCATGCAAGGTCGAAACGAGCAGGGCCACGGGAAAACCTGGTCTTCGCGTTGTGTTTCAACCAATGATTATAGACAATTGAATTGAAACACATGGATCCGTCTTTGGGACAGTTGATATAAAAGATACGTCTGACAGTCCTTCTTTTTAGACTTTTTTTTTTTTTTTTTTTTTTGTTTTGGGTTTTACGGCCCTTTCAAGATTATTTCACTCATATCGAGCCGATCGTTAATCAGAGGTGGGCGAAAACCGGAGTACCCGGAGAAAAACCACCTGACCTTCCGTTGCAGAACTTGGCGTCTCACACGTGGCCCGAGCGAGGCTCGAACCTACGGCGGTGAGAGACCTAATGACTAAGAGTCAGCGCTCTTATCCACTAGGCCACGGAGGCCCGTTCTTTTTAGACTTAAGAACAATATTATTGATGCAGTTTGTGATTAGCTAAGACTCTGATCAGACTTTGAAGATGTCAAGGCTGATATTAGTCTATCCTGGCCTCATATATTATGTTAACCCCTAAAATGCCAATCATTTCAATTGTCGTCTGCTTTGCCGTCTGCCGGTTTACCTTAAAAGTAAATTTTTTGCAAACAGTATGAACCCAGATCAGACTGCTCCTGTAGGAGCAGTCTAATTTGGGTCCACACTGTTTGCCTGTAGGTAAAAATATTTTTAAAAAGTTTGCAAAAAAAATTCAGCAGACGACATAAGCAGACGACATTTTCAGATGTAGTTTTTCTCGGCTTCTTAAGGGTTATAAACAGGTTTCTTTGCGATACAGCTGAACTAATTTTGGAATATGCTTCAGGCCGGTCTATGGAACAATACAGTATTAGTCATCAAAATATTTTGCGTGTGTCTCTAAACCGATCAGACTGCATATCCAGGAATAGGAAGGCTGATTGATTGATTGAGTTGGAGTTTTAAGGACACGTCAACCCTTGTGGGTCATTTTGTGTCTTCTCCCAGAGAAAGGGAGGAAAGAGACGGTAGAGACACTCAGAATAACAGTAGAGTAGATGAAAGTGAGGACAGGGGAGACAGAGGTATAGAAAGTAGAAACTGGAGACATAGCAACATTGACAATTCCTTCTCTAACTTTACTGCCTGCAAGTACATCAGTTCTTGTCCAAGTAAGCCAATATCAGTTGGACCCCTATACAACACCCTCTCCTCGCCGTCGCCGCACCCGGAATGCTGATCCAAGTGGATATTAGCTCTCCTGATAAGGGAGATACATAAGGATAATTAAGTCGTAATTTGCTTTTTTTCTTGTCAGAAACATATGATGTGGGTAGAACATAATATGATGTGGTGGGTACTTCTTCATAGAGGCGATTCTAACAAGTACCCCACAACATATGGTTTGATGGAGTATAAATCTAGTATATTTGATCTCAAGGACACTCCTAAGCTGATCCACAGAACCAGCTTACCTCAACATATAATGGTCCTGACACTACTGATTTTGACGTTGTCTGATGTTTTAAGAGCCTTCAAGTGCTGATTTAAACAACAAAAAAAACAAACAATAAATGTAAAGTGTGGTTACCGGTAGGTGAACCGGGCATGTATGACATGAACTTAACAGTGTTGACAGGGAGGTAACCGAAAAAAAAAAAAAAAAAAAAAAACTTCTTGGTAACCGTAAAAATCCTAAAAATTTGGACACCTTGAGGACTTATTATATTTCTCCTAAAATTTTATCGCATTCTGTGGCTTCTGAATGGGGCCTGCACTGTTCTTCAGCATCATGTTTTGGGGTACCGGCCCCGATAGCTCAGTTGGTAGGGTGTCCGCTCCGGGGAACAGGAGGTCACGGGTTCGATCCTGGGCTGCGACATACCGAAGTCGTTAAGAATGGTACTAGCTGCTCCTCGCTTGGCACTCAGATTTATGGGGTAGAGCTAGGACTGGTCGACCCAGTGTCAGGATAATGTGACTGGGTGTGGTATCATGTAATGTGAATGGGACATGATACTTCAGTGAGGCAGCACTATAAAACTGAGCATTGAGCTCCCTATCGAAACCAGACACCGTCATGATATGACTGAAAAATTGTTGAAAGCGACGTTAAACCCGAATTCACACACACTCCTGTTTTGGGGTTTTCTGTACATAATGGGATAACTATTCTGCTTACTGTAATGCAGACAGATTCAATTGTCTCATGATGTTCAAAGCCACTCTAAGTATTCTTTACTAGTTTGTTTACCAAGCCAAGACCAGACACTTTGATGTCAACAACCATCGGAGAATGTCCATATATGGTTTATTTATTGTCTGCTTTTTTTGTGAGCCAAAACACATTGCGTATTTCCCATATCCTGCTGAGTATATTCCATTTAGCCACATGTTGCAACCATTTCTGACTTTTAACCAATCAGAGTGCTTGATGTGCTCCCTACAAATTCATAAACGGAATGTCAAACAGTTAAGATCCTGATCAGATGGCTTCTGATCTGGATCTACACTGTATGCAAAGATAGAGGTTGTCGGGAACAGCAGGATAAGGGTTAAGTGTTTTGACTGCAAGTTGCAAACTGACTACTCTTATGTGATAAAAACAACGACAACAACTGCAACAACAAAAAAGAAAAATAAAACAAAAGAAAACAAATGATTTGTTTCTTATTCAGTTTTTCCCTTCTACTGACTCAAGAACAAAGCAGTTTCTATTGAAAGAATGTCCACCGTTCTGGTTATCCGCTTATGTATAAGCCTGCCCAGGAAAAGTGTTTGGTAAACTATCAGGCTTAACATTTGCAAAAGCTACTCTCATTTTTTTTTTCAGCAAAAAAAAAAAAAAAAAAAAGCAGCAAAGTTGCCATATTAAATGATCAAAGTTTTAATGATACGTTAACTAACTAAGGGGCTTGAAGAAATAGATGGACTGCATGATGCTTCCACGCAGAGCTGAAACCCACCGCACACAAGTGCTGGTAAACCACCTAGAGGATCTAAGCCTGCGCAGGCAAAGTGGTGTGAGTCGGCCCGTCCATGTTTTTACACCCTACTGGTTTCATTGAGCGACAGGGCTTGAGATGTCATTTCATCTCAATGGTTGGTAAAAATCCCACAAAATTGGAATCATTGTCTCCAAAATGACCTACAAGTGTTGACGGAGATGTTAAACCTCAAATCAAACAAACGTTAACTAACAACATCATTAGTTTTGAACATCTGGCTCCTGTGTTCAAAATTAACGATGTCATTGGTTAACATAGAGTTAAAACTGTGATCATTTGATATGGCAAATATGCGTATATTTTTGCTGAAAAAATGTGAGTAGCTTTTGCAATGGCAAAAGCTACTCTCATTATTTCAGAAAAAAATTTGACCAGTAGCAAGCTTGTTAAGCTAACAATGAACAACTAGACAGCGATGTTATTGCATTAATAGCGAAGCTTTAACAATTTATCAACGATGTGTTTGTATACATGTGTGCACAGAAAACAAAAAACAAGAAAAAAAATTACTGTTGGAACGCATCATCGAGCTAAAGTATATGTTTTTTAGCTCACCTGGGCCGAAGGCTCCAGGGGAGCTTATAGTATAGTGGGTCGTCCATCCGTCCGTCCGTCGTCCGTCTGTCCACACTTTTGAGCAGCTATATCTCTGTATCCTGCAGGCTGATCTCAATCATTTCTCACCTGTAGCATGCCTCTGGTGGGGCATTGATGACATAAACTTTTTTTTGAAATCGCTCTAAAACTTTGGTTCCTATGGCAACCACAAGGTCCCATAGACTTACAATGGGAAAATGCTTGTCATCACCGTGGCGCCTTCAGTTTTGATCGGATCTTTCTGAAACTTATATGTAAGGTGACTGGGGATAAAAACTTGGACTAGTTCGAAAACCGGCCAAGTCGGCCCATTTATCATAGAGTTACGTCCCTTTGATTGCTAAAAATGCCCATTTTCGACATTGTCTTCACCGTAGCCCCTTCAGTTTTGATCGGATCTTTCTGAAACTTATATGTAATGTGGCTGGGGATAAAACCTCGGATGAGTTCGAAAACCGGCCAAGTCCGCCGATTTATCATAGAGTTACGTCCCTTTGATTGCTGAAAATGCTGATTTTTGACCTTGTCATCACCGTAGCCCCTTCAGTTTTGATCGGATCTTTCTGAAACTTATATGTAAGGTGGCTGTGGATAAAGTGTCGGATGAGTTCGAAAACCGACCAAGTCGGCCCTTTTATCATAGAGTAACGTCCCTTTGATTGCTGAAAATGCTGATTTTTGACCTTGTCATCACTGTAGCCCTTTCAGTTTTGATTGAATCTTTCTGAAACTTATATGTAAAGTGGCTGGGGATAAAATATCGGATGAGTTCGAAAACCACCCAAGTTGGTCCATTTATCACAGAGTAACTTCCCTTTGATTGCTGAAAATGCCGATTTTTGACCTTGTCATCACCGTAGCCCTTTCAGTTTTGATCAGATCTTTCTGAAACTTATATGCAAGGTGGCTGGGGATAAAGCCTCGGATGAGTTCGCATACCGGCAAAGATGGCCTATTTATCATAGAGTTAGGTCCCTTTGATTGCTGAAAATGTTGATTTTTGACCTTGTCAACACTGTAGCCCCTTCAGTTTTGATCGGATCTTTCTGAAACTTATATGTAAGGTGGCTGGGGATAAAACCTCGGATGAGTTCGAAAACAGGCCAAGTTGCCCCATTAACTATATAGTAATGTCCCTTTGATGGCTGAAAATGTCGATTTTTTACCTTGTCATCACCGTAGCCCCTTCAGTTTTGATCGAATCTTTCTGAAACCTATATGTAAGGTGACTGGAGATAAAACCTAGGATGAGTTTGAATACCGGCCAAGTTGGCCCATTTATCATTGATTTACGTCCCTTTGATTGCTGAAAATGCCGATTTTTGACCTTGTCATCACCATAGCCCCTTCAGTTTTGATCGGATCTTTCTGAAACTTATATGTAAGGTGGCTGGGGATAAAATCTTGGATGAGTTCGAAAACAGGCCAAGGCAGCCCCTTTATCGTAGAGTTCTGTCCCTTTGATGGCTGAAAATGTTGATTTTTGACCTTTTCATTACCGTAGCCCCTTCAGTTTTGATCAGATTTTTCTGAAACTTATATGTAAGGTGGCTGGGAATGAAACCTCGGATGAGTTCGAAAACTGACCAAGTCGGCTCATTTATTTCAGAGTAACATCCCTTTGATTGCTAAAAATGCCAAATTTTGACCTTGTCATCACCGTAGACCCTTCAATTTTGATCGGATGTTTCTGAAACTTATATGTGAGGTGGCTGGGAATAAAATCTTGGATGAGTTTGAATACTGGCCAAGTCTGATCGGATCTTTCTGAAACTTACATGTAAGGTGGCTGGGAATAAAACCTCAGGTGAGTTCGAATACCGGCCAAGTTGGCACATTTATCATAGAGTGACGTGCCTTTAATTGCTGAAAATGCCTATTTTCGACATTGTTATCACTGCTGCCCCTTTAGTTTTGAACGGATCTTCATGAAACTTACAAACAAGGAAGTCAGGCAGAAAGCTTGGAGGAGTTTGAAAACTCTTGTTTTTGAACTTGTCATCACCATAGCCACTTCAGTTTAGATTGGATCTTCTTAGCAAGTCAGGAATAAAAGCTTGAATGAGTTTGAAAACCGGTGAGGTCAGCCTGTTTATCATAGAGTTAAATTCTACTTGATTTTCAGAAAATGCTTACCCTGTCATCACCATGTCCTCCCATAAAGCCTTCAGTAAAGGTTGGCACTTCCTTAAACTTTGAATCTGTTAGCTCAGGTGAGCGATACAGGACCAAGCTAGCTTGGTCCTCTTGTTTTTTAGTATAACTCTTTTTGTACCAAATGGATTCTTCCTCCTTATATAAAGCAGAAGTCCATTTCAAAATTTAGGGGTGTCAGGTTGTGTTTTCATCAAAATTTATTTGGAAAATGACTGAACTTTAAGCAAACAGTGGAGGCCCTGATCAGACGCAGCAGAATGCGGCGTCTGATGTGGGCTTGCACTGTTTGCCAGAGTACCGGTTTTGGGGTTTCCGGTACTAAATGGGTTAACAGCCCAGTAATCACTTTTTGGGTTATATCAAGCTGGTCATTTTAACTATTATAACACTTCTTGGACAGGCTTATACATAAGTGAATAACCAGTACAGTGTTCATTCTTTCGCTAGAAACTGACAGCTGCCCTTCTTGAATCAGCGGAAGGGAGAGAATGACCGTAGAAAAGATTTCATGATCAATCTCCACGAAAGAATGTTGCCGACCCCGGCGGGAGTCGAACCCGCGTCCTCCTGATCACCAGTCAGACGCGCATCCGACTGAGCCACTGAGGCCGGCTCGTGACAAAAAATAGAATCCCCATATATGACGTTATGCGACGTTCATTTTTGGCCTTGTTTGCTTAGGCCATGCCTGAATCGGGAAAAAATATGACACTGAATACCATGCCATAAGTAACAACACTCAGAGACAATACTGTCGCCATGTATGTGTAAAGTGACAGATTTATTTTTAGAACAGAAATTCCAAACACATGTTCAGAGCAAAGGGTAAACACAAATGAAAACGACAATTTTCACAAAGTTCTGAACTCTTCCTGAGTAGAAACCCGTACTCAGTAAGGTGGAGAAAGTCTCTTGCTCAAGGAAACAACACTTGGTGCATGCCGGGATCGATTTGCCGGCTACCCCTTTGATCTCAGATCCGATGCTTTACCACTGCACCACAGCGCTCTCCAAGAAAGAATGTTGCTGACCCTGGCAGGTATTGAACCTGTAACCTTCTGACCTGTCAGTCTGGCATCTGGCTGACCATGGCGTGGCGCTATAGTATTTTTACATGCACACTGTTCAGACTATTCTTGACAGCTGTCAGTCAGGTATGCCAAGGTAGCTCAGATACACTACTGCTGGGTCGGGAAGATTGATCATAAAATCTTTTCTACAGTCATTCTCTCCCTTTTGCTGTTTCAAGAAGGGCAGTTGTCAGTTTTACCACACTTAAGTATAAAGCTGACTGGCATGACTAAATAGTGTTAACTGGTTCATTTAACTCTGACAAGGTGTTAACTTTGTTTACTAACAAAAGTTGAGTCTAGTTAACTTCTGGTTTACCTGTAGTCAACTTTGATGTCTAGACGTTTTCTGTTCTTGGTTAATTTCTAGTGACTTTGGTTTGAACCAGGTGTAAAGTATGATCTGAACAGTACTGCTTTAACCTTACCACCCTCTGGGTTAACTTCAGCAGACGACCCTGGATTTGAGATCGAGAGGTAGCCCATTCGATCCTCGCAAGCACCATGTGTTGTTTCCTTGAGCAAGAAACTTTATCCACATTGCTTAGTACTGGTTCCTACCCAGGAAAAGAGGGCCACATGGAAGATTAGTACTGCACCACAACCTCTTTATAACACTATTAATGAGGTCCAAAGCAGAAACTGTGTTAGTTAAACAACCGTGTTATATCCAAACAAAAATGTATAGATTATATAGAAAAATGACCATTTATGGTCATTTTTCTATATAATCTATACATTTTTCGGATCCATCTTGAAATCGTGTTAAAGACAATGGTTAAAGGCCATGAAATTTGGTCTGTTGTGAAGTGCCACCAAATGCATCCCAGTATAGACTGTAACTGAACCAAATAAACATCACGAAAACACGCCTGTATAATTTTGCAACCCTTGAACCCCATTTTCATATAGTAAAACTGGGCTTTACAGGGGTAAACCTTCTTTTTCTTATTTCTGCTCTAAAATATAGATTGTGGGTACTCATTAGAACCGCCTCTATATTTTGAGCAGAAATAAGAAAAATATCACAATATTACATCTTAAAATTTTCATTTTTTTTTCGGCGATAAAGGTTACACTGTATTTGTATAGGCGTGTTTTCGTGATGTTAACTAAACTTCATCTTCTTTACAGTACTGTTCATTGAATACAACATAGTTGAAAGGTTTTATACGAAAAAGGTATTGTTTATACAGAAAAATGACTATAAATCCTCATTTTTCTATGTAATCTATACATTTTCATTCCAATATTAAGAGCACATTTGGGACTGTTCAAAAGTGGTCTTTAGACCACTTTTGAACAGTCCCAAAGGTGCTCTCTTATTGGGAGACACTGGATGTAGAAAACACAACGAAAGAATAATTGAAACCTTCTCAATGAGATTTTAGAAGCAGATTTAGTCTTAATTTTAGGTGGTTCCACTGACACAGTTTCTGCTTTGGACCCCAATGTAATTGTTAAAGAGGTTGTTCTATTTAAGACTTACTGTAAAAATCCTAAAAATTCGGACACCTTGAGGACTTGTTGTAATTCTCCTAAAAATTTAACACATTTGTTCCTTCATCCAGAAAGGAGTCCAAAAGGTGAAGACGGAATGGCAATCATTGTAGACCCTGATCAGACTGCTCCTTCATCTGATCTGGGTCTGCACTCTGCACTGTTTGCTTAGGCCTGTCTGTCCAAATACTTAGTTTGCTTAGGCCTGTCTGTCCCAATACTTAGGATCATTACGATACTTACGAAAAATTTTGTTTCGTTTCAGGTGGTTTATGTCCCGACGTCAACAACCAGTCAAGACCAGCTGCTGGAGCAGCAGATGTCCCTTGTTCGCGAGCGACAAGTAAAACTACAGTCAATACAAACAGACACAATGTTAGACTTACCCCCACAAATACCGATATCAAAAGACGGAGAGGAGGGCTATATCGATAGTCAGAAACATTTAATGTATAAAAGACGCAGCAGACAGATCAGTGATCACCTGTGTTTTAGGCCGCCCCCTAATAAAAATGTACACGATATAGATTTAGAACGTCCGCCTCCATATTATTCAAATTCTTCTAGTTTAGAAAATTTAGCGGAGCCACCGGCACGGATTGTTCGGGACTCCAATGGATTACCTGTGATGTATCGCTGTTACAGTATGTCCTCTAATGGCCAGAAAGTTGGTGCAAACCAGTCGTTAACGGCCAAAACTCATAGTAGGACCTTGTCTACAAATTCAACTGGACATACACGGACTGTTCTTTCTAGTTCACACTTATCAGAACACTTGGATGAGCCGCCGGATTACTCACCATTCTCGAATGGAAATTCAACACAAAATAGTCCAACATTGGACAATAAAGTATGATAGAAATTGTGATATTGTGGTAGTGCTTGTGTGGAGAAACAGAATGAAACAAAAATATTGGATGTAATCTAAGCGTCAAAGGCGCACTGTGCACAAGAAATTGAAAATTTCTATAAAAAAGTGTGTCAGTTATTTCCATAATGCCTAGCTATGTAAGTGACGTACAAGTGAGTGCTTTAAAAAGATTGGTTGTTAAGCATCAACAAAGAAAATGCAAGAAATAACAGCTTTATCTTAATGCTTGTTTTCCTGTTTTCATGGTTGTTTCATTGTTCTGTTTCCATGCTCCATTTGATTTCTGTATACTGCACGGGAACCAGCATCATTGTTGCTCTAGTTTCATTGGTCAGTACAGATGGTGTGATAATGCTGTTTTCATTGGATGGTAAAGATCATGTGATAATAATGCACTGTTCAATTGGATGGAAAAAAAGAGGTTATTAATAAAATGTTTCATTGGCTGGAACAGGTCATGTGATATAGTTTCCAGGTTAAAAAAAAACAAAAACAACAACAAAAGATCACGTTTCAGACACTTGTTTCTTGTTTGACTTGTTTATGATTAACACTTAGAAGTGCTAAGCAATTTTTTTAACAGCAGATGACATTTAGATTTTTTGATTGGTGCTTTCTGGGCTTTAACCCTTAACTCTCATCCTGCTGAATGAATTAATGTAGCCACAACCAATTCTGACTATCAACCAATCAAATTATTAATTACAATATATTCCTTAAGTTCATAAACAGCATGATAAACAGTGTAGATTCTGATCAGAAGCCATCTGATCTGAATCTACACTGTTTGCAGGGGCAGGGGTTGTCCTGTTAAGCTGGATAGGGGTGAAGATGCCAAGAAAAGCTGCTTTTGAAAATGTCTGTTTATGCTGTCTGCTGCATCTTCTTGCAAACATTTAAAAAAAAAAGAAAGATTGCATACAGACAGACAGTGTGCACCCGGATCAGACTGCTCCTGAGCAGTCTGATCTGTGTCCACGCTACAACTATGACTTTTGAAGTGTCCAGCAATAATCAAAGCAGACCATAATTTTTTGGGTTTGGCATATTAAGGGTTAACATGCTTTAGAAATTTCACCATGCTGCAAATGACTGCTTGCTTTGTCATTACTTTTCTTGAACACTGGGCTTGACATTCTATTTAAACTACCAATATCTTCTTAGCTGTTGATAGGAGGACTGAAAATACGTTCATAGCAACAGATTGGGTGGACATTTTGTGTTATTTGAGGGATAGTTTTCCTTATTTCTCCATATAAACCTATGTTGTGGGTATTCATTAGAACCGCCTCGCCGAGGCGGTTCTAATGAATACCCACAACATAGGTTTTTATGGAGAATTGACAAAAACTATCCTTCAGTTATAACAAAATACCAAGCTTAACAGTGAAGCTATGAATTGACTTTGCAGTCTAGCATATAACCCCACCAAACTGTACAATTTTTGTACAGCCACTCAGCTGCCTTATCTGTTATGATAATCATTTAACCAATTTCACTAACCCCAAAATATTTATTTTAACCAGCAGGATATCTGATCACATTTCTACTTTCTTTCTCTATTTTAAAGTTTTACCAAATACTGTATATACTGACAAATACTGACCAGTGTTGGTTAGCAGTTAGATAGATTTGTTGTATTAGGAAAGGTGGACAATTTTTTAGCTCACCAGAGCCGACGGCTCCGGGGGATCTTATAGTATAGGCAGTGGTCCGTTATCGTCTGCGTCCGCACCGACATTTTCAAACAACATCTCCTCTGAAACTACATGGCCAATTGCATGTGGAGCATCTATGGGAAGGGGAAACGAAATTTTGTTCGTGAGGTCCGGGTCACATGACCAATATGGCCGCCCATATGGGGAAAACCTTTAAAAATCTTCTTCTCAGGAACCGAATGGCCGATGACCTTGAAACTTGGTTTTCAGCATCGGGAACTCGAGGGCCCTTTCAAGTTTGTTCAAATGATGACCTTTGGTTGAGCTTGACCTGGTTTACGGCCAGGTCAAATTTGGTCACTTAGACATTTGTATGGAAAAAAGTCAAAACAGTGGATTTTTGATTGCATGGTAGCTTGTGGCATCACACATGATATTTGCAATCACCTGAATCCCAAGTTTATCAATTCAAAAGGTCAAGGTCATATACTGACCTTTGTCCTGGATGGCTCAGATTAAGTATTTTTATCTTCTTCTTCGGTTGTTTGAAGTCAAATACAATGAAAAGCGTCTTTGAGAAGTGGGGAAAAATGTATTTGTAAATACAGAATCACATGACCAATATGGCAGCCATGCCCATATATGGTAAAAACCTTTAAAAATCTTCTTCTCAGGAACCGAATGGACGTTGACCTTGAAATATGGTATGCAGCATCGGGGAATCAGGCCCTACCAAGTTTGTTCAAATAATGATCTTTGGTTGACCTTGACCTGTTTTACGGCAAGGTCGTATGTGGTCACTTAGACATTTGTATGGAAAAAGGCTAAACAGTGGATTTTCTGATTGCATGGTATCAATTCCAAAGGTCGAGGTCATTTACTGACCTTTGTCCTGGGTGGCTCAGATTAGGTATTTTATCTTCTTCTTCACTTAAACGCCTGGATTGATTGGAACCATATTATATGCGGAGCCTCAATGGGAATGCATGTGTGGGGGGGAGGGGGGACAAAAATTTGGTAAGAACCTTTAAAAATCTTCTCAGGAACTGAATGGCCAATTACCTTGAAACTTGGTATGCTTGTAACAGGTCGACCGTGTGGCTCGGTAGCTCAGTCGGTAGAGTGTTCGCACGGTATGCGAGAGGCCCTTGGTTCGAGTCCCGGTCAAGTCATGTTCTTTTTCCACCCCTGTGACATTTGGTGGCCAGTATGGGTCCAGCACCGCGTCTGAGGGCATGAAAGAGTATGAAAATAAGTCTCGCAGCCGGACTAGATAGGACTTAGAGATTCGGGACGAATCTCATTAGGAATCTCATTAGGCAGGGGGAAAATGTAACAGGTCGACCGTGTGGCTCGGTAGCTCAGTCGGTAGAGTGTTCGCACGGTATGCAAGAGGCCCTGGGTTCGAGTCCTGGTCGAGACATGTTCTTTTTCCACCCCTGTGACATGCAGCATCGGGGTCTCGGGTCCTACCAAGTTTGTTCAAATGATGACCATTTGTTGGCCTTGACCTATTTTACGGCCAGGTCAAATTCGGTCACTTAGACATTTGTATGAAAAAAGGCAAAACAGTGGATTTTCTGATTGCTTGGTAGCGTGTGGCATCAGAAATGATATTTGCAATCAGCTGAATCCGAGTTTATCAATTCCAAAGGTCAAGGTCATTTGCTGATCTTTGTCCTGGATGGCTAAGATTAAGTATTTTTATCTTCTTCTTTATTTAAACTGCTTGGTTGATTGAAACCAAATTACATGTGGAGCCTCTATGGGAAGGGGAGAACGAAAATTTGTTTGTAAGGACAGAGTCACATGACCATTATGACCGCCATCTCAATATATGGTAAAAACCTTTAAGTTTCTTCTTTTCAGGAACCAAACGGCCTATGACCTTGAAACTTGGTATGCAGCATCGGGCTCTCAGACCTTACCAAGTTTGTTCAAATTATGACCTTTGGTTGACCTTGACCTGTTTTACTTCTAGGTCAAATTTGGTCACTTAGACATTTGTGTGGAAAAAAAGCAGAACAGTGGATTTTTTTCCGATTACATGGTAGCTTGTGGCATCAGAAATGATGTTTGCAATCAGCTAAATGTGAGTTGACTGATTCCAAAGGTCAAGGTCATTAACTGACATTTGTCTTGGATAGCTCAGATTCAGTATTTTTTTTTTTTTTTTATCTTCGTCTCCACTTAAACTGCTGGGTTGATTCAAACCAAATTACATTTGGTGCCTCTATGGGAAGAGGGAACAAAAGTTTGTTCGTAAGAACTGGGTCACATGACTAATATGGCCACTATGCCCATTTACCCTCAAACCCCTCTCACCCTTGTGTTTCTGGAGTGCACACTTCCATTACTGAAGGTGGGCACGTCCATTCTACTAACTAGGGCATCTATGGTGAATCTCTGAATGGTAAGCAATATATATTCCGATAACATGGCTCAGAGCCATCATATCAGGATATAGACTGCTTGCATAAGTACCTGTTTTGTTTGTTTGTTTGTTTGTTTGTTTGTCTGTATTATCGTTTAACGACCCAGTCAACACTTTTTAGGTCATTTTAAGCCAGTCAGTTTTCCTATCCTCATTTTTTCCTGGGCAGGCTTATACGTATGCGGTTAACCAGTACAGTGGACATTCTTTCACCAGAAACTGACAACTACCCTTCTTGAATCAGCATAAGGAAGACATGATCATGGAACAGATTACATTATCAATCTCTACGAAAGAATGTTGCCGACCCGGCTGGTGTCGAACCTGCAACCTCTTGATCACCAAGAAAGAAAAACTACATTTATCTAGTATTTTTTTTTGGGGTCGATTTTTTTTTTGTCGTTCGACCCAGTTACTAAGCATGGAAACTTTTTCTTGACTATCATTGATTTGTAATAAATCCAGGTAGCGGTTATTTATAGAAAATAGCTGCGCTATTCTTATCGCTGTGAGGTCAGAGTGTTGCATTAGAGGATTATATACAGAATCTGGACAGGAACCAATCACTGTGTTTGGCAAACAGTGAAGATCCAGATCAGGGTCGACACTGTTTGCTTAAAATACTGGAATAAAAGGGACAAACAAAAAACAGTTTAACTATTTTCTCGGTCTACATACCCACCAGTGTTGTCAGTTGTGCTTTGATTGGTTCAATTTGATTTAGCTTTTTGCCATTGTCAATATTTTAGGTAGTATAATTGACCTGGTCAATGTTAGAAAGGTTCCAAAAATTTCAAATTGCTCACTCAGAGAATTTATCTCTGCAGGATCAGTTACTAGGTAATCCATATACTGTTAAATAAATAAACTACTTGGGAAAGCCAGAAACTGGCAAAAATCGAGAAATCTGGGGTTATATTCTGAAGTGTTTGGGTAATTTATATTTTATTACAGGAAAAACATACATATGTTTTAGGGGCTGGTTAGAAATGCTTCAGAGAGACAACTCTGACCAGTCCCTAAAACATGTTTTCTGAGAAAAATAAATAAATAAAAATTATGTACCCGTACATCACTCAGATTTATTCCTGTGTGTTTTGTAATGTAATAGCAACAAAAATATAGAGACAATGTCAGAAAACTATAGCCATACCGTAATTCTCTGTGTATACCACGCACTCATCTATAACACGCACCTCAATTCTGAGTCCAAGATATGTGAAAAAAAAAATTCCAGTCAAAAACACGCACATGCTTTTCCCAAGTATCACAGAATGCTTTTCTCAGACGCCATTTTGATTGAAAATGAAAGTACACGAATTTTGATTGGCTACTATCAAAATAGCCTGACTGGTTATAGGTATATTTCCTAGTAGTTATAGAATAGAATAGTGGTTAGTTTCTCTCTTGCAGCATAGGCAGTTCTCCCTTTACCCATAACGGTGGTGTGTGACAAGGTGACATTTTAAGGGTGCGGTTATTCATTTGTTATGAAAGATGACAATGCGTTTTCCCAGTTTTCTTTCACAAGGAAAGATAGAAACAGGTTTCTTTCCAAAGGTAAAATTGTGACAACATGCCTCCAAGGCAGGTGCTCCATAGCGTTATAGGGTTCGCCGGTCATCCGGGTACTTTCGTTTGTCACGTGATAGCAACGAGCACGCGGGTGAATACAAACGCCATTTTGAATAAGCAAATAGTGTAAATAAAACCCAAGTCACTAGCATATTTCTTACAATTTTGATAAAACATGCCAAAAATCTGTAGTGCAGGTGGTTGTACAAATCATCATTTACAACTGGATAAAAAGCTATCGTTCTATCAGTTCCCAAATGGAGAAAAACATCCAGAGAGACGGGTCTCGGTGGATAAGGGCCTGCAGTCGCCAGAACGCTGATGGTTCAGACTGGATTCCTACATCAAAATATGTTTACATGTGCAGTGAACATTTTATAACAGGTAATTGATTCAAAATACATTATTCTTTGGGCCATGCTTTGTTGATAATGAACTGAAATTGTCCTTTCTATTGGTAAAATTGTCTGTTGATTTCTCTCTAGTGCTCGTATTTCTCCCTTTCAACAACATATCTGCACTTACCGAGGCGATCCCTTGGAACATCACCACAGGTGTTGGATGAGTGACTAAATTTAGAAATTGATTGTAATTAACTTTAAAGTGTAGAAAAAAACCCTCCTTACTGCCAGTCTGGGTGTGCTAAAGAAGATGAACAGGGGTCCTAAAATGAATGCCTCTGATCTAAAGGTCAAAACAACAACAAGGTCTTTAGAATGTGTGCCTTGTAAATGAACTAAAAAACTAGCCTGTCCCCCTAGCCTTGGCATAACCTCGGATCTGGGTTCACACTATTTGCAGAAATGATATATGACATGCAAACAGTATGGACCCAGATCAGATGAGCAGTCTGATCTGGGTCCACACTGTTTGCAGAAATGACTTAAAGCTGGAGCGCTTTGGTGCAGTGGTAGCGCATCGGATTAGTGATCAACAGGTTGCGGGTTCGAGCCTCACGCCGACCAAAGTGTTTTGCTCTTGAGCAAGGCACTTCATCCACATTGCTTAAACAAAAAAAAATAGAAAACAGAAAGTACTGGTTACCACCCAGGAAATCTTGCTCGTAATGCTCAGATGTGAGCGAGTAGCAGTAATAGGAGAAAAAAAAAGAAAAGCTACCAGCAGTCAACGATTTTTTACACACAAACAGTGTGGACTCAGATCAGACAGCTCCTCTTAGCAATCTGATCTGTGTTATTTTGACAATAAACAGAATGTCAAACCTACCTTGACACTTGGATAGAGTATATTTCCCGAGTCCATGACACCTCCGAATACACAACACTTGACACTAGTCCGTAGACATCGGTTATCAGGCAGCTGTTATTTCACTAAATGGAAATTTCCCGCCTCGGTATTCTTTACTTTTAATCATTTTTACTTACAGTAACATGCATTTTCAGGAAAAAAAAAACGATTTTATTCCATGTAATTGATAGCGATCTAAAGGGTAATTGCCGGTCGCTCTGTTATTGTTTTCACCTCAAAAATGGCGGCATATCGGTTGCTACGGGCAGTGACGTGACGCCGGCGAACCCTATTGACAGAAATTTCTACAGGTAGATTGAGTATCTGGTTATTCACACGTTCTCTATGCTAATCCCATAATTAACACCTCAGCGTGAGTCAAACATCTCACTCAATTAAAGAAGCCCATTTTGCATTTACTGTTAATAAAACGGTGATTCATGCCTGACTTCAAGGAACCCGATTTCCTGTGCAATTTGAAACTTTGTTGACATGCATTAACTATCATAATTAATCAGAGTTCCCACTCACACAAAATCTTACATGAATCACGCAAAGAAAATAAAAATCACGTACGATTTTTTTCCGTCGGGCGAGATTCTGCGCGTCCGAAATTGACTGGGGCGAACCGGCCGATTTTTTTCGAGCGTCCGAAATTGACGGGGCCGAATCGGCCGATTCGCTGAAATAGATTTGGGACAAGCCGCAGACTTGAATCCGTCGCATAGTAGAGCTTCCGCGCATCCGAAATTTACTGGGGCGAACCGGCCGATTTTTTTCGAGCGTCCGAAATTGACGGGGGCGAATCGGCCGATTCACTGAAATAGATCTTTGACAACCCGCAGACTTGAATCCGGCGCATAGAACTTCCGCGCATCCGAAATTGACTGGGGCGAATCGGCACGCAATTGGTAAATGACGTCATCGGACCCCAGCAACCCCACACGTGTCTATTGTTTTATCTTAATGGGGCGTATCTCTTTCATAAAAAATTGTTTGGAAACGGTAGAAAAATTCTCGATAGCAAAACGGTAGTGGAAAACAGCGCTTTCTGTAAGCTCCGTGTCAATAACCAACACCAGCATACAGATGTGTTAACACAATTTAAAGCGTTCAACTTTTCTCGCCAAGCGTCTGCTATTTGGCGCCAAAACATAATCATTCACGAGATAGTAGAATAGTCGTAGCAACTCGTCTTAGGAGCAATTAAATAAATTTCACATTGATTGCGGATTAAATTTTATGATCGGGGAATAAACGCAAATTAGAGACATAACTTGACCATATTTTCACACCTTATCGACATGCACCGCAGGGTGGCAATTATATGACAGGGATTTACAATAGTGTCATAATTGAACTGTTATAAATCATCAAACAGAGTAAATCCAAATCAGATGTCTGCAGCGTCTTTCTGAGGTGTCTGATCTGGGACTGCACTGTTTGCCGATGTCCCAAAAAGGGATGAAAGGTTGATGTTTGAGATAGGAATATTGATTGCATTTTTAATGGTATGAATGATTCAATGAATTAATATGTCAAACAAACTTTGAGGGTCTCAAAGTGTCACATTATATTTGTAATGGGTTTTCGTGACCTGCCGACTTTTCGAGAAAAACAATGTCATTTTTCTATGCCATTGTATTACACGCAGGGGATTTTTTTACCGTTTTCTTGGTGAAAAAAATGCGTGGTATACACAGGGAATTACGGTATATATACCACACTTTTTGTTGGCACCCAAAGCAGAACCGTACAGTTGTGTTATAGCCAAATAAAAATGTGTAGATTATATAGAAAAATTACCAGTAATGGTCATTTTTCTTAATAATCTATACATTTTATAGATTTATGGTCATTTCCTATATGATTTATACATTTTTGGTATCCTTCTTTCAGCGGTATTACATGTGTATCCAAAATTCTGTTTTGTTTGTTTGTTTGATTTGAGGTTTAACGTCCCAGTCAACACTGTAAAGGTCATTTTGGAGACATTGCTTCCAATTTTGTGGGACTTTTACCCGACATTGAGATGAAATGACATCTCAAGCCCTGTCGCCCAATGAAACCAATAGGGTTTATTAGCACGGACGGTCCACTTCGCACCGCGGTTCCTGGACAGGCTTAGATCCTCTAAGCGGTTTACCAGTACTAGTGTGCGGGCCGAATTCAGCTCTGTGTGGAAGCATCATGCAGGCCATATATTTCTTCAAGCCCCTTTGGGCGGGGGCCGACCGAAATTCTGTTATAACCAACTGTATTGTAATTAGCCATACAAATGTTGCTCTGAAAATTGTCACCATGTTCTCCCAACTAACATTCTGTTGGTGATTAAGCATAGCAACAGATAAGGTGTTTTTTTCTATATAATAATTGAAGGATAGTTTTCCTTATTCCTCCATATAAACCTATGTTGAGGGTATTCATTAGAACCGCCTCGACGAGGCGGTTCTGATGAATACCCTCAACATAGGTTTTTATGGAGAACTGACAAAAACTATCCTTCAATTATCACAAAATACCAACCTTATCTGTTGTTATGATTAGAAAATCCATAGAAACGGAAAATGAGGGTATTTGGTGACAAGTCAATGGAAATTGTTGTCAATATTCCATAAATGGTATGATGTGGGTATTGATTAGAACCGCCATGGCAAGGTGGCTCTAATGAATACCCACGACATAGGTTTACATGGAGAAATAAGGAAAATGAACTTTTAAATATCACCCTCTTTATCTATTGCTATGTAATTTGAACCATCCCTGATTTTTTTTTTTCATTTTTATGCAACATCATTGCATTGTGTTATTTAATAGCTAAACTACTTTTTGACATTATCCTTTGTCGGTTGATAACCCAAAGTTATAAAGTGCAGAAGCTTTTCAAAGCTGAAGTCCACATGACTATCACCGACTTGTCAGGCATATTGACAATGATTTTTACAGCATACAGCCACACTAGTCTTGTCACTGTGAGGTCATGGTGTTGTGTAAGAGGGTTTTCTTTAGAATTTGGACTGGAATTATACATATGTTGTGTTTAGCAAACAGTGTAGACACAGATCAGACACTGCAAAATGCAGTGTCTGATCATGGTCTACACTGTTTGCAGTCAGTACAAGGCTCTTAACTCATTTTAACGCTCTCCATGCTGGATATTTTTTCAGCAGACAACATGAAAACAGGATTTGGCATTTCGTGTAAATTGTCTCCTGTGGAGACATTTGACGTCAAGTCCTGTTTTCTGGAGACAGTTTGTATGAGATGTCAAGACCTGTTTTCTGTTAAAAATAAGTAAAATATCAACAATTTGTTGTCAGAGAGAGGAAGAGATTGAAAAAAAAAAAAACCTGTGTTTTACACAATGGGCATTATTAGTTGTTGATCAAAAGTAAATGTCCAGCTTATGGAAAAATTGACGGTATGCTAGAAGGAAGACACTGCATCTAGAAACTAGAAATTATTGCTCATTGCTCATTTATAAGAGTTATTATTATAAGAGTATGACAGTTTCCCAGAATTCTAGCATTATATTGAAAGGTACTTGCTAAATAGCAAACAGTGCAGATGACAGTCTGATCAGGGTCTACTCAGTGTGTTGCAGCACTGTCGACTTAACATTGCTGGAATTCTTGAATTTAGGCAACCCAAAAATTAAGACCAGATGTACTGTAAGACAACTGCTGTGCAGTCGCTCAACTGGTCTTACAGTTTGAGTTTTTACCTGTACATTACAATGTAAGACCACCCAAAATTAAGACCACCTTGGCTTAAAGGGTGGTTTCTGCATGCTTCAAAATTTCTATTAAGCCCACCTCTTTAGACCACTTCTGGGCAGTCCCAGAAGTGGTCTTAATAGCTGAAATTTTACCTGTACATTACAATGAAAGACCACCAAAACTATTAACCCTTTTTGTACAAAATGGAATCTTCCTCCTTATATACAGTAGGAGTTCATTTCAAAATTTAGGGTTGTCAAGTTGTGTTTTCTTCAAAATTTATTTGGAAAATGGCTGAACTTTTTGCAAACATTGTAGGCCCTGATAAGATGTCATCTTCTGCGGCATCTAATCTAAGCGGGCCCTGTTTGCCAATTACCTATTTTGGGGTTTCCGGTACAAAATGGGTTATCCTTCAAATGCTATATATGTGCAGATAGCATTCCAAAGCATGCCAGCCCATTGGAGGCCTTGGGAAGAATAGTTCATAAACTAATCCCATTTAGGGAGATGGGGGTAGCCCCTATGTGCTTTTAGCGCCCCATTACTTAACAAAATCAATCAAGTCAAGTCATTCCAAAGTTTATCTCATTTTTCAGTGAAAATAAGGCTTGACATTTACTGTGAATTGTCTGCTGGGCAGACAATTCACATGAAATGTCGAGCCTTATTTTTGCTGAAAAATAATGAAAAAAAAAAGTCAGTTTGCCATCTGCTCTGGAATTATCTGTGGAGTTTGAAGGGTTATGAGTGTTTTCAAACAGACAGCCCCAATTGGTTTCTCTTTCTTACTTCATATTTAACCCTTATCCTGCTGAATAATTAAATTAACCACACCTATTTCTGAAACTCCGCCATTCAGATTGCATTATGTTATGTTTTAACTGCATGAAAAACAGTGTAGTTCCTGATCAGATGGCGTCTTCAGAAGCCATCAGATCTGGATCTTCAGTTTGCAAAGGTAGGGGTGGTCGTGAACAGCAGTATAAGGAGGGGGGATTGACATTAGATATAGATCATCTGCCGGGGCAGGCAAGTCGTGTGTCAATCCTTATTTTCTTTGAAAAATAAGACAAAAGAAAGATTTGAAAATGTTGTTTTCTGTTCATTATTAGCACTTTAAGGATAAAGAACACCTCAATTATGAGACCACCTTTGTGTGGTCCCACAATTGGACCCACAATTGGTTTGATACATTCCTCCCTTCCACCAGGCTTGCTTGTAGAAATAGATTGGGCTGCATGGCCTTGCCCAACTGTAAGCCAATATCAGTTGGACGCCCCAGTGACGCAAGATGCATGACACCTTTGTCTCACCAACTACCCACTACCCCTACCCCTAGCCCCCAAGCCCCTCCCTCCCCCACCCAATGCTGACTGGAGAAGGGCATTTGTCAGTTTCTAATGAAAGAATGTACAGTGTACTGGTTAAGCCTGCCCAGGAAGTGTTGTTAGGTAAACTTACTGGCTCAGTATGACCTAAATAAATTGACTGGGCCATTAAACTCCAAACGAGTAAACTCCTACGATTTGGTGCAATTTTCCATAAGCTGGCATCACTCTCTTGTTCTTGTTAAAAAATGTTTTCTGTGTTCTTTTATACTTTTTGCTTAGAAAATTTTCATTTACAACTTTGTAGCAGTTACTAATTTCCGTAAATCCTAAAAATTCGGGCACCTTGAGGACATGCTGTAATTCTCCTAAATTTTCAACTAATTTGTTCCTTGTTCCAGCAGGGAGTCCAAAAGATGCAGACAGAATGGCAAACAGTGTAGACCCTGATCAGACTGCTCCTTCAGGAGCAGTCTGATCTGGGTCTGCACTGTTTGCTTAGGGCTACCAGTCCCAGTACTTAGGATCATTACAGTATCCTTTTCGTGTAGAAATATTAGCATATTTTTTGTTTTTCTCTACAAAATATTTTATTGTTAATGCATTGGGAACTAAATTTTTGCTTACCAAACCTTGTAGGCACTTGGTTGAAATAAGCGGAAAAAATAAACAAAATAATAAATTAAATAAACCAACTCATAAAATAACCAATGTATATCAGATTATTTCCCGAAATGTAACGTTTTAAGCTTCAAGCAATTTTGCAGAGCATTGATCATTCAAAATTATTGTATTGTTTAGAGAAAATCAGGCTTGACATTTCATGTGACTCATCTGCTAAGCGGATGCACATGCCATGCAAATCCTTGTTTTCTCAGAAAAATGAAAACAGAAAATTAAAAAATGTGATCTTCCTTAGTTACAGTTGGAATTTTAAAGGTTGAATAATTGTGTAACTAGCCGTGCTAACATGTATTAGAGAATAGGAGAGTACAAATTTGGGTAAAATGAGGAAAAAATATTATAAAGACTGTAAAAATTAAGCTCTTATTCAGGTCTGGAAAACCCAGCTTCTATTTGTTACACAGTGGCTAGGATTTGAAGGGGATTTTAACATTGAAAGGGGAGGTGACTACATGTATTTCAAAAATATTTAATTAAGTCTCCTTAATCAATAGAGCTATGATCTTAAAGGAAAGAATTTGCTCCTTTTTGCTCCTAAGGAGCAAATTCTTTCCTTTAAGAGTAGACCCCTTTGCTGCAGAAGCTTCCCACCTGCTGTTGTCCACATGATTATTGCTCACCATGTACAAAGTCAAGGTAACGGCTATTTATAGCAGCACACTCCTCCTTCCTGTGACATCAGAGTGCTATTTAACTATAACATCAGATTGTGTACTGGGAAATTGGCAAACAGTGTAGACCCAGATCAGATGCCGCAGAATGCTGCATCTGACCTGGGTCTGCACTGTTTCATTTGAAACTGGAATTTTAGGATTAACTCATTTTGTACCAGAAACCCCTAAACGGGTACCCTGGGAAACAGTACAGGCCCAGATCAGACTCCGCAGAACGTGGAATCTGATCCGGGCCTCCACTGTTTGCTAAAAGTTCAGTCATTATCCAAATAAATTTTGAAGAAATACAACCGGACACCCCTAAATTTTGAAATGGGCTCCTGCTATATATAAGGAAAAAGATTCCATTTGGTACAAAAAGGGTTAAGTAAAACAGTCTATGTCTCAGTTCATGGAAATTTTCCCAACCTACACTCGGAAACAATCCACCCACCAGCGCTGGCAGTGCTTTGATCTAAAATTTGAACAAGAAAAATTTACTGTTCGGTGTCTTGTCAAGAAATAGCTGGAGGAGTGTGGCAAGCACTGTGGACCCTGATGAGGTACTGTGGTCTGGAATTTCCCATCAGGCTCTACACTTTGCTCAAGCCTGCCTTTCCAATTACTTACGGTAAATATGATAGTAACTCAGCATGGTGCTGCAATTCTTAGGTGCATTACGGTAATCTCCCAAGTTGTAACCCGAGGCTATGTCTGAGATAATTTCTGTAGGATTGGAAATAAAGTGCATATTCTTGGGAGAGAAAATAATCAGAATCGGATATTATTGACAGCAAGGTGTCACAGATTCTGTTTTGAGGAGTAAAGGTACTTTTAAAGTGCGGTTCTAACGAGCACCTACAGTCTTCTTTGGAAGCAAAAATGAGAAAAATATCACCAGTGGATATGTTAAGAGACGTAGGAAATCTTGATCTCAAGTGAGAACGTTATCCTTTGTTTCCTTGTTTTACATTAAAACACATGTTGTGGGCACTCATTAGAATCTGATAGTTGATCAGATAATCTTGGTTTAATATTTCTTATTTCTTTAGTGAAACTTAGTCATGATTTCTCCTTACACTTGCCTCGTTGAGGCTACGCTAACAGTGAAAGTGCTAAACGCATTATTTCTATAAGGAAATATGGACACCATAAAAATAAAAAAAATTCGGTCACCTTGAGGAATTGCTGTAATCTAAAGTTTTAACAAATTTCCCTCGGAGTCCAGAAGGTGCATACGGAATGGCAAACAGTGTAGACCCTGATCAGACTGCTCCTGCAGGAGCAATCTGATCTGGGTCTACACTGATTGCTAAGGCCTGTCTGTCCCAATACTTAGGATCCTTATGGTAATTAACCTTTTACCAATTTTTGATATGAAGTCCAAAATAAAAGACGCAAGCAAACAGTGCCCAGATCAGATGCTGTGCTCTGGGATGTCTGAGATGCCATGCTCTGCAGTGTCTTGTCAGGATCTTAACTGTTTGCAAAAAGGTACAGCCATTCTGTTTATTAATTTCAGAAAGATAACTTTATCTGACACCCATAAAATTGAAAGTTGGCTTTTTCAGTATGTAAGGTGGAAATATATATGGGCAACTAACAGTTTAGCAATGCAACATCTCTTGTAGGTTCATTAAAGTGGAAATACGTCGAAATGAAACGCTGAACAAGAATTTGCATCAAAAGTAACATGTTTGTCAAAGGTACAAAGAAACAGTTATCTGAACAAGCGAATTACTCTCCTCACAGAAAGTGGGACAGAGCTTAGCGATTGTCAAGAAATGTATTACCACTGCAATCCTGCCTTCTTTAGTGTCGCACTGCATATTAAAAAATGTTTACTTAAGTCATTTGTCTGAAAGTTTCGGCCAATTAACTGTAAAGGACTAGCTACACTGTCGTTCTGCCGACATTGCGGCCATATCTAATACCTGTTAGAAGCACTACGGTCTGACAAAGCTTTTGGCCCATCTTTGATTTGCACAGCAAACAGCATGAAAAGCAAGACGGGGAGAGTTGTTATTGCTAAACTGCTGGTTGCATGGTTGTAACTGTGTTTCTCCTCAATATCTGCAGCTGTTCTAAGTGACATGTTCTGAAAATCTGGTTCTTTGATCTGTTAACCCTTGACCTGCTGAATATTTAAATATGCCATACCCACCACTGATTATCAACCAATCGGAGTTCTCGATGCAAACCATTGCAACAAATTCATAAACTGAATGACAAACAATGAAGATCCTGATCAGATGGCTTCTTCAGAAGCCATCTGATCTGGATCTACATTGTTTGAAAGCTAAGATATATCTGGGCTCAGCAGGACAAGGGTTAAAATGTTGCTTCTATGTTCTGGCCAGTGGGTCATCACTACATTACTGTAGAACTTCAGAGGCCCAAACACTGGATGGCCCATTTTCCTTCTCTGATTCAAATTTGTTATGGGAATTCTTCCTATGGGATTCTTCCTACGGGAATTCTTCCTTCAGCTCAGGATCACAAGCATTTAGGAAAAGTTTACCGTAAAAATTCTAAAAATTCGGACACCTTGAGAACTTACAGTAATTCTCCACAAAATTTAATAAGTTTGTTTCATGATCCAGCAAGGAGCCCTAAATTTGCAGAGGGAATGGCAAACAATGTAGACCTTGATCAGACCGCTCCCTCAGGATCTGCACTGTTTGCTTAGGCCTATCTGTCCCAATACTTAGGATCGTTACGGTAGTAAGATTTTCATGTTTTATCTTGAGAATGTATGTTGTGTGTGCTCATTAGAATCGCCTCCTAGAGACCTTTCTAATCTTGAAAATGTATGTGCTCATTGGAATCGCCTCGCCTCACAGAGGCGACACAACATACACACAACTTGCACACAACATACCTTTATGTACTATATTATACATACACAAGCTACAGAATGAGGCATCACAGGTAGATCTAATTCTATTTTTATTAACCTTGGTTCTAGGGAGTTTGCTTATTGTTTAACCCATTGCATGCCTGGAAACTCCCTAAAGTGGGGGGGGGGGATGGGTACCTTGGCAAATAGTGCAGGCCCAGATCAGACGCTGCAGAATGCGGCATCTGATCAGGTCCTGCACTATTTGCTCACAGAATTTTCCATCAAAAATAGAATAAAAACGAAAAAAATAGGCCCGACAACCCCAAATGACAAATGAACTTGTCCAAGATATAGCAATGGAAGAGTCCACTAGTATACAGTGGGTTAAAGTAACTATAGATTCATCAACCTCTAATTCATTATTAGCTCAATATGAGTGAAAGGGCCTTAGCATAACAATAATATTAATAATTTATTTATACCAGATCGAAAAGACATCACGAAAACACAAACACGCCTATATAATTCTGACCGCCTTTAATCCCACTTTTATACAATAAAACTGGGGTTCGGAAGGGTAAACCTTATTTTACTTTTTTCTCCTCTGAAATATAGTTTCTGGGTACTCGTTAGAACCGCCTGGATTAGGCGGTTCAAACTTGTACCCACAATCTATATGTTTTGTAAAAATAAGAAAAATATCACTTTTTCATACTAAAATTTTCATTTTTTCGGTGGTAAAATTAACACTGTATTTATATAGGTGTGTTTTCGTCCTGTATCACTAAATTCTCCTGACCTCATGCCATGATATAGTAAACCCTCTGTGACTCGAGCCACCCTGGCTCGAACCACCCCTAAAGGGAACACCCTCCCATTGTCCCTAAGCCTTTGAGCCATTGAAGTTCACATGTACTTTGAAGCTGGTATAATTTCATTAGTGTTTTGAGCAGTTATGATTATAAATAAGTTACGTTAGTAAGTTATTGTTTTGAGTGCATCTACGCAATCGGAGAAAATGGCAGAACATGCGGGATTAACCCTTTTTGTACCAAATGAAATCTTCCTCATTACATATAGCAGGAGTCCATTTCAAAATTTAGGGGTGTCAGGTTGTGTTTTCCTCAAAATCTATTTGGAAAATGGCTTAACGTTTTGCAAACAGTGTAGGCCCTGATCAGACGCCGCGTTCTGCGGCGTCTGATCTGGGCCTGCACTGTTTGCCAAGGTACCCCTTTAGGGGTTTCTGGTACTGAATGGGTTAAGGGTTTTGAATGTGGATTGCAGCTGAAAGGGATGTTAAAAAGTGTTTGTTTTCTTTTTTGTCTAGATTGTTTAATGAGCCAATACAAAAATATAAAATTTGAAGAACTTTTTGATGACCCTTCTTTCTTCTAAGATCCGTTGAAAGTGAATGGGTATGCTTCCAAGGGAGTTCAGTTTACTTTGGAGTAAGGGATCGTGGTGAGTGGGGTACTCTTATAAGGAAATGATTTGCTGTCATGGTATCGCCAGCCTGCAATCAAAGAATAAGCACTGGTGGATCATTTGTTCCTGAATGAGGTCTAGAAAAATTGTCCTAAGACTGGACTTACACTGGACTTACAGTGTTTTGTTTAAACCTTAAATTCCTGTACTTCAGGCACTGTGTAGAACCTGATCAGACACTTTTACACTGGTTCCAAATGTCAAATAACCAATTATATATTGAAAAAAAAAACACTTTCCGGTACCTGAGAGTCATTTATGTTCATTGCACCCTGTGTATTAAACAGTACACAAAACATTTTTAGCTCCAGATAAAGCTCTTTTTTTTCACTTGAAAAATACTGATACTTTTCTTACTTCTGCATGTAAACGTATGTTGTGGGTACTCATTAGAAGCGCCTCACTGAGGCGCTTCTAATGAGTACCCACAACATTTGTTTACATGCAGAAATAAGAAAAATAACATGTTGATACCCCATCTTATCTGAGGTTATGACATTTAATTTGCACACAGTTTAATTTTATTGGTAAGTGATAATATCACATGGACAATAGCAATGGAAAGCTGGCAGTATTATTATCCCCCGCCGAAGGCGGAGGGATATAGTTTTGGCGTTGTCCGTCCGTCCGTCCGTCCCTCCGTCCTTCCGTCCGTCCGTCCGTCACACTTTGTCCGGAACCGTTTCTCAGCAACTATTGCATGGAATTAAATGAAACTTGAAATAAATATGTATTATTATGCTGTGGTGATGCACGCGCAATTTTTTTTCGGATTGACTTTTACATCCAGAGTTATGGCCCCTTGAATGATTGAAATTCTGGATTTTTCGTCGTCTCACTTTGTCCGGAACCGTTTCTCAGCAACTATTGCATGGAATTAAATGAAAATTGAAATAAATATGTATTATTATGCTGCAGTGATGCACGCGCAATTTTTTTCGGATTGACTTTTTACATCCAGAGTTATGGCCCCTTAAATGATTGAAATTCTGGATTTTTTCGTCATCTCACTTTGTCCGGAACTGTTTCTCAGCAACTATTGCATGGAATAAAATGAAACGTGAAATAAATATGTATTATTATGCTGCGGTGATGCACGCGCAATTTTTTTCTGGATTGACTTTTTACATCCAGAGTTATGGCTAGGGGTGTAACGATGCATCGATAGATCGATGCATCGCGATAGGGACTGCCTCGATAGCAATGCATCGATAGTACTTTGGACTATCGATAGCTATCGCCGATAGTTCACTCAACTATCGATAGTTTCGATTGTTTTTGTATTTTTCTTGAATATACTTTGAAAATATACCTGTACTGTTGTGTAATTACGCAAGTATTTTTGCTTAGAAAATCCATTCAGCTGTAATCAGGACAGACTGATAAGCCTTCACATATGTGCATGATGATCTGAGTCTTCGCTGGTCGCACATGTGTATCATGGTTTTTTGCCGTGTGGTGAATTTCTCGCGGCGATGAATTTCCCGCCGTCATTTTTGCACGTGCTGTTGAGGCAGTCAGAAATTTTCCCGCGTTTTTCAATAACAAAACGTCAATGATAGTTTGATCACGCGTTTGTTGCATGCAACTTTTTGAAAACATGACAGTGAAACCTGTGCGACATGTGAAGGCTCAGATCAGCCTGCGCAGTCATATATAAATGTTTGCTGTTTGTACTATCCTTGCGTAGTATAACTTCTGGGACAAACGCCATTTCCCTGTTCAGTTTCGAAGACATTTGCAAGATGCACAAGCTGATCTTTTGTATGAAGAAATGTTTGTTTTTTGCTGTGTGCTGACTTATTCATATAGGTAAATAAATGCGTAATAAATGACGGTATAATGCAGTTTAACTTGTTGTATATATGACTCTTTTTGTGCATAAGGACCAGACTATTAAACCACACTTTTGTGGTCTCATTAGAAATGCATTTCTCGAAAAATGCACAGAATGTGCATGCGAGTACATGATAGACTCAGATAAGTCGGCAAGTATGCACAAATGCATCAATAATGATGTCATCAGTCGGCTGGCCTGACCGATTGGGATTGAATTCTTGGGGGAATATTTAAGCAGACAAAGTTTTATTTTCCTGTTGTCGTCCTGTAGGGGGAAAAAACGTGCAGCGCGAGGCCTTAGGTCTCCATCTATCAAGTACTTTCTTAAGGTGATTCTGGACGTTTTGATGGTGGACACTGGACAACCTGGGACAAATTGGCGTTTTTATTTTTCGTGGGTCTTTCTGATTCTATTTTTGGTTGTCTTTGTATTATAATAGAGGGATATTCCAGAAAAAATAACATGTCGAAATGGCCAAATTTCATTACATGAAAACTTTGTTTTATTATTGCTGCTTGTCTTAGCTGTCTTTTGTGCAAGGACTAAATGTCCACAGAGTCAAAGAGCCTAGGTCAAGCCCTGTACATATTGCTAAATGAAAACACCGACATGATAATTGCTTTACTTCTATTTTGATAGTCTAGCTTTTGATGCTAACTTCAAATAAAAAATATGTAAGTTCAAGTTTTAATGCAGTTTGTTAGATTCATGTCGCCCTTAAAGAGGTGCTAAAATAGCGTGCTGTGATTACGTAATACTATGTAATAATCGGGTTACCTAATTAACTGAATCCACAGATTAATTTAACACAGGCGGCAAACATTAAAGAATCGGAGAACGATCAGCATGTGTCAGTTTTCACAAGCAGAAAATCTCAAACACTGCAAAGGTATTAAAGCTATGATAACCATCACTTACAGGCATATATACTGGAAGCAGCAAACTATTTTTAGGCGGTGGTGGGGATATATATAAAGAGCCGTCTCCCCATGATGTTTTTTTTTCTGGAATAGCCCCGAGGGAATGAATGCTGATATTGAAACACACAATAAACATACAATTTTAGGCCATTGGAATTTTCCTAACTCGTTCTGTCACTCTTAGCCATTTTATGTGAGTGATATAACATCTATGAATCATTTATAAGTGTTCCCGATAGTATCACGATAGTATCGTGATAGTATGCCACGATAGTGATAGTATCGTGATAGTAGTTTCCACGATAGCAATACTATCACGATAGTCAAAATGGGCATCGATAGTCAGCCCTAGTTATGGCCCCTTAAATGATCGAAATTCTGGATTTTTCGTCGTCTCACTTTGTCCGGAACCGTTTCTCAGCAACTATTGCATGGAATTAAATGAAACTTGAAATAAATATGTATTATTATGCTGTGGTGATGCACGCGCATTTTTTTTCCGGATTTACTTTTTACATCCAGAGTTATGGCCCCTTAAATGATTGAAATTCTGGATTTTTCGTCGTCTCACTTTTTTGTCGGGAACTGTTTCTCAGCAACTATTGCATGGAATTAAATGAAACTTGAAATAAATATGTATTATTATGCTGTGGTGATGCACGCACCAATTTTTTTCGGATTGACTTTTTACACCCAGAGTTATGGCCCCTTAAATGATTAAAATTCTGGATTTTTCGTCGTCTCACTTTGTCTGGAACCGCTTCTCAGCAACTATTGCATGGAATAAAATGAAACTTGAAATAAATATGTATTATTATACCCCCGCAAACGAAGTTGAAGGGGGTATATAGGAGTCAGCTTGTCCTCTGTCGTCGTCGGTCCGTTACAAAAAACTTTAACATTGCTCATAACTTCCTTATTCTTTGACCGATTTCTTTAATATTCACACACCACACACCTTGCCACTAGTACTTAAGATGGATATACACAAACCTGACCTTGACCTTTACATTGACCTTGAGGATGCGGGGGTATAATTGGCGCCCGTTAGGCGGCAGCTCTAGTTATGCTGCCGTGATGCACGCGCAATTTTTTTTTCTCAATTTTGGCCAGATATATTTTCTTGCCATTCTACACGAAAAACCCATTCGGCGGGGGATATCAATTCAACGAATTTGCTTGTTAACTCTTGAGTGGACCAACAAACAGTCAACCCCGAAAGGTTCAAACGCTGTAAAAGCACAACAATTTCCAATGCAATGATCTTTGGAGGTTTGTCTAGGCATATGTGGAGGTATGTCTAGGCATCTTTGGAGGTGTGTCTAGGCATCTTTGGAGTGTGTCTAGGCATCTTTGGAGGTGGGTCTAGGCCTCTTTGGAATGTGTCTAGGCATCTTTGGAGGTGTGTCTAGGCATCTTTGGAGGTGTGTCTAGGCATCTTTGGAGATGTGTCTAGGCATCTTTGGAGTGTGTCTAGGCATCTTTTGATGTGTGTCTAGGCATCTTTGGAGGTGTGTCTAAGTATCTTTGGAGGTGTGTCTAGGCATCTTTGGAGGTGCGTCTAGGCATCTTTGTAGGTGTGTCTAGGGATCTTTGGAGGTGTGTCTAGGCATCTGTGGAGGTGTGTCTAGGCATCTTTGGAGTGTGTCTTGGCATCTTTGGAGGTGTGTCAAGGCATCTTTGGAGGTGTGTCTAGGCATCTTTGGAGGTGTGTCTTGACATCTTTGGAGGTGTGTCTTGGCATCTTTGGAGGTGCGTCTAGGCATCTTTGTAGGTGTGTCTAGGGATCTTTGGAGGTGTGTCTAGGCATCTGTGGAGATGTGTCTAGGCATCTTTGGAGTGTGTCTTGGCATCTTTGGAGGTGTGTCAAGGCATCTTTGGAGGTGTGTCTAGGCATCTTTGGAGGTGTGTCTTGACATCTTTGGAGGTGTGTCTAGGCATCTTTGGAGGTGTGTCTAGGCATCTTTGGAGTGTGCATAGGCATCTTTGGATGCATGTCTAGGCATCTATGGAAGTGTGTCTAAGCACATTTGGAGGTGTGTGTAGGCATCTTTGGAGGTGTGTTCGTTTGATTTGAGGTTTAACGTCCCTGTATAGGCCATTTTGGTGATGTTGCTTCCAATTTTGTGGGAATTCTACCCGACAGTGAGATGAAATGACATCTCAAGCCCTGCCGCCCAATTAAACTTATAGGGTTTATAAGCATGGACGGTCCAACAGTGTGTCTAAGCACATTTGTGAGACCTTGGTTTGATTCTTTTTAAAACTTTTATTTCTCTGTATAAACATTGCACCTTTAGGTATTGTATCATACTGGGAACCCAGCTCTTTCAGAAAACATTTTGTGTCTTCCTTAATATCGGCGGGGGCCTACTTTTAACCCTTTTTGTACCAAATGGAATCTTCCACCTTATGTATAGCAGGAGTCCATTTCCAAATTGAGGGGAGTCAGGTTGTGTTTTCTTCAAAATTTATTCGAGAAATGGCTTAACTTTGTGCAAACAGTGTAGGTCCTGATCAGACACCGCGTTCTGCGGTGTCTGATCTGGGCCTCCACTGTTTGCCAAGGTACCCCTTTAGGGGTTTCTGGTACTGAATGGGTTAAAGGAAAGAATTTGCTCCTTTCTTTTCAGTGGGGCTCATTTTATGGAAAATCAAAAAGGATATTCCAAAAGTTGTCTCCCTTAAAAAATAGCCACAAAAACCTTCTTAAAGAAATGGATAAAATAAACTAAGGGAGATAACCAAGTTCTGTCTTTAAAGAATAGATTCCATTTTCAAAGTACAGATATTGAGTAAAATGAGCTGCTTTCTTCCTTGGCAGGCTACATGTATATACATAAACATGCTTTTGCCAGAAACTGACAACTGCCCTTCTTGAATCAGCTGAGAATGACTATTTCGTTATCAATCTCTATGAAAGAATGTTACCGATTCTGGCAGGTATCGAATCTGCGACCTGATCACCAATCCGATGTCCATGCAATTTAGCCACAGAGGTCGGCACTGAAAATGAGTTCAGTTGTACATCCATTTGCCTTGACCAACTAATTATTGTCAATTGTTATTAAATGAATAGCTTTATTTAATTTATCAAGTCTGTCTGAAGGTACCTTGACCTTGGGGAAAAAAAAAATATTTTGTCTGCCTTAGGATTTGTATTTTATTTTTGCAGACGATATTGATTTCCTTGAAATCTCGACTTTACTCTGGTCAACATTGTAATGCCCTACGGTACTTTTAGACGATTCCATTGTCGTTAGAAGTCTGAACGGTTATTATATTTTAGGTGCTTAGGTACATTAAGCTAAAAATGTCGTCTAGGCAGTCAAATGCTTCACATTTGGAAATAAACATTGTTCGTAAAAATGTGAACAGAGAAGACCAAGATCAGACTGCACTTTCGTGCAGTCTGATCTGGGCCTTCGCTGTTCACAAAAAAGTAGAACTCTTTTTCCAGCGTCACATCTTGCGTCTCCTGATAATTGTGTCTGGGTCACATTGTTTGAGAGTAGAAAATAAAGGCAGGGGTCGTGTTAAAATTTAGCGTCTTTGGAAATTCTTAGAAAATTGTTTTTTATTCCACATAGAAATTTGGATCCATGAGAATTGCATGTAGTTCCGTCGTAGCATAATCTTAATATTCATCTTAGCTGCTTTGTTTTTTTTTGCCCTGGAAAATTTGAGAAATATCGTGGGCTTATCATGTATGGCTATCCTCATGTTACCACAGATAAAAGGGAACAAATATATCTCTTAATCAAATCGGTCCCCGCCCATTGGGGCTTGAAGAAATAGATGGGCTGCATGATGCTTCCACGCAGAGCTGAAACCGACCGCATACAAGTACTGGTAAACCGCTTAGAGAATCTAAGCCTGCCCAGGCAAAACGGCGCCAGTCGGACCAGCCATGCTTATAAACCCTATTGGTTTCATTGGTCAGCAGGGCTTGAGAAGTCATTTCATCTCAATGTCCGGTAAAAGTCCCACAAAATTGGAAGCAAGGTCTCCAAAATGACTTATACAGTGTTGAAGGGGACGTTAAATCAAACAAACAAAAACCTCTTAACCAAATAGAACCTTTTAGGGATCCTGATTTGCATGCTTCAGTACGTATCCATACATATGGAGATGTGAAAATGCAGTATGTCGCACGGGTGTGTTAGTGTAATGAGTTTGTTGCAAAACATTGACTAAGCTCATGTGCTGGGACATTGGCAGTGTAGATCCATATTAGACGCTGCAGAATGGGGCGTCTGATCAGGTCTACACTGTTGGCTGAAAGTACAAGAATTTAAGGGTTAAATGAAACAGTTTAACCCTTCTCTTGCTGAATATTCATATAAGCCACACCCATTTCTGACTTTGAACCAATCAGATTACTTGATGTAATTTATTCCTACAAATTCAGTGTCAAACAGTGTAGATCCTGATCAGATGGCTTCTTCAGAAGCCATCTGATCTGGATCTACACTGTTTCCAAAGATAGGGGTTGTCGTGGACAGCAAGATAAGAGTTAAAGTCTCAGCCCAGAACTATTTTCCAGCATACACTCCGAGACAATCGACCAATCAGTACTCTCAATGCTGTGATCCTAATCAGGGCCTTCACTGTACACAAAATATTCCCATTTCATAAATAGAGGATCATACAGGAGTGGTCATTTCATATGATATTTATGAAACAAGCCTTGGGCGAGTTTCTTAAATATCATATGAAATGACCAAGAGTGTAAGATTCTGTTTGTCATATGACCAATTTAAATTGGATATTATCACCTTTAAACAAGACAAATTTTTTTTAACAAAAATGTATGGTTGACATGAACGTCGTCATGACGTTACTTAATCCTACCAAAGTGTTATTACATGTGTGGTCATAGGCTATTTATGACATGACGTTATCCACTGAATATCAACAGCATCATGTGATAAATAAATTTCTACGAGGACTGTTCAAATATGAATGCAAGTAGAACGTTTTCTCATGCACTAATGCGAAAATCACCTGGAAATAAATATCACAGCGTAGAAAAACATTTTACCTATACAATGATACCAAACCTGTTAAAATCCATTGACTTTAGCCATGTATATCGTTCGATAAACACTTTCTACTCTTGTATACTAATACAAAACATGGTTGGAAGAAGGTCAGAGTACGCCGTTGAAATACGGTCCTATATAAGAATCGTTTTATTCTTGGTATACGGTGCAAAGACATTTTTGATGAAATATTTGCGGTTTATGGGCATAATGAAATGTCTTTTCCGACAGTTTTTCGTTGGTGTAAGAAATTCAGCTGTGGGCTAGGCTCAACAGAAGATGCACCACATGATCGTCGGCCGAAAAGAGCAACATCTGCCAAGATGGTTGCTAAAGTGAAAGAAATAGTTGCTACATATGCACGATACACCACTAGGCAAATAGCTAGTATGGTTGGCATCTCATTGGGAGCAGCTCATACAATTCTGAAACGGGATTTGAAAATGAGAAAGATCTGTGCTAGATGGATTCCCCATCTGTTGACAGATGAGCAGAAAAAGACACGCGTTCAGTGCACCAAGAAGCTGCTTAAAAAGTTTCCAAATTACAATGCACGGTCTTTCGCTAATGTCGTCACAGGTGACGAGACATGGGTTCCCTTTTTTGAGCCAAAACGAAAGATTCAGAACAAAATATGGGCAACAAAGTATTGCAAAAGCCCATGCATTGCAAAGTGGACCATGAGCGTCAAGAAGGTAATGTTTGCCATAATATTTTTTTTTTTTTTTTCCTGTTGAAATTTTATTCTGGATAGAAGTGCCTGTTACAACAGCCCCATCAGGGATCCAGGCAAACCCTGCGGTTGTTCCAGCACATCCGTTCAACTTTGACCAATGTGCAACACCCTTTCACACCGACAGTCTGGAACCTGTCTACAATGTACATGTTAAATTTTTACATTTTTATGCAGCTTGATTTTGGTGTTGCACCTTTCATGCTTCTTATGTACAATGAATATAATGGCTAAGATTCAGCATCTCACTTTTGCGACTACACGGTCTGCTGTATGTTGTAAAAAAGAAGACGGACAGTTTGTATATCTGTTAAAGGGGAATACTTTGAGGGGACAAAATAAATTTTTCATCGAAATCTATCACGGAATCATTTTTATGTGCTTATTTGCATTCATATTTGAACAGTCCTCGTATAGATAACTGAATCTAATACCCCCAAAAATTAAAAATGGACTCTTCTGATACATGTATATACAGATTGGAAGAGTCCACTAAGATAAAATGGGTTATCATCTAAAATACTAAGATAAACAAGCTTGCTCAGACAGTGTAGACCAAGATAGTTTGTCCAGACTTCTCCAGATGCAACTGTCCGAAACTTTGCCTTTGAAATGGCCAATCTCCCTTTGAAGCACACCAGTCCTCTTCATCTCCCCAATTTAGAAGCCTCTGCAGTGTAGTGGTTATGCTACTCGCCTGATAAGCCAGGGATTGCAGGATCGATCACGGGCTTCTCCAGACTTTCGGATGAGTCTTTAAACTGAGATCCCATCTATATATGACCTTAGCTGTAGGTGGGACGTACAAGTAAAGCTGAAACATACTCTCCCCAATTCATGTTGCAACAAAATTATTTCCCCTTCCAAGCCAATGTACCTTAAAATTCCAAAAAAAATTTGGACAATTTGGGGACTTGCTGTAATTCTCCTAAAATTTTAACAAATTTGTTACATGATCCAGGAATGAGTCCAAAAGGTGCAGATGGAATGGCAAACAGTGTATACCCTGATCAGACTGCTCCTTCAGGAGCAGTCTGATCTGGGTATGCACTGTTTGGATCAGACTGCTCCTTCTGGAACAGTCTGATTTGGGTATGCACTGTTTGCTTAGGCCTATCTGTCCCTTACGGTAATCTCATGCAAGCAATGAGCCCAAAAGGTGCAGATGGAATGGCAAACAGTGTATACCCTGATCAGACTGCTCCTTCTGGAGCAGTCTGATCTGGGTATGCACTGTTTGCTTAGGCTATCTGTCCCAATACTTAGGATTATTACAGTAATCTCATGCAAGCAATGAGTCCAAAAGGTGCAGACGGAATGGCAAATAGTGTAGATCCTGATCGGGCTGCTCCTTGAGGAGCAGGGTCTGATCTGGGTCTGCACTGTTTGCTTAGCCACATATGTCCACATACCGAGGATCATTATGAAAATCTCGTTCAGTCCATTATTTCATTTCCCATAACCATCTCACATCATAGCTCAATATTAGGAGAAGCGAGGATGAGGGATAAATTTCCTTATTTAGTGTTAAAAACATATATTGTGGGTACTCATTAGAATCGCCTGGAGGAGGCGATTCTAACGAGTACCCACAACATACGTTTTTATAGTGAAATAAGAAAAATTATATTTTAATTTTTCTCGTTTCCTACCTTATTTTTCTACCTTATCTGGAGCCATGATCACATGTTTTTGAATTTTTATTATCGCTTCCTGCAACATAAACTTGTTATTTTTACCCTTGCCTATCATATTTTCAGTCTTGCGCGTCGCCTCTGTGCATCTGCACGATAGCGGAATAATATAATATCAGAACTCCAGATACGACGTAAAGAGGAGTACTCACTAACCAGGATGACTAATGGCTAATTTGCTATAATTTTGCGTAAGAAAAATATGTTGTCGTTACTTGTTAGAATTGCCTCCTTGAGGCAATTCTAGCAAGTAACCACAACATCCTTTTTCGGAGAAATTTGAAGAAAAATATCTGAAACCTATCCTTGTCAATTATTTTCATTTCCTTCTGATCTGCATATTTTGCAGCATAAATTATAGGTATTAACCCATCGATGCGGGGAAACCCCTAAAGGGGTTCCTTGGCAAATAGTGCAGGCCCAGATCAGACGCCACAGAACGTGGCGTCTGATCAGGGCCTGCACTTTTTGCTAAAAGACTTTTCCGTCAAAAATAGAAGAAAAACAAAAAAAATAGGGCTGACACCCCTTATAAGACAAATGGACTTGTCCAACATATAGCAATGGAAGAGTCCACTAGCATACAAGGGGGTTAAGCTGATAAATTGTGTTGAACTTGCTGTACTCGGCTTGTAAACCAAGGTCAAATATGGCACAATGCAGAATCTGATCTGGTTCTACAATTTTATTAAGAACTATTGCAATTTCTGTATAAAAGTAGAAGGCTCCATTGTGTAGTGGTTATGCTACTTGCCTTGCAAACCAGGGATCGCAGGATCGATCCCGGGATTCTCCAGACTTTCGGATGAGTCTTTAAACCGAGGTCCCATCTCCATATGACCTTAGCTGTTGGCAAGATGTAAAATTCAAACACTCACTCACTCGCTTTGTATAAAAGTAAGCATACAGTCAACGGCTAGACACCCACTTATTTAGATGTTGACTTATATGAAACTCTGACATGGAAGAGACCACAAGGCAATGGGTTAATCGTTAATCTTAACGCACCAATTACCATGAAGCAGATGACATTCGTAATTTTTTTTTTCCTCATTTTTTAGAGAAATGAAACTTGGACATAATTTCAGATAAATGTGTACCAAGCAGATGATACACATGAAATCCCAAGCTGAAGAAAGAAAAAAATAAATAGAATGTCAAAAAAGAAAAAAAAAAAAAAAAATAGAATGTCGTCTTGAAGTGTATACTCTTAAAATGTCACATAAAGCAGACGGCAAGTTTATTTATTTATTTTATTTTTTTCAAAGTGAAAATAAGGCTTGTAATGTCGAGCCTTACTTTCTCAGAAAAAAAAAAGAAAACTTTGAAAATGTCGTCTGCAAATGCAAATTCCTTGATTGGCAGTTTAAGGCTTTATAAATAAAACATGATCAGTGTTTTAGCCCAATTGTCGTCTGCCGGTTACTTCAGAAGTCATTATTGCAAACAGTGTGGACCTAGATCAGACTGCTCCTCTAGGAGCAGTCTGATCTGGGTCCACACTGTTTTTCCGAATGCAAAAATATTTCTAAAAAGTTTGCAAGAAAATTCAGCAGACGACACAAGCAGACAACATTTTCAGATGTAGATTTTCTCGGCATCTTAATTAAGGGTTAGGCGC
Organism: Lucinisca nassula; assembly: GCA_963580285.1. Classification (NCBI taxonomy): domain Eukaryota; kingdom Metazoa; phylum Mollusca; class Bivalvia; order Lucinida; family Lucinidae; genus Lucinisca; species Lucinisca nassula. Next base: position 27,435,061 of record OY757017.1, read on the forward strand.
CGGTGAAACCAAAGTTTACTGAGTTCGTTCTTTGTACAGTTTCAGACATTTTATTAGTAATTTCTAAAAAAGATAAGAGCTTGATCTTTTTGTGTTCTAAAACAGATCAACATGCCAAAAGGGAAGTATTTTTGGAATAGCCTTCCTGGTTCAAGTTTATGACGGCTGTTTCGTGAAATTATTTATCGGCCATGCCTCGAGAAAAAAACGTAATATCTCTCCAAGCTACAGGTCACGACTAAAAGATAACATTTTAAAAAATATTATTCATCATTTTTTAGAGCAAATAGGGCTTCATATTACATGTTTTTTTTCTGCTCAGCAGACCATTTACATGCAATGTCAAGCCTTGTTTTCTCTAGATAAAAAAAAAAAGATTGTTATCTGCTTAAGAAATTTTCCTTGGCACTTTTAGTTTAAGTTTTTAAAAGTGCATCAAACCTATCCCCCAAAAACCATGCACATTGTACCATAATGATCGTAATTACAGGTTTCGGGACAGATAGGCCTAAGCAAACAGTGTAGACCCAGATCAGACTGCTCCTGAACAGGGTCTACACTGTTTGCCACTCCGTCTGCACCTTTTCGACTCCTTGCTGGATAGTGAAACCAGTTCATTAAAATTTTTGGAGAAATACAGCAAGTTCTCAAGGTGTCTGAACTTTTAGGACTATAACGGTAACACAATGTATTGACTAGTCTGATAAAACAAAATCTTGTTGGATGACAACAACAGCAAATGTGCAAAGCCTGATGTCATCACATAAGGTCACTATGGCAAATATTTTTGTTATTCTGTTGACAGGATTGCACTACACTGTGTAGCTATTACAAATTTAATCAGCAGTGACCCCCCCCCCCCCCCCCATTTCTCCTGCTTAATGGTAAAGGAAATTTTATTTCTAGTGCAGTATAGGGTGATTAGGGTGAAGGAAATTTGATTCCTAGTGCAGTATAGGAAGATTAAGGTAAGGAAACTATATATTCCTAGAAAATTTGATTCCTAGTGCAGTATAGGAAGATTAGATTAGGGTCCAAGAAATTTTATTCCTGGTGCATTATAGGAAGATCACTACAGGAAGATTAGGGTTGAGGAAATTTTATTTCCAGTGCAGTATAGGAAGATTAGGGTTAAGGAAATTTTATTCCTTGTGCAGTATAGGAAGATTAGGGTTACAGAAATTTTATTCCTAGTGCAGTATAGGAAGATTAGGCTTAAGGAAATTTTATTCCTTGTGCAGTTTAGGAAGATTAGGGTTAAGGAAATTTTATTCCTAGTGCAGTATAAGGAAATTTTATTCCTTGTGCAGTTTTGGAAGATTAGAATTAAGGAAATTTTATTCCTAGTGCAGTATACGAAGATTAGGGTCAAGGAAATTTTATTCCCAATGCAGTATAGGAAGATTAGGGTTAAGGAAATTTTATCTCTAGTGCAGTTTATACACTTACATCAGGAAGATTAAAAGCATTTTTGAAGTGATTGACTAGACAAAACATATTGAAGGTGTTTATGAGAAAAAATTACTTATCACGTAGGCGAGCAGCAAAGGCTCAGATGAACCTGCGCTTATGCGCAGGTTCATCTGAGACTTTGCTGCCCGCCCCTGGAGACCCAGGGTAGCATCATGGAGGCCTATTAGTTGGCAACGCATGTGTGCATTTCATGAGCATAAATTGGGAAATGAAATTAAAGGGCCTTTTTCCCTATCGGTTGGCTCAATTACGGAAGATATTTTTTCTCTGACATAATACTGCTCATCTTGACTTTTGATTTTTATGTCAAAGATAGACATATGTCTGGATTCGTGATTATGAACCTGCAGCCTCTAATATAGAATGAATAGACGATGATGCAGACAAGAAGGGTCACTCCAAAACTTTTTTATTTCTTCATGAAAACCTACACAGGGCACATACTAGAAAATACTTGGTGGTGCAACAATTTTTATTATCGACAAAAAGGAATAAAAAACATATAAAATTTGTATGATAAACAATTTAAAAGAAGTTCACCATAGATACTCTGGACCTCTGAAATCAAAAGACTTCTTTCAACTAGGTGCATTTTTCATGCCTCTTTTGATCATCTGGCAATTTTGAAAAGTTCATAAAGGGCACGGAAGCAAGTTTCTGGCTTCCATGAAAGCCACCAGATGGTTTCGTGTCAAGTGAAAATGTATCCATATGGATAACCATGGACCGCATGTCTGCACACAGAGGCGGATATAAAAAGCTGGTGTTTGGTTGATTGTTTATCGTTAAACCCAAAGTTATTAATTACAGAAGCCTACTGCCTGCTATTGTCCATGTGACTACCGCTAATTTAGTACAAAATCCTGGTAGTCTTCCCCATGACATCAGAGTGCTGTATAAAAAGTAAAATCTGGACTAGGCTTGTGTACTGGGTCATTGGCAAACAGTGTGGACCCAGATCAGATGCTTCCTAATGTGCCATCTGATCAGAATGCACACTGTTAGCTTAAAAAAAAAGGAATTTAACCCATTGAGTACTGGAAACCCCTAAAGGGGTACTGGGAAAACAGTGCAGGCCCAGATCAGACGCCGCAGAACGTGGTGTCTGATCAGGGCCTACACTGTTTGTAAAACGTTCAGTCAGTTTCCAGATAGATTTTGAAGAAATCACAACCTGACATTACCAATTTTTGAAATGGACTCCTGCTATATATAAGGAGGAATATTCCATTTGTTCCAAAAAGGGTTAAAAGAAACAGTTTTAAGTCTCTTTTCATAGCCTTCACTCTGAGACGGTTGACCAACCAGTACTCTCAGCTCTTTGATGTGCCTAAATGAGTGTGCAGGCTAATCTGGGTTTTTACTGAGTGCACGTCCACGATGCTGTGTCGCTTGGTGCTGCTCAGGTCACTCATGATGAATAGGAATACAGGGGAGAACAGCGGGCAGATTAAAAATGAGGCTCCACTTTTTTTCCACGTCGATTGTCAGTCAACCCAATTACTACAGAAGCTTTACATTGCTGATGTCCACGTGACAATAACTTATTTGTACTCTTGTGTCATATTGTGGAGTTAGGAAAAAGCTATAATAATGCAATCTCCACTGTTTCATACTAAACCACATCACAGGCTTGAAGTGATGAAACCTCGTTTATGCTCAATTTTGATTTTTTTTTCAAATTTATACATGTACTTCGGAAATTTCCAGTACTTCATAGAAGTGGCCCCATGTTAACCTTTCGTCTGAAAATGGCGTCTGCTAGTTGAGATTAGGGAAGTGTATTTTTGTTACTTTTCAGTGAAAATAAGGATTGACATTACATGTAAATCATCAGACGATTCACACGCAATGTCCAGCCTTTCTTACTCGGAGGTATTTTAAAAAAAATCAGTTTGTCGTCTGTTGAAAGATTAAAGACTGAAGCAGTTGAAAGATTAAACCTTCTCTTGCTGAATATTCAGTTTAGCCACACCCATTTCTGACTTTGAACCAATCAGATTACTTGAAGTAATTTATTCCTACAAATTCATAAATTGAATGTCAAAACAGTGTAGATGCTGTTTGCAAAGATAGGGGTTGTCGTGAACAGCAAGATAAGGGTTAACAAACAAGCAGGACTGAGGCTTGTCTGCTGTATCAACGGGGCTTAAAATCTAAAATTGAATACCAGCTTTCAAATGGAAACAGTTTTCAAATTGGAATGCCCCTCCATATTATTGTTTATGTTAGAAGTTGATGTTGTTTTTTTTTTTAAATTATGTTCTTCAAGAATCTTATCAACGTTGCAATGCAGAGCCTTTTAATGACTTTTTGCTATTATTTTTAAAAGTTCAAAAATCTGAATTTGGCTTTATTTGATAGAACTGTACTTGTCTCTGAATGAAGGTCTGATATATCCTATTTGCTGTATTGTTTGATTTGAGGTTTAACATCCCCGTCAACACTGTAAAAGTTATTTTGGAGACGTTGCTTCCAATTTTGTGGGACATTTACCCCACATTGAGATGAAATGACATCTGGAGTCCTGTTGCTCAATAAAACCAATAGGGTTTATAAGCATGGACGGTCCGACCTATTTGCTGTAGTTATCACTTGTGATTTAATATAGGAATGAATTTCATTTTTGTGAATTTTATTAATGTGTAAACTCCGGCGAATCACTCGCAAACTCCATGAAGCCCAAAGGGCTTTATGCTAAGTTTGTGTAAACTCCAGCGAATCACTCACAAACTGCATGAAGCCCAAAGGGCTTTATGCTAAGTTTGTGTAAACTCAGGCAAATCACTCACAAACTCCATGAAGCCCAAACGGCTTTATGCTAAGTTTGTGTAAACTCCGGCAAATCACTCACAAACTCCATGAGTCCCAAAGGGCTTCATGCTAAGTTTGTGTAAACTCCGGCGAATCACACACAAACTCCATGAAGCCCAAAGGGCTTTGTGCTAAGTTTGTGTAAACTCCAGCGAATCACTCACAAACTCCATGAAGCCCAAAGGGCTTTATGTTAAGTTTGTATAAACTCCGGCAAATCACTCACAAACTCCATGAAGCCCAAAGGGCTTTATGCTAAATTTGTGTAAACTGGCGAATCACTCACAAACTCTATGAAGCCCAAAGGGCTTTATGCTAAGTCTGTATAAACTCCGGCAAATCACTCACAAACTCCATGAAGCCCAAAGGGCTTTATGCTAAATTTGTGTAAACTCTGGCTAATCACTCATAAACTCCATGAAGCCCAAAGGGCTTTATGCTAAGTTTGTGTAAACTCCGGCGAATCACTCACAAACTCCATGAAGCCCAAAGGGCTTTGTGCTAAGTTTGTGTAAACTCTGGCGATTCACTCACAAACTCATGAAGCCCAAAGGGCTTTATGCTAAGTTTGTGTAAACTCTGGCGAATCACTCACAAACTCCATGAAGCCCAAAGGGCTTTATTATAACTTTGTGTAAACTCCAGCGAATCACTCACAAACTGCATGAAGCCCAAAGGGCTTTATGCTAAGTTTGTGTAAACTCCGGCGAATCACTCACAAACTCCATGAAGCCCAAAGGGCTTTATGCTAAGTTTGTGAAAACTCCGACAAATCACTCACAAACTCTATGAAGCCCAAAGGGCTTTATGCTAAGTCTGTATAAACTCCGGCAAATCACTCACAAACTCCATGAAGCCCAAAGGGCTTTATGCTAAATTTGTGTAAACTCTGGCGAATCACTCATAAACTCCATGAAGCCCAAAGGGCTTTATGCTAAGTTTGTGTAAACTCCGGCGAATCACTCACAAACTCCATGAAGCCCAAAGGGCTTTGTGCTAAGTTTGTGTAAACTCTGGCGATTCACTCACAAACTCATGAAGCCCAAAGGGCTTTATGCTAAGTTTGTGTAAACTCTGGCGAATCACTCACAAACTCCATGAAGCCCAAAGGGCTTTATGCTAAGTTTGTGTAAACTCCAGCGAATCACTCACAAACTGCATGAAGCCCAAAGGGCTTTATGCTAAGTTTGTGTAAACTCAGGCGAATCACTCACAAACTCCATGAAGCCCAAAGGGCTTTATGCTAAGTTTGTGAAAACTCCGACAAATCACTCACAAACTCCATGAAGCCCAAAGGGCTTTATGCTAAGTTTGTGTAAACTCTGGCGAATCACTCACAAACTCCATGAAGCCCAAAGGGCTTTATGCTAAGTTTGTGTAAACTCCAGCGAATCACTCACAAACTCCATGAAGCCCTTTGGGCTTTATGCTAAGTTTGTATAAACTCCGGCAAATCACTCACAAACTCCATGAAGCCCAAAGGGCTTTATGCTAAATTTGTATAAACTCTGGCGAATCACTCATAAACTCCATGAAGCCCAAAGGGCTTTATGCTAAGTTTGTGTAAACTCCAGCGAATCACTCACAAACTCCATGAAGCCCAAAGGGCTTTATGCTAAGTTTGTGTAAACTCTGGCAAATCACTCACAAACTCCATGAAGCCCAAAGGGCTTTATGCTAAATTTGTGTAAACTCTGGCAAATCACTCACAAACTGCATGAAGCCCAAAGGGCTTTATGCTAAGTTTGTGTAAACTCTGGCGAATCACTCACAAACTCATAAAGCCCAAAGGGCTTTATGCTAAGTTTGTGTAAACTCCGGCAAATCACTCACAAACTCAATGAAGCCCATATGCTAAGTTTGTGTAAACTCTGGCGATTCACTCACAAACTCATGAAGCCCAAAGGGCTTTATGCTAAGTTTGTGTAAACTCCGGCGAATCACTCACAAACTCCATGAAGCCCAAACGGCTTTATGCTAAGTTTGTGTAAACTCCGGCGAATCACTCACAAACTCCATGAAGCCCAAAGGGCTTTATGCTAAGTTTGTGTTAACTCTGGCGATTCACTCACAAACTCATGAAGCCCAAAGGGCTTTATGCTAAGTTTGTGTAAACTCTGACGAATCACTCACAAACTCCATGAAGCCCAAAGGGCTTTATGCTAAGTTTGTGTAAACTCCGGCGAATCACTCACAAACTCCATGAAGCCCAAAGGGCTTTATGCTAAGTTTGTGTAAACTCTGGCAAATCACTCACAAACTCCATGAAGCCCAAAGGGCTTTATGCTAAGTTTGTGTAAACTCCGGCGAATCACTCACAAACTCCATGAAGCCCAAAGGGCTTTATGCTAAGTTTGTGTAAACTCCGGCAAATCACTCACAAACTGCATGAAGCCCAAAGGGCTTTATGCTTTGTGAGTGATTCGCCGGAGTTTACACATCTATAAAATCCATAAAAATGATAATTCATTCCTTATAATTCCAACTTTGTCATCAAAATGTTGAAAATGTCAGCAGAATGGTAAATTTAGGAATTGTTTCGAAATATGAACTTACTAATGACAACAGCAGAAGCTGCCATCTTTGCTGAAGTGTTGCTAATGAATACCCACAACATATTTTTTTCGTGCAGAAAAAAAAACCCTCGTATCTGACACTATATATGTACATTTTTTGTTTGATGCAAAAGAGCATATGGTTACAGGTTGTACCTTATTGGATGTTTAACCGCATCTTCCACTGTGTTTATATCATGAGTCCAGGGGCGTACTTAGTTATTTTTTTAGAATGGCTGAACTTTTTGTATCACAGGTCTATGCCTGCACTCTTTTCCAGTGTCCTGCTGTAACATTGGTTAGTTGAAGGACTTTAATGCTCTGCATGCTGAATATTTTTTTTTGTGCAGCAGACGACATTTTGAAATATTTTAGCTCATCTGACTGAAGGTTATGGTGAATCATCATGACATGATCTCAGTCAGGTTTGAATATGGTTCATGTTGGGCCAAAAAGTAGAATCATAGAAAAACCTTGTGAGCACTCTAGAGGCCACAGTTTTGGTCCAATCGACATCAACTTACTCAGAATGATCGTCTTGACAATGTCTTGGTCAAGGTCGAATCTGGGTCATGCTGGGTCTAAAAGTAGATCAGTAGGTCGAATCATAGAAAAACCTTGTGAACACTCTAGACACCACAGTTTTGGTCCAATCATCGTCAGACTTGCCCAGAATGATCATGTTGACAGTACATGTATTTCAGTCAGGTTTGAATATGGGTCATATCGGGTTAGAAAGTTGGTCAGCAGGTCAGATCTTAGAAAAAGCTTGTGAACACTCAGAGGCCACATACAGTTTTGCTCCAATCATCTTCAAACTTGTTCAGAATGATCATCTTGACAATATCTCGGTCTACCTCAAATATAGGTCAGGTTTGGTCGAAATGTAGGTCAGTAGGTCAAATCATAGAAAACATAGTGAACACTCTAGACTCCACAGTTTTGGTCCAATCATCAATCAAACTTGCTCAGAATGATCATGTTGACAATATCTCTGTGCTAGGCTCAAGGTCAAGGTCATTGTAGCTATTTTTAGAAAAACTTTGTAATGGCTCAAGTGCCTTCATTTATTGATGGATAAATTCACACAAATGTTCAGTATGATAGTATCTCGAACAAATCAGACTTTCAGGATGTTGGGATCAAGGTCAAAGTTGTTGTGGCTACTTTTAGGAAAAAACTTTTTCTATACTCTAGCTCCTACATTTATTTATGGACTTTCATGCAACTTCACACAAATGTGGGATGATAATGACTCCAGCAAGTTAGGCTTTCAGAGACCTGGGTGCAAGATCATGGTCACTGTGGCTATTTTTAGAAAAACTTTGTCATCACTCTAGCACCTAGGTTTAGCAAAGGATTTTTACACAAATGTTGGGTATGATAATATCTCGAGCAAGTTTGAGTTTCAGAATCCCGTACTCAAGGTCAAGGTCATGGTGACTATTTTTTGGAAAAACATCATCACTCTAGTGCCTGCATTTTGATAGATTTTAATGTAACTTCACACAAATGTTGGGTATGATGATATATTGAGCAAGGTCGACTTTCAGGGTCCTGAGCTTAAGTCAAGGTCACTTGCTATTTTTAGAAACACTTTTTCATGGCTCTAGTGCCTGCATTTATCACTGGCATTTGATGTAACTTCATACAAATGTTAGGTATGATAATATTTCAAGCAAGATTAACATTCAGGGTTCTGGGCTCAAGGTCAAGGTCACTGTGGCTATTTTTAGAAAAAAAAAATTGTTAAGCTCTAGTGCCTACATTTATGGATGGATTTCAATATAACTTCACGCAAATGTTTGGTATGATAATATATTGAGCAAGTTCAGCTTTCAGGTTGCTGGGATGAAGGCTGAGGTCATTATGGCTATTTTTAGAAAAACTTTGTCATTGCTCTAGTGCTACATTTATCAATGTATTTTAACCCTTTTTGTACCAACACTCTTACCAAAATGTGACGGAAGATTCCTCAATTTGAGTGGCTTTGATCTTACTAGCTTGAAAGATAACAATTTCTATGAAAACAAACAGATCCCAGTAGAAGACTGTAAATCAGACAATATGACAGATAAGAAGATAAAATTCTAGAAAAAGCAGAGTATAATTAGTTTTCCAGGTTGTAACAGAGTTGAACTTTATTTAGTTTCTATTGACCAGCCTGCTCAAAACTTTTTTGTTTTGTTATGGTTTTACGGCCCTTCCAAGATTATTTCACTTATTTTGAGCCAAGCGATATTCAGAGGTAGGCAAAAACCGGAATACCCGGAGAAAAACCACCTGATCTTCCGTTGCAGAACCTGGCGTCTCACACTTGTCCCCAGTCAGGCTCGAACCCACAGCAGTGAAAGACCTAATGATTAAGAGTCACCACTCTTATCCACTAGATCACGGAAGCCCGTAACTGTGCAGGCTTACTCATGTGTGGTCAGTTTCAGCTCTACGTGGAAGCACCATTCAGCTCAATATATTTCTCCAAGCCCCGATACCGCCCCGCCCTTCGGGGCTTCAAGAAATAAATGGGCTACATGATGCTTCCACGCAGAGCTGAAACCACCCGCACACTAGTACTGGTAAACCGCTTAGAGGATCTAAGCCTGTCCAGGAACCGCGGTGCGAGGCGGACCATCCATGCTTATAAACCCTATTGATTTCTTTGTCTCAATGTCGGGTAAAAGTCCCACAAAATTGGAAGCAACGTCTCTAAAATAACCTATACTGTCTTGACGGGGACGTTAAACCTCAAATCAAAAAAAAAAAAAAAAAAAAAAAAAAACAAGCTCCGATAGGCGGGGTGGTTTTTGGTTTGATATTGTATATGATAACTGAGTAGTCGATTCTTTGCTACTTAAAATCTTACCAAGCATATTTACGTAAAGTCGTCTTATTTTGATAGGAGCCGATGCGTAAAGTTGACTTATTTTGATGGGGCTGAAAATGGACCTTTCCTGGTATGACACTTTATAAAAAGTCAGGTTGAAAAAAATAGATAATGAATAAAGACAAAGGAATAAGGAAAAAGGAATAAAGAAACAACTTATCACTCGTTGCAAACAGTGCATGCCCATATCAGATGCTGCATTTGAAGACGCCTGATCAGGGCCTCCATTGTTCCAATTTTTATCAATGTTTAAATTCTACTCAGTCTGGTACCCTTCTGTATGCTGGATGGGAGATCCCATTCTGTACAATATTGAAAAAATATTTATTTTTATTTTATTAATTTTTTTTTTCCTTTTATTTATTTGTGATTTTTCCTCATTACCAAAACCTCATTAAATCAAGACCTTACTTATTAACTTATTTACTTACCTACCTACTATTGAATCACTGTTGAAACAACAACGTTGAATCAAAGTTGAGTCAACGTTGTGTGCCTGCAGAGTAACTTGCTTACTTACCTACTCACCCACTCGCTTGCTCACGTGCTCACATGCTCACTTACTCACGGAAACCTGTTTCTTTTTCATAGAAATGAATTTTCCTGTGTGTATATATAGTTAAAATCTGTAAATTGTTCTTAGCTTCAGCAATTTCTTGAGTGTTTCCAGATTTTTGCCAGCTCTGGTAATAAAATACCCATTCTGACAGTCCAAAGCAGGGTTAGAGATTAAAATCTGATAACAAAATAGAGAAATTTCAGAAAAAGTCAGTATTTTGCAGGACTGCCAAATGGAATCTTCCTCCTTATATATAGCAGTAGTCCATTTCAAAATTTGGGGGTGTCAGGTTGTGTTTTCATCAAAATTTATCTGGAAAATGAATGAACTTTTAGCAAACAGTAGAATACCTGATCAGACGCCGCATTCTGGGGCGTCTGATCTTGGCCCTCTCTGTTTACCGGGGTACCCTTTAGGGGTTTCTGGTACTAAATGGGTTAATATTACTTCACATAAATGTTGGGTATGATAATATCTCAAGCAAGTTCAACTTTCATGTTGCTTCCCTCAATGTCAAGGTAACTGTGGCTATTTGTAAAGAAAAAAATATTTGTGATTCCTCTACCCCCTGATTTATAAATGATTTCACAGGAAAGATTTTTGGGTGCCATATGTCAAAATTTCTCAAATTGTTCCACTCTGCTGAGCAAGATGGTCGCAGGAACATAAAACAGAAAAAACTTTTAAAAGATTTCTTCCTCTAAAAGGAGATGCAGGATCGATCCCGGGCTTCTCTAGACTTTCACTCGTGGTCATTTCAGATGAGTCTGTAAACCGAGGTCCCGTCTCCGTATGACCTTAGCTGTTGGTGGGACCTAAAACTCAAACACTCACTCGCTCCTCTACAAGGAAACCATTTCATTTCATAGGAATGTTCAATGGGTGCACCTTTGACTTAATTGCTCAAATTCTTTTTGCTCCACTGAAAATGAAAGCCACCAGAGCTAAAAACATACAAACCTTAAAATGACTTCTAATCCTAAACAGCTAGTCTGATTTTGAAATAATTTCACAGAAATGTTCCTTGGATCCCTGTCAACCAAAATTGCTCAAACTTTCCACTCCACCTTAATATATATCCTACCATTTCATTTGTACAGTATGGATCAGGTGAGCGATCCAGTACCATCAAGGCCCTCTTGTTTAATTTTCCCATAAAACAGGATCTGACATCTCCTGCAAATTGTCTCCTATGGAGACAATTTGCATGAGATGTCAAGTCCCGTTTTCTGGGAAAAATATCAACAATTTGTCGTCTGCAGAATTAGCCTACAGAGTGATAAAGGTTAAAATGCAAGCCATGTGTGCTTTAAATTTGCAGCGAGTACGGATATTGAAATGTTTTCGCCTGATAGAACAAACTTTTTTTTTCACGTTTCCTTTGCGATTTTTAAAATGCTATTTTTGAAATTGTTCTGTCAATGTTTATAAATGATCTTTCAAGAGCTGAAGATTTGTTCCATTAAAATTGTAGTTATAAGAAGTTTTGTCTTGATATCGAATGTCGGTATAAAGAGGGTTGACTGTAACGTAATATACAGAAAAATTCCGCTATTAAGACCACCTAAAATTAAGACTAATTCTGCTTTAAAAAGCTTAATAATATAGTAGGCTGCAGTTATTTTTCTTTGTGTTTTCTGCATACAGTTTCCTGTTGTCAGAGACCACCTTTTAGACTGTTCAAAAGTGGTCTTAAAGACCACTTTTGAACAGTCCCAAAGGTGGTCTTAATATAGGATTTTTACTGTATATCTGACGTTTTATCAGCTTCATGAATCTGAATTTATTTATAGTCGTTTTCAGTTGCCCTCTTGTCATCAAGAAAACACGCCTATATAATTTTGACCCATCATACCCCACTTTTATTAGCTCACCGTCACGTAGTGACGAGGTGAGCTTTTGGGATCACTTTTTGTCCGTCGTCCGTCGTGCGTGCGTGCGTCCGTGCGTCCGTGCGTGCGTAAACAATTTCTTTAAACGACATCTCCTCCTAAACCACTAATTGGATTTTGACCAAACTTCACAGGAATGATCCTTAGGTGGTCCCCTTTCAAAGTTGTTCAAATGGTTCCGGTCCGTTGCACATCTAGGTCACAGGAGCCAAAAATAGATTTTTTTCACCAAAAACTTAAAAAATCTTCTTCTCTGAAACCACAAGGCCCAGGTCTTTGATATTTCGTATGAAGCTTCATCTAGTGGACCCCTACCAAGATTGTTCAAATTATAGTGCTGGGACAAAAAATGCCCCCGCCACCGGGCCCTTTGGTTTTACATAGGCTTATATAGGGAAAATCTTTAAAAATCTTCTTCTCTGAAACCACAAGGCCCAGGTCTTTGATATTTGGTATGAAGCTTCATCTAGTGGACCCCTACCAAGATTGTTCAAATTATAATGCTGGGGCCAAAAATGCCCCCGCCCTGGGGCCCTTTGGTTTTACATAGGCTTATATAGGGAAAATCTTTAAAAATCTTCTTCTCTGAAACCACAAGGCCCAGGTCTTTGATATTTGGTATGAAGCTTCATCTAGTGGACCCCTACTAAGATTGTTCAAATTATAGTGCTTGGGCCAAAAATGCCCCCGCTCCGGGGCCCTTTGGTTTTACATTGGCTTATATAGGGAAGAGCTTTAAAAATCTTCTTCTCTGAAACCACAAGACCCAGGACTTTGATATTTGGTATGAAGCATCATCTAGTGGACCCCTACCAAGATTGTTCAAATTTTAGTGCTGGGACAAAAAATGCCCCCGCCACGGGGCCCTTTGGTTTTACATTGGCTTATATAGGGAAAATCTTTAAAAATCTTCTTCTCTGAAACCACAAGGCCCAGGTCTTTGATATTTGGTATGAAGCTTCATCTAGTGGACCCCTACCAAGATTGTTCAAATTATAGTGCTGGGGCCAAAAATGTCCCCGCCCCGGGGCCCTTTGGTTTTACATAGGCTTATATAGGGAAAATCTTTAAAAATCTTCTTCTCTGAAACCACAAGGCCCAGGACTTTGATATTTGGTATGAAGCTTCATCTAGTGGACCCCTACCAAGATTGTTCAAATTATAGTGCTGGGACAAAAAATGCCCCCGCCACCGGGCCCTTTGGTTTTACATTGGCATATATAGGGAAAATCTTTAAAATCTTCTTATCTGAAACTACAAGGCCCAGGTCTTTGATATTTGGTATGAAGCTTCATCTAGTGGACCCCTACCAAGATTGTTCAAATTATAGTGCTGGGGCTAAAATGCCCCCGCCCCGGGGCCCTTTGGTTTTACATAGGCTTATATTGGGAAAATCTTTAAAAATTTTCTTCTCTGAAACCACAAGGCCCAGGACTTTGATATTTGGTATGAAGTTTCATCTAGTGGACCCCTACCAAGATTGTTCAAATTTTATTGCTGGGACAAAAAATGCCGCCGCCACGGGGCCCTTTGGTTTTACATTGGCTTATATAGGGAAAATCTTTAAAAATCTTCTTCTCTGAAACCACAAGGCCCAGGCCTTTGATATTCGGTATGAAGCTTCATCTAGTGGACCCCTACCAAGATTGTTCAAATTATAGTGCTGGGGCCAAAAATGCCCCCGCCACCGGGCCCTTTGGTTTTACATAGGCTTATATAGGGAAAATCTTTAAAAATCTTCTTCTCTGAAACCACAAGGCCCAGGTCTTTGATATTTGGTATGAAGCTTCATCTAGTGGACCCCTACCAAGATTGTTCAAATTATAGTGCTGGGACAAAAAATGCCCCCCCCCCCCCCCCCCCCCCCCCCCCCCCCCCCCCCATCTAGTGGACCTTTGCCAAGATTGTTCAAATTATAGCCTTTGTTGATGTTTGGTATGAAGCTTCACCTTTAAGACCTCCCTCAATATTATGCACATTAAAGCCTCGGGGCCAATAATGGCCCTCTCTGGGGCCCACTTGTTACACTATGGATCAGGTGAGCGATCCAGGGCCATCATGGCCCTCTTGTATAGTAAAACTGGGGTTTAAGGGGGTATACATTACTTTTCTTATTTCTGCTCTAAAATATAGATTGTGGGTACTTGTTAGAACCGCCTCGATGAGGCAGTTCTAACAAGTGCCCACAATCTATATTTTGAGCAGAAATAAGAAAAATATCACAATTTTTCATCATAAAATTTTTATTTTTTCGGCGATAAAGGTGGCAATGTATTTGTATAGGCATGTTTTCGTAATGTAAAATAATTACATTGTCAACCATTGTTTTCTTAACATCTTGTTTAGGATTTGCCTGGGCATTTATTGAGATGCTTGCCACCTAATTAAACCACTTGAGAAGTTTGTGAAGTGTTTGTGAGTTTATGATTGTGTGAACTTTTTGAGAAAAAAAAATGCATCATGACCTCGTTGAGCTCATGTCGGCATGTCTCTGCATTTTGACCTTCATCTGTCTGACCTTGACATAAAGGTTTCTGAACAGTCTTTTTACAGAGTTTTCTCAACAGTCAAGACATTGTCTTGCCCTTTCAGAACGTTTGAAAAACATAAAAATATTTTTAAAAAATTAAAAAAAGTTTATAACAAGAAGTTAACAGAGTTACGACAACTGGGAAAAGGAGTTTTGAGAAGATCAAAGTAGACAATTCACATCAAATGTGAAGTCTTAAATAATTTCATAAAAATTATAGTATTTTATATATAAAAAATTTCCAGGGCTAAGATTTGTTTGTTTGTTTGATTTGAGCTTTAACGTCCCCTTCAACACTGTAAAGGTCATTTTGGAGACGTTGCTTCCAATTTTGTTGGACTTTTACCTGACATTGAGATGAAATGACATCTCAAGCCCTGTCGCCCAATGAAACCAAAAGGGTTTATTAGCATGGACGGTCCGCCTTGCATCGCGGTTCCTGGACAGGCTTAGATCCTCAAAGCGGTTTACCAGTACTAGTGTGCGGGCCAGATTCAGCTCTGCCTGGAAGCATCATGCAGCCCAAATATTTCTTCAAGCCCCTATGGGCGGGGGCTGTCTAAGGCTAAGATACGACTTTTTATACAATATATATAAGAAGAAACCAATCGGGTCAGGCTCAGTTTTCCTTGTTCCCAAGTCCTGGGGTCAGTTGCTCAAAACTTGCGATATCATTAGTTAAAGTATCATTTAATCTATGATGATTAAATATGACAAAAACAGTCGAACTTCAATGGCCCGAACACCTTTGGAACCTCGAAAATTTGTTCGAGACAGGGGTAGTTCGAGCCACTTGAGGTTTCTGTCAGGAGGCATAACGAGATACTTTTAGACATCTTTTCGGTGTTCTATAATGAAAATGTATGTTGTGTGTACTCATTAGAATCGCCTCATCGAGGCGATTCTAATGAGTACACACAGCATACATTTGCAAGATAAAAGACTAAAATCTCCCTAATTATCCCCCACTATTTCTTATGTAGAGGATTTCTCTAGGGGCTCAAGAATGGGTTCGACACATCCATGGTAAATGAGCCATCAAAGTTCCACTGTATGCTAATATTTTTGCTGAAAAAAAAGCTGCTCACATTTTTGTCAGCAAAATACCACAATCAGATAGAACAATTTACTTATTAGAACAGTTAAGATTTAGATCACTAATGAGCTCGTTAAGCTAACAATACAACTGGGCCCTGGTATCGTTAAATTATACAGACATGAAAGGGCCTGATTAGACTGTATATCTGTGACATGTGACCTGAGCTTTACTGCATGGCCTCAGATAATAGGACAAATTATGTCAAGATGTAGTTCGGGTGAAGGTGGAATAGGCACATGCTGACTCGAGTTTACGTATTTGCTCGGTTTGGGTCATTTGCTGGTTTCCCGCTCTTGCAACTCTTGTCTTTTTGTTAACTGATTGAAAGCTTGTTATTTCTTTTGTTGGTGATATTTCCAATTCACCTTATTTGCATTATCTGCTGGTTCCTAGTCTGAAGGTTATCAGTGTTGGAAAAACAGGTAACCAGACCCCCCTGACCTTAAAAGGTCAGGGGGGTCTGGTTACCTGTTTTTCCAATATTGACAATGTGCATCCTGGGAGCCAGCAAATAATACAAATATTTCCAATAGGAAGGCGGACACCAGCAATCTTATGATTAGCCACTTCTTGTACAAATCGGTCTTACCCTTTGTGGGATTGGGAAAGTTATTGATCGTCCCACACAGCTGGGCAAACTGTAATTACTCTAAATTTTCCATGGCATAGTTTAAACTTTGTTGGAAGATTTTCCATGGCATAGTTTAATCCTTGTTGGAAGATTTTCCATGGCATAGTTTAAACCTTGTTGGAAGAGTTTCCATGGCATAGTTTAAACCTTGTTGGAAGATTTTCCATGGCATAGTTTAAACCTTGTTGGAAGAGTTTCCATGGGATAGTTTAAACCTTGTTGGAAGATTTTCCATGGCATAGTTTAAACCTTGTTGGAAGATTTTCCATGGCATAGTTTAAACCTTGTTGGAAGAGTTTCCGTGGGATAGTTTAAACCTTGTTGGAAGATTTTCCATGGCATAGTTTAAACTTTGTTGGAAGATTTCCCATGGGATAGTTTAAACTTTGTTCGAAGCCATGTTGCTTAAGAAACCCGGTGGTGAAAGTGACTGAACAAATTAACTTCGCCACACCCATTTCTGACCTTTAGCCCATCAAGAAAACACAACTTTATACTGTAGATGAGACTGACCCCTATATAAAACTGGGGTTTACAGGGGTAAAGATTATTTTTCTTATTTTTGCTCTTAAATATAGATTGTGGGTATTCGCTAGAATCACCTCAATGAGGCGCTTCTAACGAGTACCCACAATCAATATTTTGAGCAGAAATAAGAAAAAATATTTTCATCTTAAAATTTTTGATTTTCTGCAGTAAAATTTATAATGTATTTGAAAAGTGTTTTCGTAATGAATCAAATTATTCAATATAATGTATTCATTCAAACTCACAGCTGAATGACAAACAGTGTAGATACAGATCAGATGGCTTCTTTAGAAGCCATCTGATCTGTATCTACATTGTTTGCAAAAAAGCTATGCATATTCTGTACTGGTTCAGGTGTACAAGAATTAAACCAGGTTTTTGTATGTATCTGATATCTATCGAGAATGGGCCACCATAAACTGCTAGAAAAAAGGAAATTCTCTCCCGTGACAGTTAGCCCCTAAATTGAAGGGTAAGCTTCATTTCCTGTGGAGGGTGTGTCCACTCTTATTAAGGGGAATAAGACTTCCTATGTCCTTGCAAGGGTAAAGATAGGTTTCTACGTGATGTGGCTAACAATTATTTCATTGTATTGCTTAATAAAAAATGTTCGAAAGATTCACTCGTCTGTTTCTTGTCTTTTCGCTATTTTTGAAGATTTATGCAGTTTTATGGTTTGATCACTGAGCTGTCCCTTCCGCTGATTCAAGAAGGGCAGTTGTGAGTGAGTGTTTAGGTTCTATGTCCCACCAACAGCTAAGGTCATACGGAGAAGGGACCTCGGTTTACTCAGTTTAAAGACTCATCCCAAAGTCTGAGGCAGTTGTTAAATTCTGGCAAAATAATGTTCACTGTACTGGTTAACCCCTTATGTACAAGCCTGCCCATGGCCCCCTGGGCCCACACATCAGGGCTTGGAGAAATGATGCTTCCATGCAGAGCTGAAACCGAGTGCACACGAGTACTGGTAAACCGCTTAGAGGATCTAAATAAAAGTGAAGGCAATGATCAGGAATCAATAAATTAACCCACAGTTCCCATCAGAGACACCAAATGGAAAGAAACATAAACCTGAAACAACTAGACCCTAAAGGAAACATCAATAGCGGAAAACCAAAAGGCCACAGTTACTTTCCTACAAAACGGCCAATTGGCTATCCAAAAGACAAAGATACAAGCGATACACACACTCAAAGACGAAGCATAACAAAACTGAACGGCGACAGTAGAACCGCCTTGGAACGATCAGTGAAATGAATTCCACTTGGGGGCTTAAATCGATTTTTTGCGACCGCAAGCCTTGCCCTTACTTCCGTCATGATTTAGACAAAACTTTTATTCAGTTCGATGAAAGCCTAACTCATCAGTGCAACATCTCCCAGAACACAAAAATCAAACAACCACAGAGATGAAATGACAGTGAGGACTTGAAAGCAAGAAACGACTGAAGTGCTGGAGCTGGAGCAAAAGAAAACCAACAGTTAGACTCTGATGGGCCCAGCCAGATACATTTCATAAAATTAAATTCTCTCTAATTCTCAGTGAGCCAGTGCGAGTCAGAGCATCCAGGTATATAAACCCTATTGGTTTCATTGGGCGGCAAGGATTGAGATGTCATTTCATCTCGATGTTGGGTAAAAGTCCCACAAAACTGGAAGCAACATCTCCAAAATGTTCTTAATAGTGTTGATGGGGATGTTAAACCTCAATTCAAACAAGCAAAACAAGCCTACCCAGGAAAAGTACCAGTATGGTTTGGTAAACTGACTGGCTCAATATAATCTGAATAGTGTTGACTTGGCCATAAACATATACCCCAGTGCCAGTTCCTTGGTTCAGATAAATGTGTGTCTGATAGAAGGTCTGGCTACATTCCTTGACCACGCAATTACTTTCCACCGTCATTCCGAGTCATGCATGGCCGACAGATGAACACCAGTATGTCGCCCCCGCCCATCAGGGCTTGAAGAGCTGAAACCGACCTGCACACGAGAGCTGGTAAACCACTTAGACGATCTAAGCCTGCCCCGGCAAAGGGGTGAGAGTCATAATGTCCTTGCTTATAAACCCTATTGGTTTCATTGGGCGGTAGGGCTTGAGAAAATGACCTTTACAGTGTTGACGGGGACATTAAACCTCAAACAAACAAACAAAATATGTGTATGTGGGTGTAGATTATGTTATCATCCTCTCCCATGCTGAATTAAAAAAGGCAGTTGCTGGGAGAACTGTACTGATTTAACCCTTTTTGTACCAAATGGAATCTTCCTCCTTAAGTATATCAGGAGTCCATTTCAAAATTTAGCGTAGTCAGGTTGTTTTTTCTTCAAAATGTATTTAGAAAATGGCTTAACTTTTCACAAACAGTGTAGGCCCTGATCAGACGCCACATTCTGTGGCGTCTGATCTGGGCCTGCACTGTTTGCCCTGGTACCCATTTTGAGGTTTCCGGTACTAAATGGGTTAATGCTTGGCCTAAATCATTGAGGGTGGTTGGGTGAGGCAAAGGAGACTGCGTCACTGGGGCATCCAACTGATAATGGCTTACAGTTGGGCAACTGGCCTGCTGTACTTGCAGTAGGTAAGGGTAGAGGCGGAGTGTTGTTATTTCTTCAGTTGCTACCCCTTATCTTGCTGAATATTTGTTTAAGCCACACCCATTTCTGTCTATCAACCAATCAAATTACTTGATGTAATTTATTGCTACAAATTCATAAACTAAATGCCAAACACTGTAGATCCTGATCAGATGGCTTCTTCAGAAGCCATCTGATCTGGATCTACATTGTTTGCAAAGAAAAGGGGTTGTCATGAACAGCAAGATAAGAGCTACACTTCATTTTCCTCTTTCTCCTCTGTTCCTCACTTTCATCCCTACTATCTCTTTTCTCCCTTTCTCTGGGAGATGACCCAAAATGACCCTCAAGGGTTGACATGTAGTTAAACACAAAACAATCATCATGTAATCAAGTCCCTGTAACGACATCCAGCTTTATATAGAGAAAAGTGGGGTTTACTTGGGTATACATAGTTCTTGTTCAAAAATAGATCACAGAACGTGGGTCCTCCTTAGAACTGCCTCATGGAGGTGGTTCTAACGAGCACCCAACATCTATATTTGCAGCAGAAATAAGATAAATTATCACTTTGTCAAAATTAATGTCTTTTTAGAGCCATCAAAAACTATACGATGTATGCTCAGGATGAGTGCTTAGGCTAACTGACCACCTCAACATGACCTTAACACTTGTTCTACTGAATGAATTAATTTGGCCATACCCATTTCTGACTATCTACCAATCAAATTACGGTACTTGGTATAATGTATTCATTCATATTCATAAACTGAATGATAAACAGTATAGATCTTGATTAGATGGCTTCTTAAAAGCTATCTGATCTGGATCTGCACTGTTTGCAAAAGTAGGGGTTATTCTGGTCAAACAGGACAAGGGCTGGTAGTCTTTTTAGCTCACCAGAGCAGAAGGCTCCCAGGGAGCTTATCGAATAGGCAGTGGTCTGTGGTTGTCTGCGTCATCAAGATTTTCAAACAACTTGGACAATTAAAACCAAATTGTGTGGCCTCTATGGGAAGGTGGAACGAAAGTTTTTTTCGTAAGGACTGGGTCACCTGACCAATATGGCCACCATACCCATACATGGTAAAAACCTTTAAAAATCTTCTCAGGAACCAAAAGGCTGATGACCATGAAACTTGGTATACAGCATCAGGGACTTGGGGCCCTACCAAGTTTATATAAATAATGACCTTTGGTTGATCTTGACCTATTTTACGTCAAGGTCAAATTTGGTCACTTAGACATTTATATGGAGAAAAGGCAAAACAGTGGATTTTTCTGATTGCGGGGTAGCCTGTGACATCAGAAATAATATTTGCACTCAGCTGAATAGAAAGTCATAAATTCAAAAGGTCAAGCTCATTTACTGACCTTTGTCCTGGATGGCTCAGATTCAGTATTTTTATCTTCTCCATTTACACTACTGGGTTGATTGAAACCAAATTACATATGAGCCTCTATGGGAAGGAGGAATGTAAGTTTGTTCGTAAGGACTGGGTCACCTGACCAATTTTGGCGCCATGCCCATACCCGGTATATGGTAAACCTTTAAAAATCTTCTTCTCAGGAACCAAATTGCAGATGACCTTGAAACTTGGTATGCAGCATCAGGAACTTGGGCCCTACCAAGCTTATTAGCTCACCAGAGCCGAAGGCTCCGGGGGAGCTTATAGGTTAGGCAGTTGTCCGTTGTCTGCGTCTGCGTCGTCTGCGTCGTCTGCGTCTGCGTCTGGTGACGTCAACACTTTTAAACGACATCTCCTCTGAAGCTGCTAGGCCAATTGGGCCCAAATTTCATCTGTAGCATCTTTGGGTTGGGGGATTGAAAGTTTGTGTTTTTTATGAAATTCGGCTCATTAGTTTGGTTGCTATGGCAACTTAGAGTTTCCATAGACTTATAATGGGGAAAATTGAAAAATGGCATTTACTGCCAAGCCGCTGCAGATATTTTGACAAAACTTTCATAGAAATATTCCTTAGGCAATCTACTATCTGCCATATGATTTTAGTTTAGGCCTACTGCTCATTTGTATTGGTTGCCATGGAAACCAAATTGAAAAAAATAGAAAAAAAAATACTTAAAAAATCATCTCCTCAGAAACCATATGCTCTATGAGGCTGAGAGTTTATGAAAATATTCACCATATTTGCCTTTACAGGTTTTATGTTTTTTATGAAATTCGGCTCTTTAGTTTGGTTGCTATGGCAACTTAGATTTTCCATAGACTTATAATGGGGAAAATTGAAAAATGGCATTTGCTGCCAAGCCGCTGCAGATATTTTGACAAAACTTTCATAGTAATAATCCTTAGGCAATCTACTATCTGTCATATGATTTTAGGCCTACTGCTCATTTGTATTGGTTGCCATGGAAACCAAATTGAAAAAAATAGAAAAAAAAATACTTAAAAAATCATCTCCTCATAAACCGTATGCTCTATGAGGCTGAGAGTTTATGAAAATATTCACCATATTTGCCTTTACAGGTTTTGTGTTTTTCATGAAATTCGGCTCTTTAGTTTGGTTGCTATGGCAACTTAGATTTTCCATAGACTTATAATGGGGAAAATTGAAAAATGGCATTAACTATAAAGCCTTTGCAGATATTTTGACAAAACTTTCATAGAAATGTTCCTTTAGTAAACTTCTCACAGCAATATGCTTTTATGTCAACCTGGGGGTCCTGTAGGTTGTGCCGGGGCCATTCCCAGCCCCAGTACTTCATAACATTCCTTATATCTCAGAAACCTTACAGATCCCCACCCCTAAACCCTATATATTCTTGTTCCTTATGATAAGATGCATTAAGTGACACCAACCTGGGGATCCCCCTGGATGTGCCTGGGACATGCCCCACCCCCTCCACTTCATAAAATGCCATTTATCTCAGAAACCATTCAGATCCCCACCTGTAAAGCGTATATATTCTTGTCTCTTATGATAAGATGCACTCAGTAACACCGACCTGGGGGTCCCCCAGGATGTGCCTGGGCCATGCCCCACCCCTCCATTTCACAACAGGCCCAATATTCCAGAAACCTAACAAATTCAAACCCCTAAATGAAATATATTTTTGTTCCTTATGATAAGTTGCATTCAGTGACACCAACCTGGGGGACACCCGGGATGTGCCGGGGACATTCCCAACCCCCTCCACTTCATAAAAGGTTGGCCCCCGCCCATAGGGGCTTGAAGAAATATATGGGCTGCATGATGCTTCCACGCAGAGCTGAATCCGGCCCGCATACTAGTACTGGTAAACCGCTTAGTGGATCTAAGCCTGTCCAGGAACCGCGGTGCGAGGCTGACCGTCCATGCTAATAAACCCTATTGGTTTCATTGGGCGGCAGGGCTTGAGATATCATTTCATCTCAATGTTGGGTAAAAGTCCCACAAAATTGGAAGCAACATCCCTGAAATGACCTTTACAGTGTTGACGGGGATGTTAAACCTCAAATCAAACAAACAAACAAAACTTCATAAAAGGCCAAATATTCCAAAACCTTACAAATCCCCACCCCTAAACCATATATATTCTTGTTCCTTATGATAAGAAGCATTAAGTGACACCAACCTGGGGGTACCCCCAGATGTGCCGGGGACATGCCCCACCCCCTCCACTTCATAAAATGCCATTTATCTCAGAAACCATTCAGATCTCCACCCCTAAACCATATATATTCTTTTTCCTTATGATAAGACTCACTCAGTGACACCAAGCTGAGGGTCCCCAGGGATGTGCCGGGGTCATGCCCCACCCCCTCCACTTCATAAAAGGCCAAATATTCCAGAAACCTTACCGATCCCCGCCCCTAAACCATATATATTCTTGTTCCTTGTGATAAGACACATTCAGTGACACCAACATAGGGTTCCCCCCAGGGCTCGCCTGGGCCATGCTCCATTCTTCAACTACACAAAAGACCATATATCTGAGAAACTGTTCAGAGCCCTACCCCTAAGCCATATATGTTCTTGTTCCTTATGATAAGATGCAATCAGTGACACCAGCATGGCCCCCCCTCCCCCTTCATTAAAAGCCATATATCTCAGAAACCGGTCAGATCCCCACCCCTTAACCATATATATTCTTGTTCCTTATGATAAGACCCCACTTCATAATAGGCCATATATCTCAGAAACTATTCAAATCCCCACCACATAATCACATATATTCTTGTTCATTGTTATAAGACACATTCAGTCAACCCATCTTGTGGGGTCTGCAGGGGCCATTTCTCTCTCATCCACTTCATAAAAGGGCCTCATATCTCAGAAACTGTTCAGCATTAGGTTGCAACAATCTTGGGCTTTTCTGAAATCCACCATGTCCGAATCCCTCCACTGCTTAAAAGGCCTTACATCTCAGGAGCCATACATATCCCACCGCTAAACCATATATGTCTCTGTTCTTTTTTATAAGACACATTTAGTGGCACCAACCAGGGCTCCATTGGGTTCATGCCCCACACTCTCAACTATATAAAACACCTAATATTTCAGATACAGTCCACATGAGTGCTCATTTGGGAATTGGGAGACTTTATAATTGGTAGGTTAAAATCATACCATGTTAAAATACATGTCTGCCATTGGGCAATGCCCATCTGAGCTCCGGTTTAGAAATTTGGCTCTTTGGTTTGTTTGCCATGGCAAGTTAAGAGTTTCCATTGACTTAATAATGGGGAAAATTGAAAAATGACATTTATGCCTTTCAAGATATTTTGTCAAACTTACATAGAAATGTTCCTTTAATAATGTTCTTTTAGGCCTATTGGTTGCCACAGATGGGAAATTGTCAGTTGTCATCTGTTGTCCTGCAACAACACATTCAAGCGACATCAGACCTCTGAAGCCACTAGGCTGATTGGGTCCAAATTTTATCTGTAGCATCCTTGGGCGCAGGGCTTCCATGGTTAATTAAAATACTTTGCTGCCAGTCGGCAGTGCCCCCTGAGCTCTGGTGAGCATAATGGCCCATGGGCCTCTTGTTTATATAAATGATGGCCTTTGGTTGACCTTAACCTGTTTGATGTCAAGGTCAAATTTGGTCACTTAGACATTTGAATGGCAAAAGGCAAAACAGTGGATTTTTCTGATTGCCATGGTAGCCTGTGACATCAGAAATATTTGCAATCAGCTGAATGGAAGTTTATCAATTCCAAAGTTCAATGTCATCTACTAACCTTTGTCCTGGATGGCTCAGATTCAGTATTTCTATCTTCTTTCTCCACATAAACTGCTTGGTTGATTGAAACTAAATTACATGTGGAGGAATGAAAGTTAGGGGACTGGGTCACATGACCAATATGGCCACTATGCCCATATATGGTTAAAACCTTTAAAAGTCTTCTTCTCTGGAACCAAATAACCAATGACCATGAAACTTGGTATACAGCACTGGGGACCCAGGCCCTACAGAGTTGTTCAAATGATTGGTTAACCTTGACATGTTTATGGTCAAGGTCAAATTTGGTCACTTATACATTTGTATGGAAAAAAGGTAATAATAATAATGACTTTATTTAACGAGGAACACACAGTTGGTAGTACCAATCTTCTCTGAGGCCCTAAAAAAATGCATATATACATATACAAGTATATATTATACAAATATACAACTTATACAGAATGAAACAGTGTATTTTTATTCTATTGTAGCCTGTGTCATCAGAATTGATATTTGCAGTTAGGTAAATGGAAATTTATCAATTCCACAGGTCAAGGTCATTTAGTTCTGGATGACTTAGATTCAGTATTTTTATCCTCTTTCTCCATTAAAACTGCTAGGCTTACTGAAACCAAATTACATTAACAGCCTCTGTGGGATGAGGTAATGAAATGTTATTCATTGGATTGTAGTCACTTGACCAAGATGGATGCTATGCCTGTATATGGTAAAAACACATGACCTCTGGTGAGTGTAGTGGCTCATGGGCCTCTTCTTTTTTGTTTTGTTTTGGTTTTATGGTGCTTTCAAGATTTTTTCACTTATTTCGAGCCGATCTTAATCAGAGATGGGCGAAAACCGGAGAACCCAGAGAAAAACCACCTAACCTTCTGTTGCAGAACATAGCGTCTCACATGGCCTGAGCAAGGCATGAATCACAGTGGTAAGAGACCTAATAATTAAGATTTAGCCCTCTTACCCGTGAGGCCACAGAGTTTTTTTATAGCCCCACTTTGAAAAATTGGATTTGCCTTGTCCTTCTGCAATTCCGTAACTCTGTTAATATTCATCATAACTCAAAAACCGTTTGAGGTATTTTCATGCAACTTCACACAAATGTAAAGCACTATAAGACAATGTGCACAGCTCCTGAACCATAACTCTGGATTGCATACTTTTGGAGAAATTGCCCTTTGAACATTGAAAAAATTGCATTATTCATGATACATGTAACTCGAAAACCGTTTGAGGTATTTTCATGAAACTTCACACAAATGTAAAGCACTATGAGACAATGTGCAGAGCACATAAATCATAACTCTGGATTGCCTACTTTTTGAGTTATTGCCCTTTGAACATTGAAAAATGACAATTTCAACCTTGTCCGCTCCATATCTAAAAACACGTTGGTGTTTTCATGAAATTTCACACAAATGTAAGGCACCATAAGACGATGTACAGAGCTCATGAACCATAACTCTGGATTGCCTACTTTTGGAATAATTGTCCTTTGAACATTGAAAAATGGCAATTTTAACCTTGTCCGCTTCATAACACAACAAGAGCTCCGCAAGCGGGCCATATATACATGTATAGCGACTGTTGTACAAGTTTGGATTTGTGGAATGTAACCAAGGAACAATGTGTGCTCCATATATTCTTACCTGGCACTATTATAAGCCTCAACGGCTCAAACTACCTGTTTCCAACAAATTTTCATGGTCAGTAATAGTTGGTGGACCATAACCTCAAAATATTATAGGCACAACTCTGGCAATACATTGTATTTGGCGGACTGTAACATCAAAATAATATGCACTGTACCACATCATGGTCTTACTATATGTAAATAAAAATAAAAAATGAGTTCCTTTAAGAGCAATGAAAACATTCATAAGAAAGAAGATGGGTGATACTACGTAGTTTCGGCTAATAAAGCCTCATCAGTAACCCTGTAATGATCTGGCAAAGAAAGCCAGAGGAAACGTACTGCGAATTTCGAATAGGCAGTCGATTCAAAGACTGATATAAATCAAAATGGGGTCCAAATAATTAAAAACCTGTCTAGAATATGAGTCTAAACCAATAATTTATTTCTGATTTCTCAGAATATTCACGCTGATCTCAAAGGACCAAAAGTAAAATATAAACTGCACTATGGTTGATGTACGGGGAGACGTTTTACGGCCGCCACAGGGCACAACACCAGCTGCAGTGAAGGCAAATAAAAATAAAAAATGAGTTCCTGTAAGAGCAATGAAAACATTCATAAGAAAGAAGATGGGTCATACTACGTAGTTTCGGCTAATAAAGCCTCATCAGTAACCCTAACTCTAACAGTAAAGTTTCAGCTTCATCAGATGTAAAACGTAAGATGAGTTATCTGGAAGGTTTAGAAAAATCTGTGAAAGGGGTATAACTCTGTTAATATTTGGCACACCGTAACCTCAAAATAATATGCACTGTTTCATATCATGTTCTTACTGCATGTAAAGTTTCAACATCATCGGATCTAAAATGTAGGAGGAGTTACCCGGCAACAAAACGTTTACAGAATTGTTCAAAGGGCCATAAATCTATTATTATTTGGTGGACCATAACCTCAAAACAGTATGCGCTGCCCCACATCATGGTCTAATCATACATGAAGTTTCAGCTAAATTGGATGTAAAATGTAGGAGTCATCTGGAAACGAAAAGTTTACAAAAAAAATTTCAAAGGGGAATAACTCTATTATTATTTGGTGGACCATAACCTCAAAACAATATGCGCTGCCCCACATCATGGTCTAACTATGGATGAAGTTTCAGCTTGATCAGATGTAAACATTAGGAGGAGTTATCCGGAAACGAAAAGTTTACAAAAAAATTCAAAGGGGCATAACTGTATAATTATTTGGTGGACCGTAACTTCGAAACAATATGCACTGTTCCACATCATGGTCTAACTATGTATGAAGTTTCAGCTTGATCGGATATAAACTGTAGGTGGAGTTATTCGTAAACGTAGAGTTTACAAAAAATTTCGAAGGTGCTTAACTCTATTATTATTTGGTGGACCGTAACCTCGAAACAATATGCACTGTTCCACATCATGGTCTAACTATGGATGAAGTTACAGCTAGATCGGATGTAAACTGTAGGAGGAGTTATCCGGAAACGAAAAGTTTACAAAAAAAATTCATAGGGGCATAACTCTATTAATATTTGGTGGATCTTAACCTCAAGACAATATGGGCTGCCCCACATCATGGTCTAACTATGTATGAAGTTTCAGCTTGATTGGATGTAAACTGTAGGAGGACTTATCCGGAAACGAAAAGTTTACAGACGGACAGACAGACGGACGGATGCTTAGGGAGCATAACATAATATGACCATTTTTCAAACGGGCGTAAAAAACCATTTGAGATATTGTCATGAAACTTCACACAAATTAATTAATGTAAAGCACCATGAGACAATGTGCAGAGCACAAGAACCATAACTCTGCATTGCCTTTTTACCACCTTTAATTAGAGGCTGAAAGCTGAAAACATTTTTTTTTCTTGTATTTTTCTTTTCTCATAGCGCTATAGCGGGGCTATAGTCAGATCCTCTGACTGTTCTAGTTTTTTTCTATTTTTTTTTCACTGAAAAAAAAAAGACGCTAAAAAAAAACTTTTAACCCTTGTCCTGCCGAATATTTTAATCTGCCACACCCACTACCGATTATCAGCCAATCAGATTACTTGATGCAAATTATTGCAACAAATTCACAATCTGAATGACAAACAATGTAGATCCTGATCAGATGGCTTCTTTGAAGCCATCTGATCTGGATCTACATTGTTTGAAAGATAAGACGTATCTGGACTCAGCAGCATAGGGGTTAAAATGCAGTCTGCAAAATGTTTGCTTAGCGCTAGAAGGGTTGACATGTCACAATGAATACAATTCTTCACTATAGATAAAATATTGGCATTTTTGTGTTAATAAGTACAATTTTAGTAAACAGCTGCTTCCCGAGGCTCCATAGACGAACAAAACAAAGCCAGCTTCTTAAAATGTACTTAACGTACTAGACGACACCATGACAGTGCGAGACCTTGACAGATTTGCAAACACAATTCAAATCAAAAGTGGCTGTTTACCTTGAGCGCTGGTGCGTCGGACCAGTAAACAAGTGATGCAATCTCGCATGACAACAATAAAGTCAGTCAGTAAATAATCATTTGTGTAACATGTGTGGGCCATAAATTCTCAAAAAAGAATAAACTTTTTGAAAAATCAAAGTACTGAAAGTACTGAGGAAAGTTGATTTATGAGGTATATTCATCATGATAAAATGGTATTTGTTTGATTTGAGGTTAAACGTCCCCGTCAACACTGTAAAGGTCATTTTGGAGACGCTGCTTCCAATTTTGTGGGGCTTTTACCCGACATTGAGATGAAATGACATCTCAAGCCCTGTCGCCCAATGAAACCAATAGGGTTTATTAGCATGGACGGTCCGCCTCACACCGCGGTTCCTGGACAGGCTTAGATCCTCTAAGCGGTTTACCAGTACTAGTGTGCGGGACGGATTCAGCTCTGCATGGAAGCATCGTGCAGCCCATATATTTCTTCAAGCCCCTATGGGCGGGGGCAGGATAAAATGGAAGTGGTAGATTAAACAGTTCTCTAAGTATCTTTTTGACAAGGTTGAAAAAGGAGTTTAACCAGGTTCGACTAAGATAAAAATTCCTGTTGCTTGTTATTGTCCTCGTGACAATCACTGACCATCTGACTGGCGCCGACCCTGAACAAAATCCAGGTATTGGTTATTGATAGCACTCCTAAGATGTCAGAGCGGAACGTCAGAATAAAATTCTGGACTGTGCTTGTTTGTTTGTATGTTTGTTTGCTTGTTTTGAGGTTTAAAATTCCCCGTCAACACTGAATAGGTCATTTAGAGACGTTGCTTCCAATTTTGTGAGACTTTTACCCAACACTAAAATGAAATGACATAATTATCAAGCCTGTCGCGCAATGAAACCAAATAGGCTTGTGGCATGGACGGTCCGATTCGCAATACTTTGCCTGGGCAGGCTTAGATCCTCTAAGCGGTTTACCAGTACTCATGTGCGGTCGATTTCAGCTCGGCGTGGAAGTATCTTGCAGTCCATCTATTTCTTCAAGCCCTGATGGGCGGGGCGGTAGGACTGAGCTCGTGCATTTGGACATTGGCAAACAGAACCTTCATAATCAGACGCCACATAATGCGGTGTCCGATCAGATCTAATGTATCTGCTTAAACGAACAGTCCGATTCTCAGTTCATGACTATTCTCCAAACTTTCATTCAGAGACGATCCACCAGTTCTCTCAGCACTTTGATTAATTGAGTATTTACGCAAATACGCTGTTTATCTGGAGCACTGGAGTGAGCTTTAAAACCTATTGCTTTCTTTCGGCGAGTCATGGGTCTCCAAAAATGAAGTGTACATTGCTTTCGGAGACGTTACAGCAGAGCCCTTTAATTTCTACATTTTAAACAGTGGAAACGCTTAGACTTAGATTCGTTTTCCCAAGTGTCTATAAAACGAGTGCATATGCACCCAAAAATGCAAAGCTTCCTTTTATAACACTGAAGCGTCTGATTCGAGGTCACAGAATGAGGTGTCTGATCAGTGGCTTCTGAATTTACTTAACCAATGTATGACAAAGGAATCTTCCAACAAATAAGTTCGGAACAGGATTGTCAGATTTATTTTCTTAAAGGTAGGTTTTGCAAGAATATATGTTTTTTTTCTGCAATCAATGCAGACTCAGATCAGACGCCAAGTTGTGCTGCGTCTGATCTGGGCCTACAATAAAAAGTGACACTAGTTATATATGGGCTAATGTCCAGTTTGGAAACCGAGGGGTGAAAGGGAAGGAACACCTGTGGAATCAAGTCCGCCATGATACACCGAGTATCAAAGCTGGAAAAGTCCAGTTCGGCAACTGAGGGGTGAAAGGGAAGGAACACCTGTGGAATCAAGTCCGCCTTCAGCGCATATGTTAAGAAACCAATGCGCTGGAAAAGGAAATGAGGCAAGTGCTTAATTTGGACTATTTTATGCAGCGAACGAACAGCGGAAGTGTAGTAACGCGGTCCAGTACCGGAAGTAGAAATGCAATGACATATAAAGTTGATACAAGTATCAACTTTCAAAAATAACCCAATGCATAAATTTACAATATTATCTGCCTTTTTTAAAAATCTTACGGGGAAACCCCAAAATGGGTCATAAGCAAACGCTGCGTCTGATCAGCGCCTTCACTATTTACAGAAAGCTAAACCATTTTAAAATTTCTAAAAATAACAAACTGGACACCCTTAATTTTGAAATGGACTCCTCTAGTATGGAACAGAGAAGATTCCTTCCAGTATAAAATTGACAAATTGCCTCCATTTGATAAATTTGCAACTTTCCACACAACTGTTTGGTCATTTGCTTCCATGGATAATAAAAAAAATGTAAAATGTTTGGTTCAAGAAATCTTTTCTACGATCATTCTGTCCCTTCTGCTGATTCAAGAAGGGCAGTTGTCAGTTTCTGGCGAAAGAATGTGTCCTGTACTCAGGTAAACCACTTACGTATAAGCCTGCCCAGGACGTGTGGATAGGTAAACTGACCGTCTCAAAAATGACATAAAATAGTGTTGACTTGGCCGTTAAAACCCCAAAACAAACAAACAAACAAAATATTTGGTACCGTAATTACCCTAAATATTCAGACACCTAACCTCCCAACCATATTATTTCTAAAATTTGGTAAATTTTGTGTCTAAAAATAGCTGGATGAGTGGCAAGCAATTCGACCCTCTGCAGCATCTCATCTGGCTTTTCACTGTTTTCTTAGGCCTGTCTGTCCGAATATGTACGGTGAATACGTTACTGTATTTGGACATTATACAGGCTTGAACAAACAGTGCAGACCTAGATGAGATGCCGCAAAATGCGGAATCGCATCAAGGTCTACACTGTTTGCCACTTACCCGGCTATTCGGATACCAAATATTTGGTAGTAAATTTTATCTGTTCAAAATTTAGAACAAGTATGGTAAGGAGTTTAGGTGTCCGAATATTTAGGATAATTACAGTATACATTATTTTGTTGTGTCTGGCCGGTGTATTGTTGTTAGCTGAATATAATATCAAGTTGTTTATATATCAATTACAACATTTCAACTTTTACTTTTTGTCACGCGCATAGCTGGTGTTAAAGGGTATGATCGAACCGTCACCTCTAAACAATAGCCACTTACAGTTCACGATATACTGTAATGATTCTAAGTATTGGGACCCAAGCAAACAGTGCAGACCCAGATCAGACTGCTCCTGAAGGAGCAGTCTGATCAGGGTCTACACTGTTTGTCATTCCCTCTGCACCTTTTGGATTCTTGGCTTGATCATGAAATGAATGTGTTAAAATTTTAGAAGAATTACAGTAAGTACTCATGCAACATAATTATTAGTTAGATGGCTTATGGAAACTGCCTAGCAAAACTGGTGTTAGGTAAACTGACCAACTTGATAGGATCTGAACAGTGTTGTCCCTGGGCTGATACAACCATGCAACTAGCAGTTTAGCAATACTAAATTTGTCGTCGGTTCATGAAGCCCTGTGGTGCAATGGTTACGCTACTCGCCTTGTAAACCAGGGGTCACAGGATCGAACCCGAACTACTCCAGACTTTCGGATGAGTCTTTAAACCGAGGTCGCGTCTCCATATGACCTTAACTGTCGGTGGGACGTAAAACTTAAACACTCACTCACTCACTCACTCGTCGGTTCATTAAAGTGCAAATTTGTCAAAACACAATGACACGCTGAACAAGAATCTGTGTGACACATCATGTGAACAAGTCTGTGAAATAAAGACCCCCCTAAACCCCACTTTATATGAATGAAACTGGGGTTTACGGGGATATACATTATTTTTATAATTTCTGCTCAAGACATAGGTTGTGGGTACTCGTTAGAACCGCCTCAGTGAGGCGGTTCTAACGAGCACCAACAACCTACCGGGTATGTTTTCAGTATTATAAATAAGAAAAATATCACTGATTTTCATCAGAAAAGTAACCATTTTGGAGATGTAAAAAAATGCACTAGGACGTGTGGGTGTGTTATTGTAATGAGTGACATGTTTGTACAAAGAAACCGTTAAACATATAGAGGATCTTTTATGAGTGTTCATGTTTTATTGAATTTATTAAACAAGTTGAGGAAAAGGGATAAAATGCGAGGCTTTGCCGAGCATTCTATCCCTTTTCCTCAACGAGTTTAATAAATTCAATATTACATGAGCACGAATGCAAGATTCTATTTATCATATGACATTTAAAACGTATTTAATTCACGATTTTTGTACAAAAATGTCAATATTGGGCCATTAGTAAACGCGACTTCATTAAGGACATCGTGCATGTAACGTTACGGGACGTATCTAGCTAATTTGCATATTTAATCCATTAGTGGATAATCGAAAATATTACAAGGCGTTATTACGCTCTCAGATGCGACGTAATATGATAAATTTAGCATATTGAATGCCAATAAATTCTGCTTTACAGAGAAAATGGGGGCAGATATTAGCGATTGTCCAAAAAAATCTATACCACTGCAATCCCGTCTTTTTCAGAGTTGCGCTGCATATTCAAAAATGTTATAAACATTACGTCAGCTGTCTGAAAGTTTCGGCAAATCAACTTAAGAGCACTAGCTACGCAATTGTTCTGCCCACGCTGTCAGCCATATCTAAAGCCTGTTCTGAAGCACAGGAAGAAAGTTTAGCACGTTGCGACAAAAATTTCGGCGCGTCTTTGATTTTCGTTGCAAACATCATTAAATGTGCGACAGGTAGAAGTGTTATTGCTAAACTGATGGTTGCCTGGTTGTAAAGTCTAAACAAATAAATATTCCAAATGATTCTACGTAATATTAACCCTTATCCTGCTGTTCATGACAACCCCTAACATTGCGAACAGCACTTCTGATCAAGAACTACATTGTTTGTCATGCAGGTTGTGAATTGAATGAATATAATATATCAAGTAATCTGATTGGCTGATAGTAGTTAATGGGAGTGCCTGAATAATATATTCAACAGGAGAAGGGACAAGAGATAGGGTTACCTGACTAACAAGACAGTAATCATGTTAAAAGTGTTCACTGGGCCATAATCGAGAAACAAACAACATTTAAATTAATAGTAATAAAAAAAAATAATTATAATAATATTAAGAGGCGAACAATTAGAACGGCAATTTATTTATTTACTAATTTTACAAAGAACAAAATACCGGTACCCCATTTACCGCAAGTACATGTATTTGGTCAGACAGGTGTGAGCAAACAGTGCAGACCCAGATGAGATGATGCAGAGTGTGGCATCTCATTAGGGTCTACACTGTTTGCCATTCATCCAGCCACACCCAGAAACATACAGCATTAGGTGTTAAAATTTTCATACCTCAAGACACCGAGAAAAACTACATATGAAAATGTTGTCTGCTTATCTTCTTGCAAACTTTTCAAAAATATTTTTGTATACAAGCAAACAGTGTGGACCCAGACCAGACTGCTCCTACAGGAGCAGTCTGATCTTGGTCCACACTGTTTGCAAAAAAAATACTTTTAAGGCAACCAGCAGACGGAAAAGCAGACGACAACAGTCATGATAGGCATTTTATGGGTTAAGAAGCTGAGAAAAACTACATCTGAAAATTTGGTTGCTTATTTCGTCTGCAAACTTTTTAGAAATATTTTTTTCATACAGGCAGTCAGTGTGGACCCAGATCAGACTGCGCCTACAGGAGCAGTCTGGTCTGGGTCCACACTATTTGCCAAAAATGACTTTTAAAGTAACCAGCAAACGACAAAGCAGCCGGTAATTGTCGCGATTGGCATTTTATGGGTTAAAATAAGAAAAATACGTGTACGATGACAATGTTGTCTGCAAGTCATAATTAGCGCTTCAAGGGTACAAATAAACTTTAGACGAGAAGTGATAATGATATATCTGTTTTCCGAACTACTGTTCAATTAAAAGAATTTAAGATCCAATTTTCAAGAAAGATAGCCATTAAAGGCGCAGTCTTGACAGTTCAATTTTTCATAATTGTCCTTCACACGGAAATTAAAGAATGAAACCTAAAAACACAAAACCATCATAGTTGATGGGATTCTTAACTTTTTTATTTTTTAACCCTAAATCTCTTGCTAATACTCATTTTAGCCAAACCCATCTCTGACTTTGAACCAATCAGATTACTTGATGTAATTTATTTTTTACAGATTCATTAACTGAATGTCAAACAGTGTAGATCCTGATCAGATGGCTTCTTCAGAAGCCATCTGATCTGGATCTACACTGTTTGCAAAGATAGGGGTTGTAGTGAACAGCAAGATAAGGGTTAAAAGGGAAAAGAGCTCAATGTTGAATGTGAAATCATCTGCCAAGCAAACAACTCGTGTTGTGTCAAACCTTATTTTCTTTGATTTGTTTGTTTGTTTGATTTGAGGTTTAATGTCCCCGTCAACACTGTAAAGGTCATTTTGGAGACATTGCTTCCAATTTTGTGGGACTTTTACCCGACACTGAGATGAAATGACATCTCAAGCCCTGTCATCCAATAAACCAATAGGGTTTATTAGCATGGACGGTCCGCCTCGCACCACGGTTCCTTGACAGGCTTAGATCCTCTATGCGGTTAACCAGTACTAGTGTACGGGCTGGATTCAGCTCTGCGTGGAAGCATCATGGAGCCCATATATTTCTTCAAGCCCCTATGGGCGGGGGTCACTTATTGTCTTTGAAAAATAACTCTAATAATAAAAACTAATGCGGTCGATGGCATGCCATTGCAACTTCCAATGCTTTCTTGAAGTTTCTCCACAGAGGCTATATATGCAGCAAAAGTACATGTCCCCTCACCACCCCCAAGTTCAGTCCCTGGGGTCAGAGCCAAAATCCTGTTCAATATGTTTTACATAATTCATTAGTCATTTGACTTCTGCAAAGTTTGGTATCACAGTCTTTGAAATTGACTTTGTAATTGAATTTTATTGATACTTGATCTTTTGACCCTCCCAGGGCTTCTGGACAGACGGATAGATGGAGGCGATTTTAATATCTCCTTTGCTTTTTCAAAAAGCATGGGGATAAAAATGAAATTGACTTGGTGGTTTAGGAGATGGCATTTCATTTTTTAGTTCTATGAAATTATTTTGAAATCCTAGTCATTGACTTGACAAAAGATGTCCTTCAAGGATCATTCCTATTTTATTCTTAGCCCTTCTCTTGCTGAATATTCAGTTTATCCACACCCATTTCTGACTGAACAAATCAGATTACTTGATGTTATTTATTCCTACAAATTCATAAACTGAATGTCAAACAGTGTAGATCTTGATCATCTGATCTGGATCTGCACTGTTTGCAAAGAAAAGGGTTTTCGTGAACAGCAGGATAAGAGTAAACCTTGGTGACCGCCTTGTTCAGCCGAGAAGAACCATTTTAGCAATTTTGGTACAGATACAGGAGAGAAACTTCTGTAAAATTATTTTGGAACCAGTGCTTCAGCTGAAGTGCATGACCCGCCGGATGCTTTTAGCTTTATGAGTGTTACCATATATGGGTATGGCGGCCATTTTGGTCATGTGACCTGGACCTAAAACGGTTCCCCCAATAAATGCGCCTTATCGTAAGGAGCAAAAATATATCTTATACTTTAGTACTGTATTCTGAATCGTTTGCAGGATAAAATGCATTCTCACTTTTCCAATACAAAAGCATATGTGTCTAAGTTGGACCTAGGCACAAAGAAGGTCAAGGTCAACCCAGGGTCACCATTTTAGCAATTATGATGGGCCTACGTCCCAGAGTGCTATTTATCAAGTTTCGTGGAAATCTGCCCAGTGGTTCTGGAGAAGACTATTTTTGAAGGGTTTTTACCATATATGGCTTGGCGGCCATTTTGGTCATGTGACCTGGAATCCATGAGCAAATTTTGGTTTCCCCCATCCCATAGAGGCTCCATATGAAATTTGACTTCAATCGGCCCAACGGTTTCCGAGGAGAAGCAGTTCGAAAATTTTCACCTCGGCGAGGCTATACTAAATGGAATGTAATATTTCGCAAGTTCATTGGTTAGATCTCATTGATATCTATCAGTATGCAAAAATTGTTTAAATATTCCAAGCGGTTAAGTCAGTATCACCAATTTTCACAAACGGGTTACGGACGGACAGACAGACTGACAGAATGACACGGTGATTTTAGGGCACTCTTAGAAAATCAACCGACTTCAGTCGGTCGCTTTTTCTGCGGGTCGTGCAATCTTTAGCCATTGACTTGAGGTGTCATTTAAGGTCCAAGCCGCCAAGGATCATTTCTGCTTGTTTTTAGCTCTGGTAGCCGTTTTGTTTAGTTCAATTTTGGTACAGAGATTCTGTGAAATTATTTGGAAATCTAGCCATTATGAGACGTCATTCAAAGATAATTTCTTTTCAGCTATTTTTAGCTCTGGTGGCCATCTTGTTAAGTGGAGCAGAACCATTTTTAAAGAAACAAGTGAGCAATATTTATGTAAATTATTTTGAAATCTAGTCATTGACTCAACCCATCTTGTTCAGTGGAGCAGAACCATTTTAACCTTTAACCCTAAGACGCTGAGAAAAAATACATCTGACAATGTCGTCTGCTTATGTTGTCTGCTGAATATATTTTTTTCAAACTTAATAATTAAAAATATTTTTGCATACAGGCAAACAGTGTGGGTTTGTCTAAAGGAGCAGTCTGATCTGGGTCCACACTGTTTGCAAAAAAAAAAAAAATACTTTTAAGGTAACCGGCAGACGGCAAAGCAGACGACAATAGTTGTGAGAGGCATTTTATGGGTTAAGATGCCAATCCCAACGACTGTCATCTTTTTTGTCCGCTGCTTACTTTAAATGTCATTGTTGCAAAAATTGTGGACCCAGATCAGACTGAAGCAGTCTGATCTGGGTCAACACTGTTTGACTGGATGAAAAAATATACTTTTAAAACTTTGCAAGAAGATGCAGCAGACAACCTAGACAGACAACATTTTCAGATGCAGTTTTTGTGGCAATTCTTAACCCATTTTGTTTAAGAAACCCCAAAATAGTGAACTGGTGAACAGTGCAGGTCCAGATCAGAAGCCACAGAACACGGCATCTGATCAGGGCCTACACTTTTTGCAAAAAATTCAGCCATTTTCCAAATAAGTTTAAAACTAGATCTGACAATAGCCACGTTATAGCGTTATCAGAAAAGAAAAATACAAGAAAAAAAGTGTTTTCAGCTTTCAGCCTCTAATTCAGTGTTCAAAGGACAATAACTCCAAAAGTAGGCAATCCAGAGTTATAGTTCATGTGCTCTTATTCATAATGTCTCAAAGTGCTTAACATTTGTGTGAAGTTTCATGAAAATACCTCAAACGGTTTTTGAGATATCATGAATAACGGGAATACGGTTGCCATTTTTCAATGTTCAAAGGGCAATAACTCCTAAAGTAGGCAATCCAGAGTTATGGTTCATGTGCTCTGCACATCGCCTCATAGGCTTTACATTTGATTTTTTAGTTATCATGAATAACAGAATTACGGAATTACAGAATCACAGAAATCCAGTATAGCCCCCACTGTTTCAAAGAGGGTCTGTAACATCTCTTAATTTTGGAATGGACTCCTGATATATATAAGGAGGAAGATTCCATTTGGTACAAAAAAGGCTAAGAGTATAACAAACAGGACAGAAACATTTCTGTGAAATTATTTGGAAATCTAGTCATTGACTTAAGATGTCATTCAAGGATCATTTATATTCTCTTTTAAGCCATGGCAGCCATCTTGTTCATTGGAGTGGACCCATTTTAGTAATTTTGGTACAGAAACAGAAGATAAAACATTTCTGTGAAATTTTGAAGTTGGCTTGATAGGAGATTCCATATAATATATAGAGGATCTTATATGAGTGTTCATGTATGATTGAATTTATTAAACGAGTTAAGGAAAAGGGATAAAATGCGAGGCTTTTATCCCTTTTCCTCAACGAATTTAATAAATTCAATACCACATGAGCAGGAATGCAAGATTCTATTTATCATATGACATTTAATTCTCTATTTTTGTACAAAAATATCAATATTTCGCCATTGGTAAACGCAACATCATTAAGGACGTCGTACATGTAACGTTACGGGGCGTATCTAACTAATTTGCATATTTAATCCACTAGTGGATTATCGAATTTATTACATGGCATTATTACACTCTCAGACGCGACGTCATATGATAAATATCTTTTTATAAGCTCTGGTAGCCATCTTGTTGAATGGTGACTGTAACCATTTTAGCAGTTTTGGTACAGGGCTTTAAAGGAACATTTTCCTGAAATTTTGTTATTTTGAAACAAGAGGGCCCAGAGGGCCCTGGTTCACTCACCTTATCCAATGTATAACAAGTGGGCCCCCGGCAGGGTCAGTTTTGGCCCCGAGGCTAAATTTTGAACAATCTTGGTAGAGGTCCACAAGATGAAGCTTCATATCGAATATGAAAGACCTGGGCTTTGTGGTTTCAGAGAAGAAGATTTTAAAGGTTTACCCTGCATATAGAAGTCTATGTAGAACAAGATTTTTCCTATATAAGTCTATGTAAGACCAAAGCGCCCCGGAGCGGGGGCATTTTTGGCCCCAGGGCTATAATTTGAACAATCTTGGTAGAGGTCCACTAGCTGAAGCTTCATAACAAATATCAAAGACCTAAGCCTTGTGATTTCAGAGAAGATTTTTAAAGATTTTCCCCTATATAAGTCTATGTAAAACCAAAGGGCCCTGGGGTGGGGGGGGATTTTTGGTCTCAGGGCTATAATTTGAACAATGTTGGTAGAGGTTCCACACAAATATCAAAGACCTAAGCCTTGTGGTTTCAGAGAAGATTTTTCAAGATTTTCCCTACATAAGGGCCCCAGAGCGGGGGCATTTTTGGCCCCAGGGCTATAATTTGAACAATCTTGATAGAGGTCCACAAGATGAAGCTTCATACCAAATATCAAAGACCTGAGCCTTGCAGTTTCAGAGAAAAAGATTTTTAAAGATTTTTCTCTATATAAGCCTATGTAAAACCAAAGGGTCCTGGGGGGGGGGGGCATTTTTGGCCCAAGCACTATAATTAGAACAATCTTGGTAGGGGTCCACTAGATGAAGTTTCATACCAAATAGCAAAGACCTGGGCCTTGCAGTTTCAGAGAAGATTTTCCCTATATGTAAGCCCATGTAAAACCAAAGGGCCCCAAGGCGGGGGCATTTTTGGCCCCAGCACTATAATTCGAACAATCTTGGTAGGGGTCCACTAGATGAAGTTTCATACCAAATAGCAAAGACCTGGGCCTTGCAGTTTCAGAGAAGATTTTCCCTATATAAGCCCATGTAAAACCAAAGGGCCCCAAGGCGGGGTCATTTTTGGCCCCGGCACTATAATTCGAACAATCTTGGTAGGGGTCCACTAGATGAAGCTTCATACCAAATATCAAAGACCTGGGCCTTGCGGTTTCAGAGAAAAAGATTTTTAAAGATTTTCCCTATATAAGCCCATGTAAAACCAAAGGGCCCCGGTGTGGGGGCATTTTTGGCTCCAGCACTATAATTTGAACAATCTTGGTAGGGGTCCACTAGATGAAGCTTCATACCAAATATCAATGTCCTGGGCCTTGCGGTTTCAGAGAAGAAGATTTTTTAAGTTTTCGGTGAAAAAAATATATTTTTGGCTACTGTGACCTATATGTGAAACGGACCGGAACCATTTGAACAACTTTGAAAGGGGACCACCTAAGGATTATTCCTGTGAAGTTTGGTCAAAATCCGATCAGTGGTTTAGAAGGAGATTTCGTTTTAAGAAACAGTTTACGGACGGACGCACGCAAAGAAGGACGGAAGACAGACAAAAAGTGATCCCAAAAGCTCACCTTGTCACTACGTGACAGGTGAGCTAATAAATGGCAGCTTAAAAAGAGGTGTCAACAACTTTTTGACAATGGATGGATGGCTGGCAGTCAGATTGACAAACACTGGCCCTAAAGCGGTCACAAACCTAGCTCAGCTTCTGCTCAGGTGAGCTAAAAATAATTCAACCAGACACTCAGGTGAGCTACAAATAATTCAACCAGACATTGCTAAATTTCTTAATGAATTCCTGCAATTTTTAGTGAGGATGATTCTATATATAGACTGAAACCAAATATTCAGAAAGTTTACTCCAGATCAAGGACCTAAAGAAGCTCAATATGTACAGTATATCAGCAGATGCAATAAATTTAACTACCGATTAAGCTCTTAAATAATCAAGGCCATGTTTATTTAATGCTCAGCTTGCTTGGGAGGTTTCAGCTGACAACTTTAAGAATTTTTTTTACATTTTTCCCAGAAAACAGGATTTGACATCTTATGCAGTGTCTCCTAGAAAACAGGATTTGACATCTCATGCAAATTGTCTCCAGCTTTTGAGACAATTTGCATGAGAGGTCAAATCATGTTTTCTGTGAAAAATAAGAAAAAAAATTGCCATCTGCTGATATAGCCCAAAAAGTGGAGACATTTTCATACATGCTTTTCAACGAAATAGAGAGATTTCTCAGTGAACTCGAAATTGATATCATCACTGCAAAGAGTGAAGATTCAACTTTTTGGATTTCAGTGTTTGTGAATTTGATGTATCATCAAAAAATAAAATATATTCTGGCATAGTGGTGGATATGATAAGAGATGCAGGTGATGCAGGTGCCTCAATGATCCGCGACTTGCAGCTGCCATCATTTGTGATGGAAAGATACCCTCTGACTGGGAACAGAGTTTCATTGTCTGTCTCTACAAGGGCAAGGGTGATGCATTGGAACGGGGCAACTACCGTGGTCTCAAGCTGACAGAACTGGTCATGAAAGTCCTGGAGAGGATTGTGGATGGCCTCATTAGGCAGTTGGTGTCCATCGACGATTCCAAGTTTGGCTTTGTCCCAGGAAGAGGCACAACAGACGCATTTTTGTTGTACGGCAGCTGCAAGAGAAGTATCTGGCAGCCAACAGAAGACTCTACATGGCTTTTGTAGACCTGGAGAAGGCATTTGATTGAGTGCCTCAGAATGTCATCTGGTGGGCACTAAAAAAATTTGGAGTGGAAGAGTGGATTGTGCGACTGGTCCATGGGATGTATGCTAATGCTCGGAGCCGTGTCCATGTTGGTGATGGTTACAGTGAAGAATTGAAAGTGAAGGTGGGTGTTCATCAAGGCCCTGTTCTCAGTCCACTGCTTTTCATCATTGTCGGCCCCCGCCCATCAGGGATTGAAGAAATAGATGGGCTGCATGATGCTTCCACGCAGAGCTGAAACCTACCCGCACACGAAGTCTCGTAAACCACTTAGAGGCTCTAAGTCTGCCCAGGCAAAGCGGTGCGAGTGTCGGACCGTCCATGCTTATAAACCCTATTGGTTTCAAAGGGAGGCAGGGCTTGAGATGTCATTTCATCTCAATGTCGGGTAAAAGTCCCACAAAATTGGAAGTAACGTCTCCAAAATGACCTATACAGTGTTGACGGGGACGTTAACCCTAAAATCAAACAAACAAACAAATTTTCATCATTGTGCTTAAAGCCTTGTCATGCAAGTTCCGCTCTGGAGTCCCCTGGGAGGACCTGTATGCTGATGACCTTATCATCATAGCTGAATCCCTTGAGGAATATGTCAGGGGGCTCTTAACTTCGAAAGACGCAATGGAGGGGAAAGGGCTGAGAGTGAATGCAGGAAAGACAAAGATCATGATCTGTGGTTCAGGTCTGGACCTCCTGCAGAGTACAGGCCAGTTCCCATACGCTATCTGTTGCACTGGAGTGGGCAGCAACAGTATTTTTGTAATGGCTGCAAGTTCTGGGTGCACAAGAAATGCAGTGGGCTCAAGCACTTGATAGAGGACCCTGATTACAGGTGTACACGGTGCCAAGGAACTGCACGACCCTTAAATGGCAGACCAGAGAGGGAAGGCCAAGTCGGATCCGACAAGCTGGTTGTAGCTTCCTTTTGCTACCTAGGTGATATGCTCTCAGCAGTGGGTGGTTGCGACCTTTCAACCACATCATGTGTGAAAATAGCCTGGAAGAAATTCAAGGAGTTGCTACCAGTTCTCTCTTTTCGCCACCTCTCGTTCAAGACACGTGGCCGTGTGTACAGCTCTTGTGTGCGGAGCGCAATGCTCCATGCCAGTGAGACTTAGCCATTGACAAAACCAAACCTCCAACATCTTCAGCGGAATGACAGGGCAATGATCAGATAGATCTGCAATGTCGAGCCACAGGACACTGTCACCATCAGGTCCAGTGAGTTACTTGAGTGTCTTGGCATTGAGGACCTGGACCCCATCCTGAAAGAGAGAAGGCTTCGCTGGTATGGACATGTGGAATGCTCCAATGGTGCAGTCAAGACTGCCTGTGACATACAGGTAGGTGGAAAGCGGGGGCCTGGAAGGCGAAAGCTGACCTGGAAGCAGCTGACAGAAAGAGATTGCAGAGAATGGAAGCTCTCTGCTATCGATCCTCATGAGATCTGGTGTAAGATCTGCCATGCATGCAGCAAGCCAGCTACCTGGAAGAGGGGCCACTTATGTGGACGTTGCCCCTGTACCTGCACGTTAATCAAAAATCCATTGATGATGATGATCCTCTGATATAATTCTGTCATTTAGCTTTACGTAAACAATGTATGTCATAAATTACGTTAGAAGCCTCCGTGGTTACGCTACTTGCCTTGTAAACCAGGGGTCGCAGGATCGATCCCGGGTTTCTCCAGACATTCAGATGAGTCTTTAAACCAAGGTCCCGTCTCCATATGACCTTAGCTGTTGTTGGGACGTAAAACTCAAAACACTCACTCACTCAGAAATTATGTCACACATCATGAAGATATTGATGACATCACTTTTGCGCCAATGTAACATATTTAATGCATATGATGCCAGAAAGGCTCAGCAACTGCAGACATAATCTGAAAGCAAATGACAAGTGAACCATTTAACCCTTATCCTGCTGTTCACGACAACCCCTATCTTTGCAAACAGTGTAGATCCAGATCAGATGGCTTCTGAAGAAGCCATCTGATCAGGATCTACACTGTTTGACATTCAGTTTATGAATTTGCAGGAATAAATTACATCAAGTAATCTGATTGGTTCAAAGTCAGAGATGGGTGTGGCTAAAATGAATATTCAGCAAGAGAAGGGTTATTAAAGTAACATTCCAAGCTAGTATCCAAGTCGACCTACTTCTCACAT
Organism: Lucinisca nassula; assembly: GCA_963580285.1. Lineage (NCBI taxonomy): Eukaryota > Metazoa > Mollusca > Bivalvia > Lucinida > Lucinidae > Lucinisca > Lucinisca nassula. The sequence continues at coordinate 27,479,122 of OY757017.1, forward strand.
CCTCCGCGAAAGAAGTCACCTAACTCCCAATCGGCTAGCTGATAACTGTCAAGCAGACAGGAGTCAGCATATTGGCAGCCTAGGGAAAAGAGCAGTACCTACAACTAATCCCAGATGGCGAACTGGGGGTAGCCCCTATGTGCCCATGGCGCCCGGTTACCTTAAAAACAACCGTCAGTCAGTCAGTATCCAAGTGCAAATTTTCAGTTTATAACCAATATTATTGATTGACTATCCTGTATTGTTCGGAGGTCATCCATATTAACACTGAGGTCAAAAATCAATAATCATGTTTTTAATGGTGTCAATTACTAAAATTGTCATTAATCATGTAACTTCATATTCTTCGGGCTTTGGCCTTGGGCCAATACAGCAGACCTTGGACCTGTAACTGGGCCAATACGAAATTACTTGATTAATAATATAATTTTATTAATCAAATAATTTTGTATTGGCCCAGTTACAGGTCCGAGGTCTGCTGTATTGGCACGAGGCCGAAGGCCGAGGCCAATACAGCTGACCGAGGACCTGTAACTGGGACGATACGAAATTACTTGATTAATGACAATTTTATTAATTGACGCAATTAAAAACATGATTTATGATTTTTGAATATTGGTTGATCTTGTGTAATATAGGATAATCAATTAATAACCAATATTATTGATTGACTATCCTGTATTGTTCGGAGGTCATCCATATTAATTAACACTGAGGTCAAAAATCAATATTTAAATCATGTTTTTAATGGTGTCAATCAATAAAATTGTCATTAATCATGTAACTTCATATTCTTCGGGCTTCGGCCTCGGGCCAACACAGCAGACCTCGGACCTGTAACTGGGCCAATACGAAATTACTTGATTAATAACATTCTATTATACCCTGTAAAGTTGAGTGTAAACCCGCTGAACACCTCTAAATAGGCCTACTCTGGAAAATGCAAAATTTGTAACCTTTATATTTTTGGCATTCAGTCTGTTATCACTTAAAAGAAATCAACACGATTAAAAAATCCTGAAAATTAGAATAAAATATCTACATGGGTTTTGGAAATATGACAGTTTAAATTTGGATATTTCCAATTCATCACGTGAACAAGTCCGTGAAATGAAGACCCCACTTTATATAGAGAAAACGGGGGTTTACGGGGATATACATTATTTTTCTTATTTTTGCTCCACGACATAGGTTGTGGGTACTTGTTAGAACCGCCTCAATAAGGCGGTTCTAACGAGCACCCACAATCTATGTTTGCAGTATTTATAAGACAAATAGCACAGATTTTCATCAGAAAAATTGCCTTTTTAAGATGTGAAAAAATGCACTATGTCGCACGGGTGTGTTATCGTAATGTGGTCATTTGAGAGAAAAATGCTAACATTTTCAAAAACAACAATAAAATTGTAAATGTAACAACATCATTGCATAGGTATATTATAAGGCACATGTCTGCCAAATACCACACTATGAATGTTATGCATTTTTAATACAGGAACCTATTAGGACCAAGTGTGATAAAATTGCTCATTTGTACCTTACCTAGGTACAAGCTATGCATTTTGTTATAGTCTGAACAATTTGACCTGAGACTAACCTTTATGCAAGGAATAAATTAGTCAATGTTATCGCCTAATACGTCGGCTTTCGTTAACTTCTCGTGCAATTTCGGCATCTCGTGAATTACGACCCATTCACCGACCTCTATGTATTGAATAACAATATTGCAATCTTCGGGAGACGGCAAAGATTAATACATGCATTCAGTCGGTGTGAAATTATGTAAATAGAGTTCACCAGTCTCAGGTCAATTTGCTCGAACTATATATAGTCAGTATATTTTTGAGTGATTGTAACTCCAGAATTCTTTAAGGTATCAACTTCAAGTTTTCAGTATTTCTTCGTTTTATAGAGGTCTCAAAATGAATGAAATTTCAAAGGGCTAGGTGAACAACTTTTAAAATTGGCATTTTCCGGATAAGCCCAAATGATGCCAAATTGCCATGGAAAAAGTATGTTCTCTGTCATGACAGCTGATTAGGGAGGAGAAAAGATAATCGATTATCAGTCTCGCCGTTGCGATCGATAATCGATTAGTAATCGCTAAGGTTTTTGTCATAATTTTTACCTGTCTGGCTTTCTGTCTGAGCATGACTCTTACCATATTTTGCACTTTACCATATGTATATTTGAACAGACAGGCCTGAGCAAACAGTGTAGACCTAGATGTGATGCCGCAGAATGTGGCGTCTCATCAGGGTCTGCACTGTTTGCCACTCATCCAGGTATTTTAGGCATAACTTTTTGTAGATAATTGTACATATCAAGTAATCGATTGAAAGCAAATCAGAAATGATAATCATTTTTGGGGAATTTATCGATTGATTAATTTATTATACGATTAATCGTGTCAGCCTTACAGCTGATGCTTTGAAATGACAATAAAAATGCAGTTTAAAGAATGGAAGAAACAGAAAATTTGATTTTCTTCATTGCAAGATCAATTTTATTTCACTCATGAAAATCAAAGTAAGTATTTTCTTGAGTGGCAATTATACTTCTTTTGGTGTTCATTAGGTGAAATAAAGATCAATCGTACACTGGATATCACAAAAGTTCCATATCAAAAAATCATCTTTTACCTTTTTTCACATTCCAACATTGTTCTGCTTTCTGCAGGTATAATGGCAAACATTGCAGGCTCAGATCAGGTGCTGCAGAATGAAATGACTAGCCTTATTTTTGCTGAAAAATAATTTAAAAACTAGAAATGTTTTCAGAGGAAAACAATGTCCCCCCACCCCCACCATAAATATATCTTAATATGGTCACTAGAATGTAAGCTGCAAACAAGCCATTTTTGGCCAAAGACTGACAGCCTTAAAAAAAAACACAACCAACCCCCCCCCCCCCCCCCCCCTAAAAAAAAAAAACAACCAAAAAGCTTCAGATCACAAGAATTTTATCAAATTTGGAAGACTGTAATTAAATATTGTATCACGTTTGAAAAATATTCATCAATTCTTAAATGATATAGGGTACAGACAAGCCATTTTTGCCCCTAAAAGAACGGGTTCGAGAGCCCTGGACCTTAAAGTGCAGACAGGCCGTTTTTAGCCCAAAATTGACAGCTTTTGGGGGGGCCTGTGATCTTGAAAAAGGTCAAGGTCACCAAAATCTTTACAAATCTGCGGTATGTTGTAATGATATATTGTACCAAGTTTGACTAAAATCGATCAATTTGTTAATGAGATAGAGTGCAGACAAGCCATTTTTTGCCTGAAAATTGACTGTTTTGGGGGACCTGTGTCCTTTAAAAAAAGGTCAAGGTCACCAAAATCTAATCAAATCTGTGGTATGTTGAACTGCTATATTGTACAAAGTTTGACTAAAATTAATCAATTCGTTAATGAGATTGAGTGCAGACAAGCCATTTTTGCCACAAAACTGACTGTTTTGGGGGGCCTTTGACCTTAAAAACAAGAGGGCCCAATGGCCCTATATCACTCACCCGTGTACCAGAAAATCATAAGTGTAGGAGACCACTTGACATTGCTACATACTAAATATCTGAGCTCTGGGCCTTATGGTTTGGAGAAGAAGATATTTGATTTTTTTTCCGGTATAAGTCCATAGGTCAATTTTGATCCAAAGGGCATGGTTGGCAGGATTTATGTAGGCGACCATTTTATGTTGCTATATACTAAATATCTAAGGTCCGTACTTCATGGTTTCAGAGAAGAAGATTTTTGAAGCTTTTTTTCTTATAAGTTTATTGGAGTTAAGAAGCCACAGGATTCAGCCAATTTGAACCCCAGGGGCAAGACTCAGGCAGGATTCATGTAGGCAACCACTCCAAGTTGCTACATGCTAAATACCTAAGCTCTCCGCCTTATGGTTTCAGAGAAGAATATTTTTGAAGTTGTTTTTTTCCATTTTAAGTTTTTTCAAGTCCATCCATGGTAGGTAATGGGCAATGGGCATGGCCAAGGGGGCATGATTGGCAGGATATATGTAGGTGACCACTTGCCATTGCTACATGCTAAATATCTAAGCTCTGGGCCCTGTGGTTTCAGAGAAGAAGATTTATGAAGCTTTTTTCCTTTAGGAGTCTATAGGAGCTAAGGGGCCCTTGGGCGTGGCCTATTTGGAACCCAGGGGCATGATTGGCAGGATTTATGTAGGTGATCACTTGCCGTTGCAACATGCTAAATATCTAAGCGCTGGGCCCTGTGGTTTCAGATAAGAAGATTTTTGAAGCTTTTTTTTCCATTGGAAGTCTATGGGAGCTAAGGGGCCCCGGGCTCGGCCCATTTGGACCCCAAGGGTATGATTGGCAGGATTTATGTAGTTGACCACTTGCCATTGCTACATGCTAAATATCTAAGCTCTGGGCCCTGTGGTTTCAGAGAAGAAGAATTTTTCCATTAGGAGTCTATAGGAGCTACGGTTAGGGCCGCCGGGGCATGGCCCATTTGGACCCCAGGGGCAGGATTTATGTAGGTGACCACTTGCCGTTACTTCATGCTAAATATCTAAGCTATTGGCCCTGTGGTTTCAGAGAAGATTTTTTAAGCTTTTTTCCATTATGAGTCTATGGGAGCTAAGGGGCCCCGGGGCGTGGCCCATTTGGACCCCAGGGACATGATTGGCAGGATTTATATAGGTGACCACTTGCCGTTGCTTCATGCTAAATATCTAAGCTCTGGGCCCTGTGGTTTCAGAGAAGAAGATTTTTGAAGCTTTTTTTTCCATTATAAGTCTATGGGAGCTAAGGGGCCCCGGGGTGTGGCCAATTTGGACCCCAGGGGCATGATTGGCAGGATTTATGTAGGTGACCACTTGACATTGTTACAAGCTAAATATCTAAGCTATGGGCCCTGTGGTTTCAGAGAAAAAGATTTTTAAAATTTTTCCCATTGTAAGTCTATGGGAGCTATATGTTGCCATAGCAACCAGAATTCCAATCTGATCAGCCCAAAAACCTTATGCAGCCTTTCCCCCTACCTGATGATGCTTCTCATAAAATTTGATCAAGATTGACCATGAGGTATACTTATTTGAAATTTTTTACGGACGGACACACACACACGAACGGACGCTGGACAAAATGTGATCACAAAAGCTCACCTTGTCACTACGTGACAGGTGAGCTAAAAAAGGTTAAGGTCACCAAAAAGTAATTAAATCTGTGGTATGTTGTAATGATATATGGTATCAAGTTTGACTAAAATTAATCAAAATTAATCAAATCTGAGGTATGTTGTGATGATATATTGTATCAAGTTCAACTGAAATTAATCAATTCATTAAGTGCAATAGAGTGCAGACAAGCCATGTTTGGCCCCAAAATGACAGTTTTGGGGGGTCTGTGACCTTGAAAATGAGGTCAAGGTCATCATAACCTAAAGACTGTTTTCTCCCATCCAAATGATGTAACTGTGCAAGTTTGGTCAGAATCCACCCATAGGTTCATGAGATATAGGGCTTATAAAATGCCAACGCAAATGGGATCCACACCAAAAACAATATGTCCCCCTCCCCTCCAGTGGGGGACATAATGAAATTGCAGTTTGCTTTAAAATTTCAATTGTACTTTTAAGAGTTAAGGGAGTTGATATAAAGGGAAGAATGGCAACGACACCAATTAAGATGCATGCATTTCAGGGGCTGAATGAAAAAGTTACAGATGACCAACCTAATAAAGTTTAAATATGAAGCTACAGATGGCAGTGGATTTTTAGGGACTGTATGGAAACATTGCAGACGACAAATCTAATTATGTTCATAAGCACGTTCTCTAGTTCTGTCAACAGATATATTTTCCAGTTAATGCTTGTGAAATCCTATAAATGTAACCATGCAGATATAATGTTGTCTGGTCATAATATAATTTTCCCGAAATAAACGTCTGCAGTCTAATTAGAGCCGTAAAGATCAATCCCTTGTACGAAGTAACAGCCCAGAATAAAGTTATGCGGAAGCAGATGGGGAATATGTCTACTCATAGAGACTGAGGATGTCAAGGCTGTGTTACACGGAACTTGAAGTTCTAAGCACATACGCTGCAGACAGCAATTTAACCCTTAAGATGTCGAGAAAGTGTTGTCTGCTCATAAGTCGTCTGCTGAATCTTCTTGAAAGCTTTTTAAAAATATTTTTGGACACAGGCAAACAGTGTGGGCCCAGATCAGACTGCTCCTATAGGAGCAGTCTGATCTGGGTCCACACTTTTTGGAAAAAATGACTTTTAAAGTAACCGGCAGATGGCAAAGCAGACGACAATTGTCGTGATTTGCATGTTATGGATTTCTAAATATGACTGGCAGACGACACTTTCAAAGTGTATTTTCCTTATTTTTGAGATGATTCACACGTAATGTCAAGCCTTATTTACTGTGAAAAATATTTTTAAAGGAGTCAGATTGTCGTCTGCTTCCAGAATTCATGTATTTTTCCTTATTTTTCAGTTAAAATAAAGCTTGGCATTACATGTGAATCATCTGCCCTGTCAAGCTTTATTTCCTGTGAAAAATATTTAAAAAAAAAACCAGATTGTCGTCTGCTTCCACAATTTATATAGCAGTTGAAGTGTTCAAACATAATTATCTTATATTTTGTGAGAAAATTTGGCATTACAGGCAGACATTATAAATGAAATGTCAAGTTCGAGTTTCTAAGAAAACTAAGAAAATCTCTAGAATGTCTTTTGTTGTGATTTTGCTTTTTGCCTTAAGAGTAAATAACTTTGTTAAGTAATAAGTCCTTTCCCTCAGAGACTACAGTATGAGGGGCCTATCCCTTAGGGGCTTGGAGAAATAGATTGGACTGCATGGTCCTTCCATACAGAGCTGAAACAAACCGCACACAAGTACTTGTACTGGTAAACTGCTCAGAAGGTCTAAGTTTGCCTGGGCAAAGTGTTGCAAATCAGAGTGTCCCTGCATGTAAACCCTATTGGCTTGCTTGGATGGCAGTGCCTGAGATGTCATTTCATTTCAATGTCGGGTAAAAGTCCCACAAAACTGGAAGCAATGTCTACAAAATTACATAGTGTTGACTGGGACATAAAAGCTCTATTCAAACAAACAAAAACAAAAAGTTTAGGAAGATTTTTTTTCTAATTATTATCCTAATTATGAACCATCCTTATTATGAATCCTGATCAGACCTTGTGCCCAGTTCGTTTAAAGTCTACATCCACCAATTAAGCAAGACTTAGGGTTAAACATTAGAATACAGATGGGAAAGGGCACAGACACCAGGTACAAGTCTATAAAATTATAAATGGAATAGAAAAAGTAGATGCAGACACTTTATTATCATTCTCAAGACGAAGATCAACTAGAGGGCAGTCTTAAACTATTCAAATGTAGAGCTTGTCTGAAGGTTAGAAGTTTCGTTTGTTTGATTTGATGAATGCCCAATGAAACCAAGAGGGTTTATATGCATGGACGGTCCAACTTCCACCATGGGCAAGCTTTAGGTCTGCTAAGCAGTTTACCAGTACTCATGTACCGTTGGTTTTAGCTCTGTGTGGAAGCATCATGCAGCTCAATCTATTTCTCCAAGCCCAGATGGGCGGGGTTCTGAAAGCTTCAATTACTGGATTATAGATAGATGGAACATGCTGCATAAATCAGTTGTAACGGCATCCTCGCTGAACTCCTTTTCAAAAGTTGCATAACCCATTCCATGCGGGAAACCCCATAAAAGGGTAACTTGGCAAACAGTGCAGGCCCAGATCAGACGCCTGCACTATTTGTAACAGAATTTTCCATCAAAAACACATATCAAAACTGAACAAGAGGGCCATGACGGCCCTAGATCGCTCATCTGATCCACACTATAGAAATGAAATGGTAGGTAATATAGTAAGGTGCCTTGTCAGCAGGAAAATACATGCCAAATATGAAGGCTCTATCTCAAATGGTTCAAAAGTTTTGATAAAGTAGGTCAAGGTCACAGGTCAAACTTTTTGTATGAAGGTGAAGCCATTGTCACCAAGGAATATACATGCCAAATATAAAGGCTCTATCTCAAATGGTTCCAAAGTTATGATTAAGTAGGTCACAGATCAAGGTCACAGGTCAAAAATGTTTGCAAGAGTGGGAAGACCTTGTCACAAGGAACATACATGCCAAATATGAAGGCTCTACCTTAAATGGTTCAAAAGTTATGACAAAAACGGTCAAAGGTCAATGACCGGTCACAGGTCAAAAATTTTGCATGGGTGGGAAGCCCTTTTCACAAGGTACCTAAATGCCAAATATGAAGGCTCCATCTTAAATGGTTCAAAAGTAATGAGAAAGAAGGTCAAAGGTCAAGGTCACAGGTAAAAATTTTGAATGGGTGGAACGTCCTTGCCACAAGGAACATACATGCCAAATATGAAGGCTCTACCTCAAATGGTTCAAAAGTTATGATAAAGTAGGTCACATGTCAAGGTCAAAGTCACAAATCATTTTTGTATGAATAGGAAGCCCCTGTCACAACGAAACTAAATGTCAAATATGAAGGCTGTATCTCAAATGCTTCAAAATTATGACAAAGTTGGCCAAAGGTCAAGGTCATTAGACAAAATTTTTGTATGGGTGAGAAGACCTTTTCACAACATACATGCCAAATATGAAGGCACTATCTAAAATGGTTCAGAAGTTATAATAAATTAGGTCACATGTCAAGGTAAAGGTCACAGATCATTTTATGTATGAATAGGAAACCTTTGTTACAAGGAACCTACATGCCAAATATGAAGGCTGTATTTCAAATGCTTCAAAAGTTATGACAAAGTAGGTCAAAAGGCAAGGTGATGGCTCAAAAGTTTTGAATGGTTGAGAAAACCTTGTCACAAGGAACATACACGCCAAATAAGAAGGCTCTATCTCATATGGTTCAAAAGTTATGATAAAGTAGGTCACAGGTCAAATCTTTAAATCAGTGAGAAGCCCTTGTCACAAGGAACCTACATGCCAAATATGAAGGCTCTATCACAAACGGTTCAAAAGTTATGACAAAATAACCTACTGTTCTACTTTTTTATTTGACATGACCCATATTCGAACTCAACTGAGGTATTGTCCAGATGATCATTCTGAGCAAGTTTTATGATGATTTGACTGAAACTGTGGCCTCTAAGAGTGTTCAAAACGTTTTTCTATGATTTAATCTGCTGACCTACTTATTGACCAGACATGACCCATATTCAAACTTGACCCAGATATTGTCAAGATGATCATTCGGAGCTAGTCTGATGATGAGCGGACCAAAACTGGGGCCTCTAGTATCTTCACAAGGTTTTTCAGCGATCTGACCTATTTACCTACTTATTGACCAGACATGACCCATATCGGGTATTCAAAATTAACTGAGATATTGTCAAATGATCATATTGAGCAAGCTTGATGAAGATCGGACCAAAGCTGTGGCTCCTAGTGTGTTCAGGATTTTCTATGATTTGACCTACTGACCTACTTTTTCAACCGACATGACCCATATTCGAACTTGACTGAGATATTGTCAAGATGATCATTCTGGGCAAAGTTGATGGTGATCCGACCAAAACTGTGGCCCCTAGTGTGTTCAGAAGGTTTGTCTATGATTTGACCTACTGACCTAATTTTTGACCCGCCATGACCCATATTCAAACTTGACCGAGACATGATAATTCTGGGCAAGTCTGATGATGATTGGACCAAAACTGAAACTTCTAGTGTATTCAAAAGGTTTTTCTATGATTTGACCTACTGACCTAATTTGTGACCCGACATGACCCATATTAGAACGTGACCGAGATATTGTCAAAGTGATCATTCTGGGCGAGTTTGATGATGATCGTACCAAAACTGTGTAGGACCAAAACTGTGGCCTCTAGTGTGTTCTGCTTTGACCGACAGACCTACTTTTTGACCTGACATGATCCATATCCGAACTTGGTCGAGATATTGTCAAGATGATCTTCTGGGCAAGTTTGATGATGATTGGACCAAAACTGTGGCCTCTAGTGTATTCACAAGGTTTTTATTTGATTTGACCTACTGACCAACTTTGTGACCGGACATGACCCATATTCGAACTTGGCCAAGATATTGTCAAGATGATCATTCTGAGCAAGTGTGATGATGATCGGACCAAACCTGTGGCCTCTAGAGTGTTCACAAGATTTTTCTATGATTTGACCTTTTGACCTACTTTTTGACCCGACCTGACCCATATTGAAACTTGACCGAGATTTTGTCAAGATGATCATTCTGAAGTTTGATGATGATTGGACCAAAACTGTGGTCTATGGTCTGTTCACAAGGTTTTCTTTGATTTGACCTACTGACCTACTTTTTCAACCGACATGACTCATAATATTATTCGAACTTGACCAAGATATTGTCAAGATAATCACTCTGAGCAAGTTTGATGATGATTGGACCAATACTGTGACCTCTAGTGCGTTCACAAGGTTTTTCTATGATTTGACCTACTGACCTACTTTTTGACCCGACATGCCCCATATTTGAACTTGACCGAGATATTGTCAAGGTGATCATTCTGAGCAAGTTTGATGACGATCGGACCAAAACTAAGGCCTATGGTCTGTTCACAAGGTTTTTCTATGAGTTGACCAACTGACCAACTTTTTCAACAGACATGAGCCATATTTGAACTTGACTGAGATATCGTCAAGATGATCATTCTGAGCAAGTTTGATGATGATCGGACCAAAACCGTGGTCTCTAGTTCACAAGGTTTTTCTATGATTTGACCTACTGACCTACTTTGTGACCTGCCAAGACCCATATTCGAACTTGACCAAGATATTGTCAAGATGATCATTCTAAGCGAGTTTGATGATGATTGGATCAAAACTGTGGCCTCTAGTGTGTTCACAAGGTTTTTCTATGGTTTGACGGACTGACCTACTTTTTCAACCGACATGACCCATATTCAAACTTGACCAAGATATTGTCAAGATGATCATTCTGAGCAAGTTTGATGATGATCAGACCAAAACTGTGGCCTCTAGTTCACAAGGTTTATCTATGATTTGACCTACTGACCTACTTTTTGACACGACATGACCCATATTCGAACTTGACCAAGATATTGTCAAGTGTGTACACAAGGTTTGTCTATGATTTGACCTACTGACCTACTTTTTGACCCGATATGACCCATATTCAAACTTGACCCAGATATTGTCATGATGATCATTCTGACCAAGTCTGATGATGATTGGCCCAAAACTGTGACCTCTAGTGTGTTCGCAGGAAAAGTTTATGCACGGACGGACGTACCACGTACAAGTGATCCCAAAAGCTCACCTCGTCACTACGTGACAGGTGAGCTTAAAAATAGGCCTACCACCCTTCTATTACAAATGGACTTGTCCATCATATAGCAATGGAAGAGTCCACTAGTAAACAATGGGATAAACAAGCACAGGCAACATCATTCATTCAAATTTGCAGCTGCCTGCTGCATGACCGACAACCAAATCACCGGACTGAGACGGCAATATTGAAATCATGGTAAGCAGCAGCTGATGCAGATTACAGGAAGTTGTTTCTTGCACACCAGATAAGGAAATCCGAGGTTATAGCCTGGGATAGAAAATCTCTTCTTACCCTGGTTTTCTTACCCGGGAACACAGTAAAAAATCGAATATTCTCACGTTTGATATGCACTAGTTGAATACGACCTGTGTTGTGTTAAGGTTGACGTCACAGCACTTTAATGTGACATCTCTAAACATCACACCATTGTCATCACAATATTGCCGATGATAGCAACCGAAGTGACAGCATTATCAATCCATGCTCAGTAATGAAGGCATGCAAGAAAAAGAATCCTACATTGTGTGAAGGGCGGATAGAAATCTGTCCCATGTGGATAACAGTCCGGCATCACTCGGCAAGCCGAGTGATGCTGGACTGTGATCCAGAGGGATGGATTTTTCTATCTGCCCCTGACACCCATGCACGCAAGATTCTTATAAGAAAAGCACCTAAACTTTTCAAGGTCCCAAAAGGTATTCTGACCATTGAAGGTTTGTGGAGACACATACTACAGTGCTAGTTTTGCCCCCCCCCCCCCCCCCCCCCCCATCCCTACGCTCCCTCGGGGCTTGAAGAAATAGATGGGCTGCATGATGTTTCCACGCAGAGCCGAAACCGATCCGCACACGAGAACTGGTAAACTGCTTAGAGGATCTAAGCCTGTCAAGGCAAAGCTGTGCAAGTCGGACCATCCATGCTTATCAACCCTATATTGGTTTCATTGGGTGACAGGGCTTTAGATGTCATTTCATCTCATTGTAAGGTAAAAGTCCCACAAAACTGGAAGCAACATCTCCAAAATGAACTATACAGTGTTGACGGGGATGTTAAACCTCACAACAAACAGTGCTTGCAAATATCCCTTTTTGGACCCTCTGCAGATATAGGTTTACCAATGCAATACATACTTTGGATAGACCCATTTTCCTATCCCAGTCCATTGTTTACAGATAACACTCTTTGAATAGTGCTCTGTCACAATGACAACAATGTTTTTTCCTTCCTTTATTTGGAAAATGGCTCAACTTTTTGCAAACAGTGTAGGCACTGATCAGACGCTGCATGCTGCAGCGTCTGAATCTGGGCCTGCACTGTTTGCCCTGGTACCCATTTTGGGGCTTCCAGTGCAACAGTCAGTTTCTTCCCCCAGCCTGGTTCTTCCCCGGGGAAGAGACTGACTGGAGGGAAGGACCGGTCTGTTGCATCGGTACTAAATGGGTTAATCCCTGTCAACAATATTTAGGACATTTTGGAGTCATTACTTCCAACTTTGTGGAGCTTTTAGCCACCACTGAGATAGAATGACATCTCAAGCCCTTATGCCCAAAGAAACCACCAGAGAAAGCGACCAGTGGGTCACGTATACCCCCGGCCAGCGCCATACTCTGATATCTTTTGAGCTTGTATGTAATATGAATCAAGATGTCAAGAAGCTATAAGAATCTATAAATGTGCTTGTAAAAGCTAAATCAAACATAAAATTTCTAAATGGACCAAGGCAGTGAGGGCATCAAAGTTACTGAAGGGGTGGGGGGTATCAATGTTACTGAAGCAGCAGGGTTGGGTATGCATCAATGAAATCTTTGGACTGGTAAATTGATTCAAGTATCAACTGAATTTGTCTTAGAGTTTAGAACATACAGGCATCTATAAACTTTGTCATAAAACTTTAACCAAATGTAAAATTTCTAAGTCTGTGACCTTGACCTCAGGTCACTGTGGGGGGGGGGTGGGGGGTGGGGGGTGGGGGGGACATGCATCAATGAAATCTTTAGACCAGTATGCAACTTCAGTGTAAGTATCAACTAAATCTATCAAAGGGTTCAGAAGATACAATCTCTTAGAAACTTTGACACAAAACTTTAACCAAATGTAAATTTTCTAAGTCTGTGACCTTGACCTCAAGGTCACTGTGGGGGGTGGGACATGCATCAATGAATTTTTAGACCAGTATGTAACTTCAGTGTAAGTAACAACTAAATCTATCAAAGGGCTCAGAAGATACAATCTCTTAGAAACTTTGATGCAAAACTTTAACCAAAATGTTAACGGACGGACGTACGGACAGATAGATGGACAGATGGAAGGATGGATGAACGGCAGGATGAAAACATTATACGCCCATAGCATACTTCGTATGCTGGGGGTATAACAATAGCATACTTCGTATGCCGGGGATATAACTAGGGTTTAAGGAATGGTTCGACAGGGCAGGCTTAGGCCCTATAAGCAGTTGACTCGTTCTCAAGTTCAACTAGTTTCAGCTATGCATGGAAGCACCATGCAGTCCACAAGCCTTGATGGGTGAGGGGTTCAAAGGCATTTAAATTGGGTTTGAGTGAATGGTTAATTACACCGGCAATATAAACTTAGATTCTGTAGTAGCTTTGGGTTGATTAACAAACAATCATGCATAAAAAAGAACATTATCTGTGGAAGTCAAAAACAGTTTGCTTATTAGGTGATTCTAACAAGTACCCAAAACAGAGGTTAGTCCCCCCAACTCACAGTTAACGCATTGCATGCTGGGTATTTTTTCTCAGCAGACGACATTTTAAAATGTTTTGCTAATTTTCCCCAAAATACAGGATTTGACATCTCATGCAAATTGTCTCCTATGGAGACAATTTGCATGAGATGTCAAGTCCTGTTTTCTGGGAAAAATAAGAAAAATATCAACAATTTGTCGTCTGCATAGCCTAGAGAGTGGTAAAGGTTATGAAACCCCAAAAAGCGTGGTTCGCAAACAGTGCAGGTCCTGATCAGACACAATGTTCCGCAGAATGCAGCATGTGATCAGGGCCTTCATTGTTTGCAAAAGGTTCAGTCATTCTTAAATTAATTACTAAAATCAGTTCAACCGGGTACCCTTAAATTTCCGATTTATTTAGGACTTTTACAGTAAATCTTGTCCTGCTTATTCAGGATATGTTCTTCTTTTGCAAACAGTGTAAATCCAGATCATTTGGTTTCTGGAGAAGCCATCTGATCTGGATGCAAACAGTGTAAATCCAGATCATTTGGTTTCTGGAGATGCCGCCTGATCTGGATGCAAACAGTGTAAATCCAGATCATTTGGTTTCTGGAGATGCCGCCTGATCTGGATGCAAACAGTGTAAATCCAGATCATTTGGTTTCTGGAGATGCCGCCTGATCTGGATGCAAACAGTGTAAATCCAGATCATTTGGTTTCTGGAGAAGCCATCTGATCTGGATGCAAACAGTGTAAATCCAGATCATTTGGTTTCTGGAGATGCCGCCTGATCTGGATGCAAACAGTGTAAATCCAGATCATTTGGTTTCTGGAGATGCCGCCTGATCTGGATGCAAACAGTGTAAATCCAGATCATTTGGTTTCTGGAGATGCCGCCTGATCTGGATGCAAACAGTGTAAATCCAGATCATTTGGTTTCTGGAGATGCCGTCCTATCTGGATGCAAACAGTGTAAATCCAGATCAATTGGTTTCTTGAGAAGCCATCTGATCTGGATGCAAACAGTGTAAATCCAGATCATTTGGTTTCTTGAGAAGCCATCTGATCTGGATGCAAACAGTGTAAATCCAGATCACCCAAAAATGTATAGATTATACAGAATAATGACCATAAACGGTCATTTTTCTATATTATCTATACATTTTTGTTTGGATATAACATGGTTGTCTAACTAACACGGTTTCTGCTTTGGACCCCTTTAATAGTGTTATAAAGAGGTTGTAGAGTAATTTGATTGGCTGAGAGTCCAGAATGGGTGCCACAAACTTAATTTATTCAGCAGGTTGATGGAAAGCATGGACCTTCAAAGCCCAAGATGACCTGGAAGCAGCTGACAGAGTGGGACTGCAGAGAGAGGAGGCTCTTGACTGGCCATCAACCCTCATGATAGACACACCTGGAGATCTGGTGTGAGATATGCTGTTTGTATAGCAAGCCAGCTACCTGGAAGGGGACCTACTGATATCCCTGTACCTGCATGTTAATAAAAAGTCTGGTGGTGGTGGTGATGATGATGATGATGGTGATGACAAGGGATAAAATGGTTTTCAGACTGTTTAGTAAATGGACTCATTTATAAGATGTGAATCATAAACTTAGCCAGGAATTCTGGCATGTCCTCCTACAAAACGCAGATCACAGCAAAACAGATGAATTCTTTATAATTTTATTCTGGTTTATTTCTACAGTTCATTAATTACCCTTAAAGAATGAAGCAAAATTGAAGGAGACAACATTCTCAACATTTTTAATGACAGATTCACTCTGTCATTTCTAGCTGTCCTGCGTGTTGTAAAGTAGTTCCGGCTTTCTTAGGACTTTCTTCCGGCTTTGACCGCCAAAGAAATATGAGTCCGCACAAAAATGTAGTCCGGTTTGGCGCAGTTATCAAAATTGTACATTCTATAATCGCAATACAACCTTTTGAAGCAGACGACTTGACGATTTTATCTTACCTTTCAGAGAATAGATTCAGCATTTCATATGAATCAGCTGCATCATGCGATACTGTATACCCAAATCAATGCGGCGCCTGCTCAGACGTCTGCTCAGGTTTTACACTGTTTTCTAACAGTGCTGTCAATATTTAATTCTTAAAGACCAGCCGGACAGCTGCAGACCAGAATATTAATGGGTTTTCCGACATTCGAGGTCAAGTCTAGGTCAGTTACAACTAGGTGTATATCAGACTTTGCGAGAGAGGCTTTCCCTTTCAACCCTTGAATATGGTACAGATACCTATGCAAACAGTGTAGGTCCTGTAATAAAATTCTAGGTGCCATATTTAGCAGAATGGACAAGCCCAACTTCAGTGATGGAAGAGTACACTCCAGAAGGCAGTGAATAAAAGCACTGACAACACTCATGCCGATTGTCTCTGTGCAGGCTGGTCATGAACGAGGACTTGGACTGATCCGTTTAAACTTAACGGATGTTAGTAGCTGATGCAAAAAAAATGTAGAACAAGATCAGCACCGTGTTCTGTGGCGTTTGATCTCAGTCTACATTGTTTGCCAGATCGAACATTTTATTCAAGTGCAGATTTTACAGTTAACACTTACATGTACCCAAGACTGACAAACGACCCGGCTATGTTTGGGTTGATTGTTTGGTAAGACTGAAGAGGGTCATCCTGGAATCATAGGGTGAGCTTGGCAAACAGTGTAGACCAAGTTTGGACACTCCAGAACGCGCTTCTTATCAAAATCTTCACTATTTGTTTGGAATTTCAGAGTTCAATTAAACAGTTTAATCTCAGCCCAGGACTTTTACCCCAACCTACATCCCCCCAACACTTTCGGTGATTTGATTTTGAAACCAAACGGTTGCATGATTACAACACGCTTAGGCGCCATGCCCTTAAGCTAAAAAGGTTAAATCAATCAACCGTGACGTATGGTTACCAGTCCGGCCACGATCCTGTGTTTTTTTTTTTTTTGTTTGATTTGAGGTTTAACGTCCCCGTTAACACTGTATAGGTCATTTTGGAGACGTTGCTTCCAATTTTGTGGGACTTTTACCCGACACTAAGATGAAATGACATCTCAAGCCCTGCCGCCCAAATGAAACCAATAGGTTTTATATGCATGGACGGTCCGACTCGCACCTCTTGCCCGGGCAGGCTTAGATCCTCTAAGCAGATTACATGTACTCGTGTGCGGGTCGGTTTCAGCTCTGCTTGGAAGCATCATGCAGCCCATCTATTTCTTTAAGCCCCGGTGGGCGGGGGCAAATGATCCTGTGTACCACCTTCACACCGGCACTGATAGAAACCACATGTTCAGGATAAAACTTTTGATGTGTGATGTAAGGTCGTGCCTAGGAAAGAAGAAATTGTATTTTGTTCTCAAAAAGGCATCAGGTGAGAACGTATTGCAACATTTTTCATTAAACCCTGGACAGTTAGAGTGAGTGAGTGAGTGTTTGAGGTTTACGTCCCACCAACAGCTAAGGTCATACGAAGACGATACCTCGGTTTAAAGACACATCCGAAAGTCTGGAGAAGACCGGGATCGATCCTGCGATCCCTGGTTTACAAGGCGAGTAGCATAACCACTACACCACGGAGGCTTCTAATGGTCAGTTAGAAGCTGGTCGCAAAGCGGATGGCGTTGACTCTGATTTTGGGTGCCACATATGTGTGATCTATTTGTCTGTTGGAGCGACATCTTACTATCAACAGAAGACGCTAGTGGACGTCGACGTAGCGGAAGACCGACGTCAGTACGTCAAGATGGATTCATCCGACAGACGCATATGCGAAGCAGATTTCCGCCGGGATCTGCTACACTGTACCTGTAGATAAACAAAGGGTTTCAACTACCGACTAATAAGCACTGACACTGTTCGTTGCCCTTATGCGATGCACTTTTGAGAGCTAGACGTCCCTGTCGTGACAAAAATTAAGACGTCGACACAGTACGGAACACTTACGCTGGTGCATGAAATACGTACATGAATATTGGGTCTAAGCGACTCGCGTGATATGCGTTTCAGTGACACATCGCACTTCAGCGTGAATCACGCCGATTGTCGTTTCGGGATGTTTCGACATATAGGTGTAAGGTATGCCGAGGCGGCGCGTGCGTAATAGAGCATGACATATCGGATGGAATAAGCGAAATGGTATGTCGAGCAATTGCATGTAGCTAGCGACATTAAGAACATTCATGATCATGGCTGAGACGTTAACTGAACAGCGAGACGTTATGTACATCAATCAAGTGCGTCGACCTCACGTGGTTGCATTTATTTGTTTACGCTCAGAATCCGGGATATCTAATGCAGCAGGTTTATAGTGCTGTTCTTACTCAAAAATGTCTTCAAGCCAATGGAAGTCATGTGCTGGACTGACCAGCCTTTCTCCTCCGATCTCTTTGTGAAAAATAGAGTATCTTTTGGGGGGAGGTATCCACAACCGACCAGACAAAAATGTTACTAATTGACAGTAGCATTGTTAAAACTTGAATTTTAATGTTTGGTTTTTAAAACGTAAATATTTTCTTTCCAAAATGAAACATCGAATGGCATTTCATGATACCATCGGTGTATAGACATCTGCAAACATATCATACAATGGAATTTGCAGAACTACTTTTCTAAATTTTAAGATCTTTTTAGAAAGGTTGTCTGTAAGTTTTCACAGTGTTTTGATTTTCTCATAGAATCTGTCATTTCAGTGCCTTTGGCGCTTTGATTTTTATCTTGCAAAGGAAATAAGACAACTTTTCATGCAGATAATTCACATACAATGTCGCACAGAAGCATAACAGCAAAATTCTGCTATTAAGACAACCTCAAAATAAGACAAATTATGCTTTTAAAAGCAAATTTAGAATGCATCAGTTACATTTTCTTTGTGTTTTCTACACCTAGTATGCATATGAGTGGAAGACCACCTTTGGGACAGTTCAAAAGTGTTCATTATAATGACCACTTTTGAACAGTCCCAAAGGTGGTCTTAATACAGAATTTTTTACTGTAATTGACAGGTAAACATACCTGCCAACTTTCACCCATTAGGAGTGAGTTTCAGGATTTTTCCATGCATTTTGACCTCACGATCGTGTTGCCAAAATAAGGCAAAAATCAAGATTTTTCCACCTCCTCACGCTTAGTATTTTTATCAGCCATATTGTTTGTGGATAGTCATTTGGAATATCTTGGATTTCTTCACTATCTATTTTGGAGATGGAAAAACCACGAGTATATTTTTAGCTGTATTGATTATTTTTAACCCAATGATAGATTACACAGTACCCACAAACAAATGCAAGTTGCCAACAGTTTTCTATCTGTATGAGCATGAACAGGGATGCCCTTTGCTGATCATTTCATGTAAGTATGTTTGAACAATTATTTAATCTCTCCCAGATATAAGGAAAGTAAATATTTGCCTATGGATGAGCAATGTCACGTACATGTATTTTCGTGACTACGAAAATCGTAGTTTTTATCTCTCAAACTAAGAATTGTATTGTTATTTGGTAATGAGTGTTCTAACACTTCAGAAACAATTGTTTTGCAAAATAAAGGCTGTTATAGTCAGACATTAAGCACTCCTTGCAGTTGCATGAAAACTGTTTCTGTTGTTGTTTCTGAGTAAAAGAACCTAATTTCAGGCAGATCATATATTCAGACAATCTTTAGTTATTGCAAATACTGTTAATTATTGAAGCTTAAGTATTATACCAGTGATTTGTTGGATAATACATAAAATGTAAACATGCAATTTTTCTGATTGTACTAGTGGACTGGAGTGTGTCTACTAGTTTGAAAAAAAACAACTCCCCCATGGAAATTTTGGGTAAATATTCTTCGCGCTTTATTCCATGGAAAAATGCCGTGACACACAGAATCTCCCCCATGAAAAATTTGAAAAGTTGGCAGGTATGCAGGTAAATGGTGGAGTTATGTTACATAACTGATAATTAAGTTGAGGGTTCGGCGAACTGTCTTATTCCCCGCTGTTCTGTCTTATTTGTTCTGTTCAGTTCTGTCAGGGAATCCTATATTGGGTTATTTTTATGAACCCATTGATTGGCCAGTTATTACACACTCGCGCCTTCTGACGTCATTATGAATCTCTCACAACGTATTTCATTGGTGGCTTGTTGGAAAGCCATCATAATCGAAGTAATTTGATTGGCTTGGCTCGTCTCACGCGCCAAATGCCGAAATTATTCCATCCTTTGTCATTATTAGGCTACTAGCTGAAGGACTACCATTATGAAAAATGGACCTTGATATAAATTCAATGTTTTTGTTTGGTGCCGAATAAACATGTACTTCTCGAAAACAGAGCATATGCACTGATCAGGGCAAATATGGTAAGTGAAAATAATCCCTGAAAATGTCATCTGCTCCAGTTGTGTTTTGCACTTTAAGGGCTAAGTTCCAAATTTCTTCACTTTAAGAGCACTGGTAAGCAGACCCTGTAATGCTAATGGTGGTCTCTCCACAGCAACCAACCAGTTGCCTGGCAACACATCCAGATGTAACAGGTACTGAAATATAAAGTAAGATATTCAAAATATAATGCCAGAGTTAATTAGTTGCTTGGTAATATGTCTTGATTTAACAGGTTCTGAAATATTATTAGTTATTCTAATGCACTTGCGTATGTAACGCAAGGTCTGATTGGATAACGTCAATAGTTTCCGACAGTATATTCTGCGATATATTGTGGGAAACCCGAGGTCATCATGTAACATCGCTTTTCATTGGCTGGAATTTGGTTTTTATGCAGCTAACAGCGCTTGCCGCTTGGTGCAAAACAGTACAGTTTATAACAAAACACACAAATAAGTGCATTAGAATGGGGATAATTGTATTGAAAATTGTCATTTGGGGAGGTAAATTGTCCATTTTACGGTTCCAAATTACATTTTAAGGCTCCTTTCAGGCGCCCCAGTAAAACAAAATTTCTGACTGTAAAACCTCCGATGTACCTCCCTAAATGACAATTTTCAATAGAGTTATCCCCTAATTTTGATTCTTGACAGGGAACATTGAATCACTTTCCCTACCTGGGGCAAGTTGTTCAAAGCATCGTTAGCTTAACGAGCTCGTTAGTGGTCATACGTATTAACTGTTCTAGCAAGTTTAATATTTAAATTTTGGGGCATTTTTGCTGAAACTAAAAATGTGTCAATACAACACAAATGCCCCTGCCCAGGGACCTACCTCAGCCCCCCCCCCCCATCACCTTAAGGTCATGCAGCAGGGTCGGGGTTATGGCTGAATGAAACTTTTGACATGTATCTATCATCATTCCAAATATGTAGCAAATCTATAACATGGTTCAAGAAATATGAGCTCTCAAAAAATATAATATAAAAAATTTCTATGTCTGTGACCTTGACCTTCAAGTGTGGGGGTATTGCTGGATAAAACTTAAAAATTTCTAAGTCTGTGACCTTGACCTTGAGACCATGGGTAGGTGTGGGGGTATTGCTGGATTAAACTTTGGACCCATATCTATCATCATACTAATTATAAACCACATCCATTGCATGGTTTGAAAAATATGAGCTCAAGTTCTACCCTGACCAAAGACCTTAACCTGAGTCTTAAACATTAAAAATTTCTAAGTCTGTGACCTTGACCTTGAGACCATGGGTAGGTGTGGGGATATTGCTGGATAAAACTTTGGACCCATATCTATCATCATACTAAATATAAACCACATCCATAGCATGGTTTGAAAAATATGAGCTCAAGTTCTACCCTGACCAAAAATCTTAACCAGAGTCTAACAGGATTACGTAAGTACACACTTTCGTACATTCGGATGCACGTAGGCACGTACCCAAGGATGCACGTACGGAAAACTTAAAAACTATATGCCCCGGCATCAGACGATGCGAGGGCATAAAATGTGAGTAGCTTTTGCGGATGCTGCACACATTTTTTCAGCAAAAATTTCAGCATTTTTGCCATATTTAATGATCAAAGTTTTAACGATAGGTTAACTAACAACATTGTTAGTTTTGAACAACTGGCCCCTGAGAAAAAATTTGCCTGAGCCTAATGTGATCATATGTTCCCATCAGAGCAGAGCCAGTGGCGCTATTTTGGAAGAGGTTCCTAAGCAACATTCTTATGAAGTTTGACTGAAACTAGCCCACAGTATAGGAGTTGACGTTAAAACATTTTGTCTATTCTAACTCTGGCAGCCATCTTGTTCATCTGAGTGGAACAATTTTAGCTTTTTTTTTTTTTGGTAGGGAGCCATCTGGTCAACATTCCTGTGAAATTTGAATTAAATTGGTCCAATGGTTTAGGTAGGAGTTTGCATTAAAAGCAAATTGTTGAGTTTTTCTGTTCTATTTTTAGCTCAGCTGGCTATTTTTCTCACTGGAGGGGGGCGGTTTTAGCTATGTTTGATAGAGAGTCACCTAAGCAACATTCCTATGAAGTTTAAATAAAAATGTCCCATGGGGTAAAGGAGTTGTTCAAAGATTTTTCTATTTTTACATCTGGTAGCTATCTTGTCCATCAAAGCAAAAAAAATTTAGTTCTTTGGTAGAGGGTCACCTAAGCAACATTCGTATGAAGTTTGAGTGAAATTGGCAAAGGGGTACGGGAGGAGTAGTCATTTAAAGATTTTTCTATTTTTAGCTCTGGCAGCCATTTTGTTTATCCGACCGGAAAGATTTTAGCTATTTTGGTAGAGAACCAATTAGGCAACATTTGTGTGAAGTTTAAATGAAATTTGCCCAAGTGTTTTGGAGGAGTAGTCTTTTAAAGCTGACTTTTTGACATTTTTATATTTTTAGCTCTGGCTCCCACCTTGTTCATCAGAGGGGAACGATTTTAGCTATTTTGGTAGAGGGTCAACATTCCTATGAAAATTAAATGAAATTGGCCCAGGGGTAGTGGAGGAGTATCTTACAACATGAAAGCCGTAACAAAGGAAAGAAGCATAGCCTGAAAAAATCCCCGCCTATGGTGGGATTTGAACCCAGGCCGCTCGGGTGAGAGTCCAGTGCTCTAACCGCTGAGCCAAAGAGTCGACTCCCTGATGCAGTTGTCAGAGAGTGGTTATAAACCTAGAAGCTATGCATTATGATCTACCAAGGTAGATAATGGAAGGGAGGTAATGCTGTCCATAACAAGTAGCTGATTAAACATTTTTTTCTATTTCTAGCTCCGATGGCCATTTGATAATCCGAACGTAACGATTTTAGCTATTTTGGTAGAAAGCAACCTAGGCAACATTCCTGTGAAGTTTAAATGAAATTTGCCAAAGGTTAAAAGTAGTCTTTTAAAAGCAAATTGTTGACGGTGGACCCTGAAAAACGCATGATGAACATTCACTGCTCACAATAGCTTCGTGCTCATGCAAGTTAACCCATTTAGTACTGGAAACAGCAAAACGGCTACCCGAGCAAACAGTGCAGGCCTAGATCAGATGCCGCAGAATGTGGCGTCTGATCAGGCCCTCCTCCACTGTTTGCTAAAAGTTCAGTCATTTTCCAAATAAATTTTGAATAAAAACACAACCTGTCACCCCTAAATTTTGAAATGGACTCCTACTATATATAAGGAGGAAGATTCCATTTGGTACAAAAAGGGTTAATAAAGAGAATTGGATAATTCTGGGATAATATTTTCTCAATAAGAAACATATGCTGTGGTTACTTTTAAGAAATGCCTCAATGACGTGTTTCTAATGATAAAGTATGCACAGTATAAGGTTCTGTGTATTTGTTTGTCTGAATTGAGGTCAATAAGAAACATATATGCTTTGTTTTTGTCTTTGTGTGTTTGATCTTTGTTTTTGTCTTTATGAGTTCCATCTTTGTTTTTGTCTTTGTGTGTTCGATCTTTGTTTTTGTCTTTGTGTGTTCAATCTTTGATTTTGTCTTTGCGAGTTCGATCTTTGTTTTTGTCTTTGTGTGTTCGATCTTTGTTTTTGTCTTTGTGTGTTTGATCTTTGTTTTTGTCTTTGTGTGTGTTTGTATGTTTGATCTTTGTTTTTGTCTTTGTGAGTTAGATCTTTGTTTTTGTCTTTATGAGTTCAAACTTTGTTTTTGTCTTTGTGAGTTTGATCTTTGTTTTTGTCTTTGTGTGTTTGATCTTTGTTTTTGTCTTTGTGTGTTTGATCTTTGTTTTTGTCTTTGTGAGTTCCATCTTTGTTTTTGTCTTTATGAGTTCAATCTTTGTTTTTGTCTTTGTGAGTTCCATCTTTGTTTTTGTCTTTGTGAGTTCCATCTTTGTTTTTGTCTTTATGAGTTCAATCTTTGTTTTTGTCTTTGTGTGTTTGATCACTGTTTTTGTCTTTGTGTGTTCGATCTTTGTTATTGTCTTTGTGAGTCCGATCTTTGTTTTTATCGTTGTGTGTTTGATTTTTGTTTTTGTCTTTGTGTGGTCAATCTTTGTTTTTGTCTTTGTGAGTTCGATCTTTGTTTTTGTCTTTGTGTGTTCGATCTTTGTTTTTGTCTTTGTGAGTTCGATCTTTGTTTTTGTCTTTGTGAGTTCGATCTTTGTTTTTGTCTTCGTGTGTTCGATCTTTGTTTTTGTCTTTGTGAGTTCGATCTTTGTTTTTGTCTTTGTGTGTTCGATCTTTGTTTTTGTCTTTATGAGTTCAATCTTTGTTTTTGTCTTTGTGTGTTTGATCGTTGTTTTTGTCTTTATGAGTTCGATCTTTGTTTTTGTCTTTATAAGTTCGATCTTTGTTTTTGTCTTTGTGTGTTCGATCTTTGTTTTTGTCTGTGTGAGTTCCATCTTTGTTTTTTGTCTTTATGAGTTCAATCATTGTTTTTGTCTTTGTGAGTTCAATCTTTGTTTTTGTCTTTGTGTGTTTGATCTTTGTTTTTGTCTTTGTGTGTTCGATCTTTGTTTTTGTCTTTGTGTGTTCGATCTTCGTTTTTGTCTTTATGAGTTCAATCTTGGTTTTTGTCTTTGTGTGTTTGATCGTTGTTTTTGTCTTTATGCGTTCGATCTTTGTTTTTGTCTTTGTGTGTTCGATCTTTGTTTTTGTCTTTATGAGTTCAATCTTTGTTTTGTCTTTGTGTGTTTGATCATTGTTTTTGTCTTTATGAGTTTGATCTTTGTTTTTGTCTTTGTGAGTTCGATCTTTGTTTTTGTCTTTGCGTGTTTGATCATTGTTTTTGTCTTTGTGAGTTCCATCTTTGTGTTTGTCTTTATGAGTTCAATCCTTGATTTTGTCTTTGTGAGTTCAATCTTTGTTTTTGTCTTTGTGTGTTCGATCTTTGTTTTTGTCTTTGAGTGTTCGATCTTTGTTTTTGTCTTTGTGTGTTTGATTTTAGTTTTTGTCTTTATGAGTTCAATCTTTATTTTTGTCTTTGTGTGTTTGATCGTTGTTTTTGTCTTTATGAGTTCAATCTTTGTTTTTGTCTTTGTGAGTTCGATCTTTGTTTTTTGTCTTTGTGTGTTTGATCCTTTTTTTTGTCTTTGTGAGTTCCATCTTTGTTTTGGTCTTTATGAGTTCAATCTTTGTTTTTGTTTTTGTGAGTTCAATCTTTGTTTTTGTCTTTGTGAGTTCCATCTTTGTTTTTGTCTTTGTGAGTTTGATGTTTGTTTTTGTCTTTATGAGTTCGATCTTTGTTTTTGTCTTTGTGAGTTCAATCTTTGTTTTTGTCTTTTTTGTGTTCGATCTTTGTTTTTGTCTTTGTGTGTTCGATCTTTGTTTTTGTCTTTATGAGTTCGATCGTTGTTTTAGTCTTTGTGAGTTCGATCTTTGTTTTTGTCTTTGTGTGTTCAATCTTTGTTTTTGTCTTTGTGTGTTCGATCTTTGTTTTTGTCTTTGTTAGTTCGATCTTTGTTTTTGTCTTTGTGTGTTCGATCTTTGTTTTTGTCTTTGTGTGTTTGATCTTTGTTTTTGTCTTTGTGAGTTCGATCATTGTTTTTGTCTTTGTGTGTTTGATCTTTGTTTTTGTCTTTGTGAGTTCGATCTTTGTTTATGTCTTTGTGTGTTCGATCTTTGTTTTTGTCTTTGTGTGTTCGATCTTTGTTTTTGTCTTTATGTGTTCAATTTGTTTTTGTCTTAATTTGTTCAATCTTGTTTTTGTCTTTATGTGTTCAATTTTGTTTTTTTTCTTTATGAGTTCAATCTTTGTTTTTGTCTTTATGAGTTCGATCGTTGTTTTTGTCTTTATGTGTTCAATCTTGTTTTTGTCTTTGTGTGTTCGATCTTTGTTTTTGTCTTTGTGTTCAATCTTGTTTTTGTCTTTGTGTGTTCGATGAGTGCAGACAAGCCATTTTTTTTTTCAAAAAAACTAAGCCCAGTTTGACCTTGAAAATGGGATCAAGGTCACCTGAATTGAATCAGTTCTTGTCATTGTCCCAACAACATAGCTGTGCAAAGGTAAAAATCAATTAGTTCAGAGAATATGGTGAAGACAAGCCATTTACCAACAATCCAACCCCTTGTGTGAGCCTGAAAATGGGTCATATCTTGGACATGTCCTAACAATATAACTATGCAAGTTTGGTAAAAATCCATCCATTCCTTCAGGCGATGGGGTGCTGACAAGCCATTTTGAAATAATCTTAGCACTAAGCACCTTAAAAATGGGGTCAAGGTCACTAAATCTAAACAATTCTTGTCCATATCCCAACAATATAGCTGTGCAAATTTGGTCAAAATCAATAAATTACTTCCGGAGATATGGTGCACACAAGCCTTTTTCCAACAACCTAAGCCTTCGTGTGACCTTGAAAATGCGGTCAAGGTCACCTTAATCTGACCACTTATTGATTATGTCTCAAGAATATAACTATGCAAGTTTGGTCAAAATCTATCCATTCTTGCAGGAGAGATGGTGCAGGCAAGCCATTTTCCAACAATCTGAGGCTTGTGTGTCCTTGAAAATCGGGTCATGATCACCAAAAGGACGGGTCTCCCTAAGGGGGGTTTTTGGCCTCCTAACGATTTTGTTTATTTCTGGCATATTGTTAGCATACATATGCCTAATTATTTGGAACATATGTGTTTTTGGTATTTAAGCAGTTTTTTCTGAGTTACAGGCTCTTTGAAGTGGGTGGGGTAACTCCACACAGTTTTGACATGTATTTTGTATCTCATTTAAAGGTAGAAAAATAGTACCATACATGACACTTTATTATACAAGAGGGCCATGATGGCCCTGGATCGCTCACCTGATCCATAGAATAACAAGTGGGCCCTGGGGAGGGCCATTATTGACCCCAGGGCTATAATGTGCATAATGTTGAAAGAGGTCTAAAAAGGTGAAGCTTCATACCAAATATCAACAAAGGCTATAATTTGAACATAGCAGAGGTCCACTAGATGAAGCTACAGACCTGGGCATTGTGGTTTCAGAGAAGAAGAATTTTTTTAAAGATATTCCCTACATAAACCTATGTAAAACCAAATGGCACCGGGGCAGGGGCATTTTGGGCCTCAGGGCTATAATTTAAACAATCTTGATAGAGGTCCACTAGATGAAGCTTCACACCAAATATCAAAGAAGAAGATTTTCAAAGATTACCTCTACATAAGTCCATGTAAAACCAAAGGACCCCGGGCGGGGGCATTTGTGGCCCGAGGGCTGGGGGCATTTTCGGCCCCAGGGCTATAATTTGAACAATCTTGAAAGAGGTCCACTAGATGAAGCTTCACACCAAATATAAAAGATCTGGGCCTTGCGGTGTCAGAGAAGAAGATTTTTAAAGATTTTCCCTGTATAAGCCTATGCAAAACAAAAGGCCCCCGGGGCGGGGGCATTTTTGGCCCCAAGGCCATTATTTGAACAATCTTAGTAGAGGTCCACCAGGTTAAGCTTCACACCCAATATTAAATACCTGGGCCTTGTGGTTTCAGAGAAGAAGATTTTTTAATGATTTTCCCTATATAAGCCTCTGTAAAACCAAAGGCCCCCGGGGCGGGGGCACTTGGCCCCCAGGGCTATAATTTAAACAATCTTGGTATAGGTCCACTAGATGAAACTTCATACCAAATAGCAAAGACCGGGGCCTTGCAGTTTCAGAGAAGAAGATTTTTATAGATTTCCCCCATCTAAGCCCATGTAAAACCAAAGGGCCCCGGGGCTGGAGCATTTTTGGCCCCAGCACCAATAATTTGAACAATCTTGGTAGGGGTCCACTAGATGAAGCTTCATACCAAATATCAAAGACCTGGGCCTTGTGGTTTCAGAGAAGAAGATTTTTAAAGTTTTTGGTGAAAAAAATCTATTTTTGGCTCCTGTGACCTATATGTGCAATGGACCGGAGCCATTTGAACAATTTTGAAAGGGGTCCACCTAAGGATCATTCCTGTGAAGTTTGGTCGAAATCCGATCAGTGGTTCCGGAGGAGATGTCGTTTGAAGAAATTGTTTACGCACGGATGACAGACAAAAAGTGATCCTAATATAAAACACAAGAGGGCCATGATGGCCCTGGATCGCTCACCTGATCCATAGAGTTACAAGTGGGACCCGAAGAAGATTTTCAAAGATTATCTCTATATAAGTCTATGTAAAACCAAAGGGCCCCAGGGCGGGGGCATTTACGGCCAGAGGGCTATAATTTGAACAATCTTGGCAGAGGTCCACTGGATGAAATTTCACACCAAATATCAAAGACCTAGGCCTTGTGGTTTCACAGAAGAAGAAAACCAAAGGGCCCCGGACCGGGGGCATTTTTGGCCCTAGCACTATAATTTGAACAATCTTGGTAGGGGTCCACTAGATGAAGCTTCATACCAAATAGCAAAGACCTGGGGTTTCAGAGGAGAAGATTTTTAAAGATTTTCCCTATATAAGCCCATGTAAAACGAAAGGGCCCCGGGGCGGGTGCATTTTTAGCCCCAGCACTATAATTTGAGTCCACTAGATGAAGCTTCATACCAAATAGGAAAGACCTGTGCCTTGCGGTTTCAGAGAAGAAGATTTTTAAAGATTTTACCTATATAAGCCCATGTAAATCAAAAGGGCCCCGGGCGGGGACATTTTTAGCCCCAGCACTATAATTTGAACAATCTTGGTAAAGGTCCACAAGATGAAGCTTCATTCCAAATAGCAAAGACCTGGGCCTTATGGTTTCAGAGAAGAAGATTTTTAAAGATTTTCCCTATATAAGCCCATGTAAAACTAAAGGGCCCTGGAGTGGGGGCATTTTTCACCCCAGCACTATAATTTGAACAATCTTGGTAGGGGTCCACTAGATGAAGCTTCATACCAAATATCAAAGACCTGGGCCTTGCGTTTCAGAGAAGAAGATTTTTTAAAGATTTTCCCTATATCAGTCTATGTAAAACCAAAGGGCCCCGGGGCGGGTGCATTTTTGGCCCCAGGGCTATAATTTAAAAAATCATGGTAGGGGTCTACTAGATGAAGCTTCATACCAAATACCAAAGACCTGGACCTTGCGGTTTCAGAGAAGAAGAGTTTTAAAGATTTTCCCTACATAAGCTAATGTAAAACCAAAGGGCCCTGGGGCGGGGGCATTTTTCACCCCAGCACTATAATTTGAACAATCTTGGTAGGGGTCCACTAGATGAAGCTGCATATAAAATAGCAAAGACATGGCCCTTACGGTTTTAGAGAAGAAGATTTCTAAAGATTTTTCCTTTTCCTATATATAAGCCCATGTTAAACCAAAGGGCCCCAGGCCGGGGACATTTTTGGCCCCAGCACTATAATTTGAAGGATCTTGGTATGCGTCCACTAGATGAAGCTTCATACCAAATATCAAAGACCTTCGCCTTGCTGTTTCAGAGAAGAAGATTTTTAAAGATTTTCCCTATATAATCCTATGTAAAACCAAAGGGTCCCGGTGCGGGGGCATTTTTGGCCCCAGCACTATAATTTGAACAATCTTGGTAGGGGTCCACTAGATGAAGCTTCATACCAAATAGCAAAGACCTGGGCCTTGCGGTTTCAAAGAAGAAGATTTTTAAAGATTTTACCTATATAAGCCCATGTAAAACGAAAGGGCCCAGGGGCGGGGGTATTTTTAGCCCCAGCACTATAATTTGAACAATCTTGGTAAAGGTCCACTAGATGAAGCTTCATTCCAAATAGCAAAGACCTGGGCCTTGCGGTTTCAGAGAAGAAGATTTTTAAAGATTTTTCCTATATAAGCCCATGTAAAACTAAAGGGCCCTGGAGTGGGGGCATTTTTCACCCCAGCACTATAATTTGAACAATCTTGGTAGGGGTCCACTAGATGATTCTTCATACCAAATATCAAAGACCTGGGCCTTGTGGTTTCAGAGAAGAAGATTTTTTAAGTTTTCGGTGAAAA
Source organism: Lucinisca nassula (assembly GCA_963580285.1). Taxonomy (NCBI): domain Eukaryota; kingdom Metazoa; phylum Mollusca; class Bivalvia; order Lucinida; family Lucinidae; genus Lucinisca; species Lucinisca nassula. The sequence continues at coordinate 27,509,403 of OY757017.1, forward strand.
AAATCTATTTTTGGCTCCAGTGACCTAGATGTGCAATGGACCAGAACCATTTGAACAACTTCGAAAGGGGACCACCTAAAGATCATTCCTGTGAAGTTTGGTTAAAATCCGATCAGTGGTTTAAGAGGAGATATCGTTTGAAGAAATTGTTTACGCACCGAATGACAGACAAAAAGTGATCCTAATATAAAACACAAGAGGGCCCAGAGGGCCCTGGTTCGCTCACCTGATCCAATGTATAACAAGTGGGCCCCGGGCAGGGTCAATTTTTGTCCCAGGGCTATAATTTGAACAATCTTGGTAGAGGTCCACAAGATGAAGCTTCATATCAAATATGAAAGACCTGGGCTTTCTGGTTTCAGAAGAAGATTTTAAAGGTTAACCCTGCATATAGAAGTCTATGTAAAATAAGATTTTCCCTATATAAGTCTATGTTAAACCAAAGGGCCCCGGAGCGGGGGCATTTTTGGCCCCAGGGCTATAATTTGAACAATCTTGGTAGAGGTCCACTAGCTGAAGCTTCATAACAAATATCAAAGACCTAAGCCTTGTGTTTCAGAGAAGATGATTTTTAAAGATTTTCCCTATATAAGTCTATGTAAAACCAAAGGGCCACATGGCGGGGGCATTTTTGGTCTCAGGGCTATAATTTGAACAATCTTTATTGAGGTCCACTAGCTGAAGCTTCATAACAAATATCGAATACCTAAGCCTTGTGGTTTCAGAGAAGAAGATTTTTCAAGATTTTCCTTATATAAGCCTAAGTAGAACCAAAGGGCCCGGAGCGGGGGCATTTTTGGCCCAAGAGCTATAATTTGAACAATCTTGGTAGAGGTCCACAAGATGAAGCATCATACCAAATATCAAAGACCTGGGCCTTGCAGTTTCAGAGAAGAAGAATTTTCAAGATTTTCCCTATATAAGCCTATGTAAAACAAAAGGGACCTGGTGAGGGGGCATTTTTGGCCCCAGCACTATAATTTGAACAATCTTGGTAGGGGTCCACTAGATGAAGCTTCATACCAAATATCAAAGACCTGGGCCTTGCGGTTTCAGAGAAGAAGATTTTTCAAGATTTTCCCTATATAAGCCCATGTAAAACCAAAGGGCCCCCGTGTGGGGGCATTTTTAGCTCCAGCACTATAATTTGAACAATGTTGGTAGGGGTCCACTAGATGAAGCTTCATACCAAATATCAAAGACCTGGGCCTTGCGGTTTCAGAGAAGAAGATATTTAAAGATTTTCCCTATATAAGCCTATGTAAAACAAAAGGGCCCTGGTGCGGGGGGCATTTTTGGCCCCAGCACTATAATTTGAACAATCTTTGTAGGGGTCCACTAGATGAAGCTTCATACCAAATATCAAAGACCTGGGCCTTGCGGTTTCAGAGAAGAAGATTTTTCAAGATTTTCCCTATATAAGCCCATGTAAAACCAAAGGGCCCCCGTGTGGGGGCATTTTTAGCTCCAGCACTATAATTTGAACAATCTTGGTAGGGGTCCACTAGATGAAGCTTCATACCAAATATCAAAGACCTTGGCCTTGTGGTTTCAGAGAAGAAGATTTTTAAAGATTTTCCCTATATAAGCCCATGTAAAACCAAAGGGGCCCCCGTGCGGGGGCATTTTTGGCACTAGCACTATAATTTGAACAATCTTGATAGGGGTCCACTAGATGAAGCTTCATACCAAATATCAAAGACCTGGGCCTTGCGGTTTCAGAGAAGAAGATCTTTTAAGTTTTCGGTGAAAAAAATCTATTTTTGGCTACTGTGACCTATATGTGCAACGGACCGGAACCATTTGAACAACTTTGAAAGGGGACCACCTAAGGATCATTCCTGTGAAGTTTGGTCAAAATCCGATCAGTGGTTTAGGAGGAGATGTTGTTTGAAGAAAAGTTTACGGACGCACTCACGCACGCACGCACGCACGCACGCACGGACGCACGACGGACGACGGACAAAAAGTGATCCCAAAAGCTCACCTTGTCACTACGTGACAGGTGAGCTAACAAGAGGGCCATGATGGCCCTGGATCGCTCACCTGATCCATAGAGTAACAAGTGGGCCCCGGGGAGGGCCATTATTGACCCCAGGGCTATAATGTGCATAATGTTGAGGGAGGTATTAACCGGTGAAGCTTCATACCAAATATCAAAGTAGAAGTAAAACAAAGATCAGGAATTGATACAATTAACTTACTCCATCACACAGGCTATAATTTGAACAATCTTGGCAAAGGTCTACTGGTTGAAGCTACACACCAAATATCAAAGACCTTGGCCTTGCGGTTGCAGAGAAGAAGATTTTTTTAAAGATATTCCCTACATAAGCCTATGTAAAACCAAATGGCCCCGGGGTGGGGGCATTTTTGGCCTCAGGGCTATAATTTAAACAATCTTGATAGAGGTCCACTAGATGAAGCTTCACACCAAATATTAAAGACCTGGGCCTTGTTGTTTCAGAGAAGAAGATTTTCATAGAGTATCTCTATATAAGTCTATGTAAAACCAAAGGGCCCCGGGGAGGGGGCATTTGTGGCCCGAGGGCTATAATTTGAACAATCTTGGTAGACGTCCACTAGATGAAGCTCCTTACCAAATATCAAAGACATGGGCCTTGCAGTTTCAAAGAAGAAGATTTTTTTTAGATTTCCCTATATAAGTCTATGTAAAACCAAAGGGTCTCGGGGCAGGGGTATTTTTGTATCCCAGGGCTATAATTTGAACAATCTTGATAGAGGACCACTAGATGAAATTTCACACCAAATATCAAAGACCTGGGCCTTGTGGTTTCATAGAAGAAGATTCTGAAAGATTTTCCCTATATAAGTCTATGTAAAACCAAAGGGCCCCAAAGCGGGGGCATTTTTGGTCTCAGGGCTATAATTTGAACAATCTTGGTAGAGGTCCACTAGATGAAGCTTCATACAAAATATCAAAGACCTGGGCCTTGCGGTTTAAGAGAAGAAGATTTTTAAAGGTTTTCCCTATATAAGCCCATGTAAAACCAAAGGGCCCCGGAGCGGGGGCATTTTTGGCCCTAGCACTATAATTTGAACAATCTTGGAAGGGCTCCACTAGATGAAGCTACATACCATATATCAGAGACCTGGACCTTGCGGTTTCAGAGAAGAAGATTTTTAAAGATTTTCCCTATATAAGCCCATTTAAAACCAAAGGGCCCCGGGGCGGGGCCATTTTTGGCCCCAGCACTATAATTTGAACAATCTTGATAAGGGTCCACTAGGTGAAGCTTCATACCAAATATCAAAGACCTGGGCCTTGTGGTTTCAGAGAAGAAGATTTTTTAATTTTTTGGTGAAAAAAATCTATTTTTGGCTCCTGTGACCTATATGTGCAACGGACCGGGACCATTTGAACAAAATTGAAAGGGGACCACCTAAGGATCATTCCTGTGAAGTTTGGTCAAAATCGGATCAGTGGTTTAGGAGGAGATGTCGTTTGAAGAAATAGTTTACGCACGGATGACAGACGAAAAGTGATCCTAATATAAAACACAAGAGGGCCATGATGGCCCTGGATCGCTCACCTGATCCATAGTGTAACAAGTGGGCCCCAGAGAGGGCCATTATTGGCCCCAGGGCTTTAATGTGCATAATGTTGAGGGAGGTCTTAAAGGTGAAGCTTCATACCAAACATCAACAAAGGCTATAATTTGAACAATCTTGGCAAAGGTCCACTAGATGAAGCTACACATCAAATATCAAAGACCTGGGCCTAGCGGTTTCAGAGAAGAAGATTTTTAAAGATTTTCCAGGGGCATTTTTTGTCCCAGCACTATAATTTGAACAATCTTGGTAGGGATCCACTAAATGAAGCTTCATACTAAATATCAAAGTCCTGGGCCTTGTGGTTTCAGAGAAGAAGATTTTTAAAGATTTTCCCTATATAAGCCTATGTAAAACCAAAGGGCCCCGGGGCGGGGGCATTTTTGGCCCCAGCACTATGATTTGAACAATCTTGGTAGGGGTCCACCAGATGAAGCTTCATACCAAATATCAAAGACCTGGGCCTTGTGGTTTCAGAGAAGAAGATTTTTTAAAGATTTTCCCTATATAAGCCTATGTAAAACCAAAGGGCCCTGTGGCGGGGGCATTTTTTGTCCCAGCACTGAAATTTGAACAATCTTGGTAGGGGTCCACTAGATGAAGCTTCATACCATATATCAAAGACCTGGGCCTTGTGGTTTCAGAGAAGAAGATTTTTAAAGATTTTCCCTATATAAGCCAATGTAAAACCAAAGGGCCCCGTGGCAGGGGCATTTTTTGTCCCAGCACTAAAATTTGAACAATCTTGGTAGGAGTCCACTAGATGAAGCTTCATACCAAATATCAAAGTCCTGGGCCTTGTGGTTTCAGAGAAGAAGATTTTTAAAGATTTTCCCTATATAAGCCTATGTAAAACCAAAGGGCCCCGGGGCAGGGGAATTTTTGGCCCCAGCACTATAATTTAAACAATCTTGGTAGGGGTCCACTAGATGAAGCTTCATACCAAATATCAAAGACCTGGGCCTTGTGGTTTCAGAGAAGAAGATTTTTTAAAGATTTTCCCTATATAAGCCAATGTAAAACCATAGGGCCCCGTGGCGGGGGCATTTTTTGTCCCGCACTATAATTTGAACAATCTTGGTAGGGATCCACTAAATGAAGCTTCATACCAAATATCAAAGTCCTGGGCCTTGTGGTTTCAGAGAAGAAGATTTTTAAAGATTTTCCCTATATAAGCCTATGTAAAACCAAAGGGCCCCGGGGCGGGGGCATTTTTGGCCCCAGCACTATAATTTGAACAATCTTGGTAGGGGTCCACTAGATGAAGCTTCATACCAAATATCAAAGACCTGGGCCTTGTGGTTTCAGAGAAGAAGATTTTTTAAGATTTTCCCTATATAAGCTTATGTAAAGTGAGTGAGTTTTAGTTTTACGTCCCACCAACAGCTAAGGTCATACGGAGACGGGACCTCGGTTTAAAGACTCATCCGAAAGTCTGAAGCTTATGTAAAACCAAAGGGCCACGGGGCGGGGGCATTTTTGGCCCCAGCACTATAATTTGAACAATCTTGGTAGGGGTCCACTAGATGAAGCTTCATACCAAATATCAAAGACCTGGGCCTTGTGGTTTCAGAGAAGAAGATTTTTTAAAGATTTTCCCTATTTAAACCAATGTAAAACCAAAGGGCCCTGTGGCGGGGGCATTTTTTGTCCTAGCACTAAAATTTGAACAATCTTGGTAGGGGTCCACTAGATGAAGCTTCATACCAAATATGTAAGTCCTGGGCCTTGTGGTTTCAGAGAAGAAGATTTTTAAAGATTTTCCCTATATAAGCCTATGTAAAACCAAAGGGCTTCAGGGCGGGGGCATTTTTGGCCCCAGCACTATAATTTGAACAATCTTGGTAGGGGTCCACTAGATGAAGCTTCATACCAAATATCAAAGACCTGGGCCTTGTGGTTTCAGAGAAGAAGATTTTTAAAGATTTTCCCTATATAAGCCTATGTAAAACCAAAGGGCCCCAGGGCGGGGGCATTTTTGGCCCCAGCACTATAATTTGAACAATCTTGGTAGGGGTCCACTAGATGAAGCTTCATACCAAATATCAAAGACCTGGGCCTTGTGGTTTCAGAGAAGAAGATTTTTTAAGTTTTTGGTGGAAAAAATCTTTTTTTGGCTCCTGTGACCAAGATGTGCAACAGACCGGAACCATTTGAACAACTTTGAAAGGGGGCCACCTAAGGATCATTCCTGTGAAGTTTGGTCAAAATCCAATCAGTGGTTCAGGAGGAGATGTCATTTAAAGAAATTGTTTACGGACGGACGGACGCACGCATGGACGCACGCACGGACGACGGACAAAAAGTGATCCCAAAAGCTCACCTCGTCACTACGTGACGGTGAGCTAATAAAATTACAGGGGAATGTCTAACTCTATGTTTTGTCACAAGTTTATTCACCAAAATTCACTTTTTTGGGGAAAAATATGGTTTAAGGAACCTTGGGTCATTTTTGAGATTTTTTAACAGTAAAGTTATTTTTTTGTCTTATATCTTTGGTATACATTAACCTATAGTGGTGAAACTCCTATCATGCAAGCATACTGATTAGGTAATATAACTCAAATGATCATTTGAGATGTTGACCTATATTTCACGGTTGAATGAACATTCTTATTTCATGTAAATGGGTTAGATTTTTGTTTCCATCAGTTCAGGAGTTTAGATAATTCTGGCATTTGGATAATCAGGCGATGGGTTTAAACATATTTAAATAAAACGAAAAAAATAGAAATGTGTAAAAAGTACCCAGATGCCCCAGCCTGTTTGACTTAGCTAATATGCCTGCATGACCCCTGGGGACACATTGTACATGTATGTGCCATTGAATATGTACTAGCATAAGATATATATGTTCGTGGGTGGGTATCTCAATATTTTGGATGTTGATGATATGAACTTGGCAGGGCAGGGGGCTGGGGCATGATTGTGTGGGTCTCAAGAAATATGTCATTGAATGTGTCTAACCATAAACAACAGCAAATAAAAAAGGTTGGAGTCTAAAAAATCAACATATTTAATTACTGAATCAAGTTAATCTATTGAAGAATCGCTTTCATCGTCACCTGAACTTGAGCTGTCCGAGTCTTTTTGTGCAGCATCTGTAAGACTGTTCATATACTGTGACTTGAATGACTGTTCTCGCTCTGACTTCGGCTGATGGCGGTAAAAACCTAGATACCACAACACGGAAGTGATATGGGCACAGCAGCCAACTACCCTGGCACCATTCTTGCACTTGCAGTACCATCCTTTTATGGGTTCGAGACCAAGACAATACTTAATCCATAGATAGTACGATCCAGACAAAGTGTGCCTTGATTTTATTTGGGCTTTCAAAATTCCATCCTCCTCCTTGTGAATCATTATCTCATACTGACCGGCTTCAGTAGTGTGTTCTTCTGTATACGAATGCTGTTTTAATTGGTATATGCCCATGGTCATGTCTCTCAGCTCTGCTTCCGTTAATTGTGGGAAGTCTTCGAGGTTGTCATCATCAATAGCTTTCCATGGAGCCTTTGCACGACTGTCCCAACCCTTTTTCTCTACCTTGTCTTTAAGTTTGTTTGGAAACTTGGCAAGTTGAAGCATACGTTTTGCAAGAATAAGAAAAAGGCCAACTTTTCGTTTCAAAACTCCTGCCTAATCCATTATACATAGGTGGATGACATCAGCAATGAAATGAATTCTTGTCTTAATATGATCAGAGTCAAACAGAGTGCTTTCAGAGATTAATATAAAGAAATGTATTCCATCAATACCTATAACTATAAAAAAGAAAGAGCTAAGTTTTTATGGACTTCTATACTGATACTGGAAGCTATTGAGCTTTTTTTCAATTTGGCTTGATTTTATTGTATGCATGGATCTATCATTACTTTGCAGGTGAATAATAATGCTATATTTATTTTAGGACTATAAAGATGTCATATGTAAATAACAGTATGCTACACTGCTGTATGCAACACCTATATTGATGCATGACGTTTAAGGAACAATGGTAACATACAGGATCAAATACGCCCCCGCCCATAGGGGCTTGAAGAAATATATGGGCTGCACGATGCTTCCACGCAGAGCTGAATCCTCCCGCACACTAGTACTGGTAAACCGCTTAGAGGATCTAAGCCTGTCCAGGAACCGCAGTGCGAGGCGGACCGTCCATGCTAATAAACCCTATTGGTTTCATTTGGCGACAGGGCTTGAGATTTCATTTCATCTCAGTGTCGGGTAAAAGTCCCACAAAATTGGAAGCAACGTCTCCAAAATGACCTTTACAGTGTTGACGGGGACGTTAAACCTCAAATCAAACAAACAAAACAGGATCAAAGTAGGTCTCCTTGCAGAACGCCTGGAGTACACTATAACTGTGAACAAAATGTTCTTCTTCTACTTATTGTCTTCTTTTTATTATTATTATTATTATTATTATTATTATTCTAAAGAGAAAGAGAGAATGAGAGAACTAAACATTACTCTCAATATTACTGTTCCTGTAAATAATCATAGATCAGTCAGTTTGTTAGTCAAGCTAACAATTCAATTGTCCAGAATGTTTTCCTATAGTGCAGCATCATTCATTGTATCATGTTAAGTACAACAGCAGCATTATCATTAGATGTATCTTCAAAGTAAGGTAACATCTTTAATGAATAGTGGAAACATATAAGCAGATAAAGGGCTTCCTCGTCTAATACCTGAAATACAGAGATAGAGAGGGAGACAGGGAATACAATCTAAGGTTTAAGGAAGGCCCTGGACTAGAGTCCATAAAAGGCTGGCAGTGCAAATGAAAAAAAAAATGGTGACGAGGTATTTGATTGCTGTGTCCATATCGCTTCTGTGTTAAAGAACCTCGGTTTTAAGGCCATCAGCCAAACTCACTAAAAATCATTGAAGTTACAGTATATGAACAGTGTAACAGATGCTGTTCAAAAAGAGGCAACAGCTCAAATTCAGGTGACGATGAAAGCTATTGTTTTGTAAATTAATTTGATTCAATATGCGCAAAGCATGTCAGAATACAGTTGTGAACAACCATTTTCAAATGTATATGCCTGTGTCTTCACGTAGGTGTACCACATTCTTTTTAGATGTGCTCTTGAAGTGGGATTATTAAAGATATTCAAGCAGACCTTTCTTATATCTCTGCATGCCAAAGGAAGGGGTGAGTGAGGCATATATATTTTTTCGATGTGATGTTATGTTCGTGTGTGCATACTATGTCACACATTATTACGTTCATAACCAGGTTCAAGTTTAGGTGCACATTAATGTCTGCATTTCTCCTGCAGCCCATAACTGTTTAGCATGTTTATGGTCACTGATTCTGTCTGGGGTGGGGCTATTTGATTGGACCAAAGAAAATGTAAAAAAAAATATGTATCTCAGAAACTGTTCAGATTCCAACCTTTTTTATTTGATGTTGTTTATGGTCAGATGCATTCAATGACACACACAATAATGCCCCAGCCCCCTGCCCTGCCCATTTCATATCATCAACATCCAAATATCTTAGAAAATATTGAGATACCCATCCTGAACATATATATCTGATGCTAGTGTGTCTCCCAGGGGTCATGCAGCTATATTGGCAAAGTCAAACAGGCGGGGGCATCTGGGTACTTTGGACACATTTCTATTGTTGTTTTTTTTTTCGTTTGATTTAAATATGTTTAAACTCATCGCCTGTTTATCCAAATGCCAGAAATATCTAAACTCTTGAACTGATGGAAACAATATTCTAACCTATAAACATGAAATAAGAATGTTCATTCAACCATGAAATATAGGTCAACATCTCAAATGATCATTTGAGTTATATTACCTAATCAGTATGCTTGCATGATAGGAGTTTCACCACTATAGGTTAATGTATACCGAAGATATAAGACAAAAAAAGAAATTTACTGCTAAAAAATCTCAAAAATGACCCAAGGTTCCTTAAACCATATTTTTCACCCAAAAAGTGAATTTTGGTGAATAAACTTGTGACAAAACATAGAGTTAGACCTTCCCTTGTCATTTTATATAATAAAGTGTCATGTATGGTACTATTTTCCTACCTTTAAATGAGACACAAAATACATGTCAAAACTGTGTGGAGTTACCCCACCCACTTTAAAGAGCCTGTAACTCAGAAAAAACTGCTTAAATACCAAAACCACATATGTTCCAAATAATTAGGCATATGTATGCTAACAATAAGCCAGAAATAAACAAAATCGTTAGGAGGCCAAAAAACCCCCTTAGGGAGACCCGTCCTTTAATCAGCATTTTTTCCCAAACCAATGACCTATCTGTGTAAGTTTGGTCAAAATCCATGCATTTATCAGGAGATAGAGCACAGACAAGAGGTATGCCGATGCTGCCACCAAAGCCAAGAGATTTTGCACCAACAGCCATATCCCCCCCCCCCCCCAAAAAAAAAACACGTCCACATCATGAAGAGACATAGACTGGATGTCATCAAGCTCCAGGTGAGGATGAGTAATGTGGATCACTAAGGGATATGTGTCCTTGTTAGAAACGCATGTGGGCCGGGGTCGGCAACATTCTTTCTTGGAGACTGATCATGGAATATTTCTACGATCATTCTCTCCTTTCAGCTGATTCAAGAAGGCAGTTGTCAATTTCTGGTAAAAAAAATGTGAACTTTACTGGTTAACCACTTACATATAAGCCTGCATAGGAAAATTGTGGATAGATAAATTGACTGGCTTAAAAAGGACCTAAATATAGTTGACTGTGATGTTAAACTCCAATACAAACAAACATACACATGTTGTGGATACTTGTTATAATTACCTCATTCTAGCAAGTACCCGCAATGCATCACAATAACACAGCCATGTGACAAAGAGCATTCTCCAAAATGGCTACTTTTCTGATGAAAGCTCATGATGTGTTTCCTATTTATACTGCAAACATAGGCTTTGGGTGCATGTTAGAACCACCTAACAGTGCATTTTTACATCTCCAAAATGACAACTTTTCTGATGAAAATCTGTGATATTTTTCTTAGTTATACTGCAAACATAAGTTTTGGGTACTCGTTAGAACCACCTAACAGTGCATTTTTACATCTCCAAAATGGCTACTTTTCTGATGAAAACCCGTGATATTTTTCTAAGTTATACTGCAAACATAGGTTGTGGGTGCTCGTTAGAACCGCCTCATTGAGACAGTTCTAACGAGTACCCACAACCTATGAGGCAGTTCTAACGAGTACCCACAACCTATGCCTTGGAGCAGAAACAAGAAAATAATGTATATCCCTGTAAACTCCAATTTTTTCTACAAAATGTGGGGTTTAGGGAGTGTTCTTCACGTGATGGTACGATGTTTCTAACATGAAATAAGGAAAATTATCTGACAGTTACGGATAATCTAATCACAATAGTAACAGGCACATCAAAAACATTCCACCTCCATCCTTACCTGCTGCGAGGACAGAAGGTCTTACCCTTATACAAGTCAATACACTGAAAGACACACGACAGCCTTTCACTTCACACATAACCCATCACGTGAACAATTTGGTGAAATGAACACCCCCTAAACCCCAATTTATATAGAGAAAACTCGGGTTTACAGGGGTCTACATTATTTACCTTATTTCTGCTCCAAAACATAGGTTGTGGGTACTCGTTAGAACTGAGGCGGTTCTAACAAGCACCCACAACCAATGTTTTGAGCATTAATAAGTAAAATATCAAAAATTTTCTTCAGAAAAGCAGCCATTTTGGAGAAGTGAAAAATGACCTTTGTCGTACGGGTATATTATCGTAATGGCCCATAAACTATTACCTTGTATATTTCACTCTTTTTTAAATACTTCGGCACTAGGCCTTCATCAGTAATACGAATTCACTAGAAACTACATTTTTAAGCCGCCATTACAATTTTCCGGAAATAAACAAAGCAAACCGGACGTAACATCAATGTTGTACACGCCGTGTTTGCTTTGTTCATTTCCGGAAAATTGTAATGGCGGCTTAAAAATGTAGTTTCTAGTGAATTCAGATTACTGATGAAGGCCTAGTGCCAAAATATTTAAAGAAGAGTGAAATTTATTAAATTGTCTAGTTTTCTTCCCTCTGGAGGACCCCAAAAATATTGTGTATTACCTTGTATTTTGATGATATGTGTAGAGGAGACTGTCCCTCTGTTTTATGTGTACGGTCATCGTTCTTGGTTTTCCTAGACTGACCCTCTGGGAATATAAGAATCTTATATGGGTGTGAGGGGTGGATGGAAAAATCCATCCCGAGGGTCACTGTCTGGCATCACGAGGCTTGCCGAGTGATGCCGGACAGTGATCCCGAGGGACAGATTTTTCTATCCGCCCCTCACACCCATATAGGATTCTTTTTCTTGCATACCTTCATTCCTTTGAGCGGATTATTAATGCTGCAATCACTTCGAGTACCGACGTCCGCCATATTGTGATGACACTACAGGAATATTCAGTGATGTCACAAAACGTGCATGACGTCAACCTTAACAACAGCACATACGAGGTCGTATTCAACCAGTGCATTTATCAAACACGCGATTACATTCGATTTTGGGTCGGAACACCAGGGTCAGAACATAAATTTCTATCCCAGGGTAAAATCACAGATTTCCTTGTCTGGTGTGCAAGAATACCTGATCCAAATAAATTAGGAAGATTACCTTGTATTTTGCTGATATGTGTAGTGGAGACTGTCTCTCTGTTTTATGTGTATGGTCATTGTTCTTGGTTTTCTGAGACTGACCCTCTGGGAATACCTGATCCAAATAAAATTAGGAAGATTACCTTGTATTTTGATGAAATGTGTAGTGGAGACTGTCCCTCTATTTTATGTGTACGGTCGTCGTTCTTGGTTTTCCGAGACTGTGCCTCTGGGAATACCTGATCCAAATAAAATTAGGAAGATTAACTATCACAATGCCAATCATGACTAGCAGATAACAATTCCAATATTTTTTCTAATTTTAAGAGAAATCAGGCCTACCATTACATGCCTGGGGAGCAATTCACATGAAATATCAAGCCTGATGTTCTCTGAAAAACAAAAATTCTGCCAAAGGCTATTTCCCGCCTGTAGTTAACTTGGTCATTTTGGTAAAAGCTAGGGTGGTCACAAATGTTGACAGTTTGACAAAATGACAAAAGAACGAATGGAAATTTGGACTCCTATATGGTGCCATGATAATAGCAGGCACGACACTATTAAAATGTAGTTTAGACTGTCATCTGCTCTACAGTTTTGCTTGGGTCTTTGAGATAAATTTAACTTTATTGTATGAACAAATATAGTGACAAGCTTTGTGGTCAACTGTTATCCATTTGTTGTCCAGAAAAGATTATGCTATCCATTTATAATTCAGAAAAGATTATGCTATCCATTTATTGTCCAGAAAAGACTAAGCTATCCATTTATTGTCCAGAAAAGATTATGTTATCCATTTATTGTCCAGAAACGATTATGTTATCCATTTATTGTCCAGAAACGATTATGTTATCCATTTATTGTCCAGAAAAGATTATATTATCCATTTATTGTCCAGAAAAGATTTTGTTATCCATTTATTGTCCAGAAAAGACTAATCAGACTGCACAGAATGATGCACAGGCTGGTCTTGCAGGATGCACGTCTAAAAACATTTTTTTTTTTATTTGATGCAGCCTATATGACTGATTCTACTGATTAAGGGAATAACTGTATTAAAAATTGTCACTCGGGGAGGTTAATTGGCAGTTTTACGGTTGGAAATTTTGTTTTATGGCGACGTGTCACCGTTAAACTGACGATTACCTCCCCAATACAGTTATGCCTGCTCTAATGCACATATACACTTGTTCTGTTTAAAAGATGTTCTTTTTGCTCATAGCGGCAAGCGCTGTGACCTGCATAAAACCAAAATACCAACCAATGGAAAGCAACATTATATGATGTCAGGTTCCTGACAGAATATCATAGAATATACAGTCCCAAATTTTTTATGTTATCCAAGTTGATGTCCCATTACATATGCAAGTGCATAATGTTATGTATAAAATTATCCAAGTTGATGTCCCATTACATATGCAAGTGCATAATGTTATGTATAAAATTTTCTTCTAATTCTCACAATCACCACACCGAGTTATTAATGTAATGTTTGTTTACTAACTTCTTAAGCAGAATGTTTGAGAGAATGAGTCACATTTTGTTTACAAGTTAAGGGTAAAAGTATGACCCAGAAACTTCCAGATCACATTATTTTTAGCATAATTATTAAGTACACAACAACCTCTTTATAACACTATTAAAGGGGTCCAAAGCAGAAACGTGTTAGCTAAACAAGCGTGTTATATCCAAACAAAAATGTATAGATTATATAGAAAAATGACCATTTATGGTCATTTTTCTATATAACCTATACAATTTTGGGATCCATCTTGAAAACGTGTTCTATCCAAAAAAGTGTTATAACGAGCTGTGTTACAATGAGGTCATGGCGTAATTTCATTCTACACTATTCCAGAATCTTTTACATAAAAGGGATCAGAATTTTCATAGTTTTCAGTCTGGGTTTCTTAAAGGTGCATTATTGAGCTATCCGGTAAAAATGCTTCCAAAAATAAAATACATAAAGCCGGTATTTTTCTTTAAAACAATACAAATGAATGCATTTTATGCAAAAATGCGAACAATTATGATGACAGGTAAACGAGTTTGAGAGGGATTCCCTAACTAGGTTTCGAACGCTAGTTAGATCTATTTTTAGTTCGTTACAAAAATAGAATCTCGATATATGACATTATGCGACGTTCATTTTTGGCCTTGTTTGCTTAGGCCATGCCTGAATCGGAAAAAAATATGACGCTGAATACCATGCCATAAGAAACGACACTCAGAGACAATACTGTCGCCCTGAATGTGTAAAGTGACAGTTTTATTTTTAGAACAGAAATTCTGAACACATGTTCAGATCGAAGGGTAAACACGAATGAAAATGACCATTTTCACAAAGTTCTGAAGCTGTATTTGGCTCCAAAAGTGTACACATGACAAAGGAGTATGCATTGAAGTTAAAAACCAGAAAAAAAAATTTGAGACCCGGTAGCTCAATAATGCACCTTTAAGAAAATTTAATTCTAAATTCTGTGTTAGATTACTTGTGGAATATTATTCATTTAGGACTTAGTGGGCTCGGTCAAAATAATTACAAGGATATTCCTTAACCCTTATCTTGCTGAATATTCATTTAAGCCACACCTATTTCTGTCTATCAACCAATCAAATCACTTGATGTAATTTATTGCTACAAATTCCTAAACTGAATGCCAAACAGTGTAGATCCTGATCAGATGGCTTCTTCAGAAGCCATCTGATCTGGATCTACACTGTTTGCAAAGATAGGGGTTGTCGTGAACAGCAAGATAAGGGTTAACAGAGCTAAGTATTTGTTTCTTTCTAACTTCATTACAGCAATGACAGTAAGTTAAAATAGTTTTTTTAATTAATTTTGTTATTTTTTTCTAAAAGCTTGTTTGATTTTTCTTTCTGCTGACCCCCCCCCCCCCCCCCCCCCCCTCTTCAGGGCTTGAAGAAATATATGGGCTGCATGATGCTTCCACGCAGAGCTGAAACCGACCACACACGAGTACTGGTAAACCAGTGAAGACTGGTTTTCTTGTCACATGCTTCAAATGGTATGACATCATTGATGACATCATTGGTGACAATGTTATGATTTTCTTGAAGTTATTAGCAGTGACAATGTATCTGTGTGGCACAGGCAATGAAAATCTGGCTATGATAAACAAAGTCTTACAAAATTATGTAGTCATTTCATATGAAATTTATGAAACTCCCCAAAGGCTGGTGTAGATCCAGATCATCTGATCAGGATCTACACTGTTTGACATTCAGTTTATGAAATTGTATGAATAAATTACATCAAGTAATCTGATTGGTTCAAAGATAGAAATGGGTGTGGCTACACTGAATATTCAGAGGATCAGGGTTAAAGATTTATCGATTGTTTTGGGTTTAACGTCAACCCTTGTGGGTCATTTTGTGACATCTCCCAGAGAAAGGGAGAAAAGAGATAGAAGAGATAGTAGAAGAGGTGAAAGTGAGGGACAGTGAAGAAAGAGGAAAATGAACGGAAGTGTAGAAACTGATGAAATAATAAAACTACCCTTACCAGCTGCAAGGACAGCAGGCCTTGCCCAACTGTAAGCCAATATCAACTGGACGCCCCAGTGATGGAAGATACATGTCACCTTTGCCGCACCCAACTGACCTTCCTCATTTACAGATGAAAAAAAAAATCTTTTACATCTGCTTTTGTTTTATTAAAACATTGTCTGACTTTTACTTCCTAGTGCAGAAAAAACTTTTTTATACCGCAATCAGTCATTCTAGGAACCTAATAAAGGGGGTCGAATAACTGCACGCTATAATCGGTAGTGACCTATAATACCTTCTACTGACCTATAATATCTAGTGACCATTTATAGACTGGACCTACTTTTCAGGTCACTAATTTACAAGTGTAAACAATAACAAGCAACCTTTTATACATGGGAAAGCAACGAAACTGCAAGCTCAAATCTTTGCAATATTTATTTAAACAGATTTTCAGAAATTTCAGCTTTGTTCTTACCTTCTCGGCTTTCCCTGGTTTGAATTGCCCGTTGGAATAACTGCGCACTGCTACTGCAGTTGCGTCTCAACCTCGAAAATAATTTTTAAAGCTAAAATAAACTATTTATTTGCAGATTTGCATACAGAAAGTAAAGCGCTGAGAAACTTTTATTCGAGCGTCCATGTTGTTTCCTACGTCTTCGTGGCATGGTGACTTCAGAAACTTTGGACTCGTTGACGTCATGTTATACTACGTGTGCGCGCCATGCCACTGAATGTCGTTCAACATGCCACACTGTCTGCTGTCTTTTTTGCTTAAATTTGCTAAATTTTTGCAAAACCCTTTGGTTGTTTTGGATTGCGGTATAAACAAAATACATGGATAGTGTCTTTAATAATAAAATATAATCTGTTCGCCACGACAATTTTATAGGGGCTCGCTAAAGCTCGCACCTATAAAATTGTCTATGGCTCACCAATTATATTTTATTATTAAAGACACTAACCATGTATTAACTATATTAATGCCAAGCTCTAATTTCTAGACCAAACCCACTCAAACCAAGATATTGTGCAGGTCATGAGAAACTGTGTGAGTTTTTCTTTTTCTATTCCAATAAAATGTTTCTTTCATTTAAAACTATGCTAATATCTTTGCTTGTTTACAAACACCAGAAAAGGTGAAAAATCTTAAATTTCAATTTTATGCATGATCTTTATATCTTGTAAGTCATGCCAATAATATTGTAAAGGTCATGAGAAATTGTCAGTCTTTTATTATTGTTTCAAAAGAAAACAATTCTTTTTCTATGAAACTATTTTAGAACACTGTAACCTCCATTAAATAGCCATCCTGGGAAAACCCCAAAACTGGCTGTTTATGGGAGGTGGCTGTTCAACAGAGGGAAACATCTGGGATGATGGACGGCCATAAAATGATGATGATAGCTCAACATGGATGTACTAAAAGAAAAATAAATGATGGAGAAGTGTCATATGACACTTCCCCATCATTTATGTTTCTTTTCGTTTGCTTAAAATACAGGTTTTGTTTTGTTTGATTTGAGGTTTAACGTCCCTGACAACACTGTAAAGGTCATTTTGGAGACGTTGCTTCCAATTTTGTGGGACTTTTACCGGACATTGAGATGAAATGACATCTCAAGCCCTGTCGCCCAATGAAACCAATAGGGTTTATAAGCATGGACGTTCCGACTCATGCACACCGCTTTGGCCTGGCAGGCTTAGATCCTCTAAGCAGTTTACCAGTACTCTTGTGCAGGTAGGATTCAGCTCTGCGTGGAAGCATCATGCAGCCCATATATTTCTTCAGGCCCAAATGGATGGGGGCCACTTATAATACAGCTATCACAATGGTAGTTATGGGAAAATTAAACTTTGAAAGAAGTAAATACACCAGAAGAGAAATTCCTATTTTTACATCTGATGTTTTGCTATTGAGTTAACACTGGCTGTTTAACAGAGGGAATGTAGATTCGGTTAGGTGGCTGCTGGCTGGGGGAGAGAGGTGGCTGCTGAGCAGAGGTAAACTATACAGTAAAATGCTGTTGGAGGAATTATTGTGGCTGCTGAAGAGAAGTGGCTGCTTAGGAGAGGTGACCATTAGTGGAGGTTTTTCTGTATTTTTGCTTCTTTACAAACACCTGAAAAGGTCAAAAAGCTTCTTTAATTTCAATTTTACGCAATTCCACTAGGAAGTGTGTATCTCTGCAATCCATAAATGTACCAAAGAAACAGGAAGGACCCTCATTATAACCTCAATACACCACAACCTCATTATAACACAATTCATTATAAAACCATTTTGGATATAACACAGTTTCAAGATGGATCCCAAAAATGTATAGATTATATAGAAAAATGACCATAAATGGTCATTTTTCTGTGTAATCTATACATTTTTTATTTGGATATAACACAGTTGTTTAACTAGCACGGTTTCTGCTTTGGACCCGAACAATAGTGTTATAAAGAGGTTGAAGTGTATTTGTTCCCTAACACTTTGCCATTATAAAGAATTTGAGGTTTACAACCACGCAACCAGCAGTTTAGCAATAAGACTTCTCCCTGTCGCATGTTTGATGCTGTGTGCAACAAAAATCAAAGACACGGCAAAAGTTTTGTAGCACAATGTTGAACTTTCTACCAAGCCCTTCTGAACGGGTTTTAGAAATACCCTGGTTACCGAAATCGGTCGAATGACTGTGTAGCTAGGCCTTCTCAGCTGATTGGTCAAAACTTTCAGACAGCTAATGTGATATTAATAATGTGTTTGAATATGCAGTGTAAATCGGAAGTAGACAGGATTGCAATGGTATAGACTTTTTTTACCTATGCTGGGCTCCACCCCCACTTTCTATTTGAAGCAGAAACTTAAAGGTATTCAATATGCTAAATATGGATTACAGTTTCTTTTTATTTTGACAAACATGTCACTTGTGATGCAAAGTCTTGTTTAGCATGTCACTGTGTTTCGACATATTTGCAGTTTATTGAAAATATGAAAAATGTTGTATTGCTAAGCTGCTAGTTGCACAGTAGTACCGGTAAATAGAATTCAAATAATTTACTACTCATTGAGGCTGGTCTAACGAGTACCCACAACCTATGTCTTGGAGCAGAAATAAGGAAAATAATGTTTACCCCTGTAAACCCCAGTTTTGCTCTATATAATATAAAGTGGGGTTTAGGGGGGTTTTCATTTCCCGGACTTGTTCATGTGATGCTCACAATTTCAGCATAAACCCCTTTGGACTTCATGCAGTTTGTGAGTGATTCCCCAGATTTTACACATCAATAAAAATCCTCAAAAATGAAATTCATTCCTTGACCCATTTTAACAGAAACCCCAAAATGGATACCCTGGCAAACAGTGCAGACCCAGATCAGATGCCACAGAATGTGGCGTCTGATCTGGGCCTACACTGTTTGCAAAAAGATCAGCCATTTTCCAAAATTTTTTTAAGGAAAACGCAACTTGACACCCTTAAATTTCAAACGGACTTCAGCTATATATAAGGAGGAATTTTCCATTTGGTACAAAAAGGGTTAATAAACAACAAACAGCAGATGTCTAATTGGCATCTGTAATTTCTAGGCAAACTGAGAATGATTAATAAAAAAATGTGGCAGTTCACCGATATTAAGCAGCATTTAATAACGGTGAATTTTTCTGTCTGGACATGACGATAATGCCTGATTTGACATTATAATGACACCAGAAAACTTTCCTTGAAATCTGACAATTAGTTTTTTTATTGAAAGACAAGAATTCCTTCTGTGGGATATGACACACCTGCACTCAGTCCCCCCCCCCCCCCCCCACACACACACACCCCATCAGGGCTTGAAGAAATAGATGGGCTGCATGCTGCTTCCATGCACAGCTGAAACGGACCGCACAGAAGTACTGGTAAATCGCTTAGAGGACCTAAGCCTGCCTAGGCAAAGCTGTGCGAGTCGGACCGTCCATGCTTATAAACCCTATTGGTTTCATTGGGCAACAGGGCTTGAGATGTCATTTCATCTCAATGTCGGGTAAAAGTACCACAAAATGCGAAGCAACATTTCCAAAATGACCTAAACTGTCTTGACGGGAACGTTAAACTTTAAATCAAACAAAAATGCACACTGCCTAGGCAATATGGAAGAGAACAGTTTACGAAATATAGGTCAGTGGAAAGCAAATGATTGGCAGTCGAATAAGTCTCAAACTACAGCAGTGAGGGACCTAATGATTAAGATCAGCTCCTTTACCTACATGTACTCAGCCCATACCCTGTTAGTCTGTTAGTTAACTCTTTTTGTACAAAATGGAATCTTCCACCTTAAATATAGCAGGAGTCCATTTTGAAATTTAGGGGTGTCAGGTTGTGTTTTCTTCAAAATTTATTCGGGAAATGGCTTAACTTTTTGCAAACAGTGGAGGCGCTGATCAGACACCAGAACGCGGCGTCTGATCTGGGCCTGCACTGTTTGCCACGGTACCCGTTTTAGGGGTTTCCGGTCTGAAATGGGTTAAACACTGTAATACATGTACATGTATACCGTACATGTATTCCAAAACAAAACACTGTACATTATTTGGAAAAATGACCATTTCTGGTCGTTTTTCTGTTCACTCTATACATTTTTGGTATCCAGGTTAAACCGAGTTTTATCCAATTTGGCTGGTTGTTTTGAAATTTAACCCATCTTGTACCGGAAAACCTGAAACGGGTAATTGGCAAACAGTGCAGGCCCAGATCAGACACCACAGAATGTTTGCAAAACCTTCAGCCATTTTCCAAATAAATTTCAAGGATAACACAACCTGTCACCTCTAAATTTTGAAATGGACTCCTACTATATATAAGGTGGAAGATTCCATTTGGTACAACAAGAGGGCCAGGATGGCCCTGAATCGCTCACCTGATTTCAAGTAGAAGTTTTTCTTTTTTTTCGCTCTGGTGGCCATTTTTCTTATCAGAGCGGAACCATTTTAGCTATTTTGGTAAATGGTCACCTAATTAGGCAACCTTCCTTTTAGGTTTGAGGGATATAGGTAAAGATGCCTTTTAAAGATTTTTCTAGGCAGCCACCTAGACAACTTTCCTGAGAAGTTTTAGAAGCCTCCGTGGTGCAGTGGTTACGCTACTCGCCTTGTAAACCAGGGATCGCAGGATCAATCCCGGGCTTCTCCAGACTTTCGGATGAGTCTTTAAACCGAGGTCCCGTCTCCGTATGACCTTAGCTGTTGGTTGGACGTAAAACTCAAAGACTCACTCACTCCTGAGAAGTTTAAGCAAAATTAGCCCAAAGGTTTATTAAAATTTAGCATTTAAAGTCATCGAAGTGGAACCATTTAAACTATTTTTGGTAGGGGGTCACCTAAGCAACATTCCTATAGATAAACATTCTAGCAAAGTTTTATGAAGATTGGATCAAAAATGTGCCTTCTAGAGTCTACACAAGATTTTTCTAAGATTTGACCTAGTGACCTGGCTTTTGACCCAGCCTGACCCAGTTTCCATTTCAGTCTAAAGTTCATAAAGATAAGCATTCTGACAAAGTTTCATGAAGATTGGACCAAAAATGTGCCTTCTAGAGTGTACACAAGGTTTTTCTAAGATTTGACCTAGTGACCTGGCTTTTGACCCAGCCTGACCCAGTTTCCATTTCAGTCTAAAGTTCATAAAGATAAGCATTCTGGCAAAGTTTCATGAAGATTGGATCAAAAATGCAGCTTCTAGAGTGTACACAAGATTTTTCTAAGATCTGACCTAGTTTTTAATCCAACATGACCCAGTTTCCATTACAGTCAAAAGTTTGTAAAGATAAATATTCTGACAAAGTTTCATGAAGATTGGATCAGAAATGCCCCATCTAGACTGTACACAAGGTTTTTTTTCTAAGATTTGACCTACTGACCTAGTTTTTGGCCCAACATGACTCAGTTTCAAACTTGGCCTAGGTTTCATAGAGATAAATACTCTGATAGAGTTTCATGATGATCCAATCAGAAATGAATGAGTTATGCTGGTCGCAAGCATTTTACCATAGTTAGCAATGGGAACTTATGGAGAATGCTGTCATAAATCTAAAAGGGGTCATAACTCCACCAAAAAGTGATCGGACTGGACCCGTTCGATTTCGAACCAGCCCAGATTTTTGTGATTTCTACAATATATATAGTTTCAGAAAGATCAGGCCAAAAATGAATGCGCTAAAGAGGGTCCAAGCTTTTGGTAAATGGTTGCCATGGCAACCAGACTTTGCAATTGATTCTCACAAAACATACTTTGTCATTGTTCCCCCATCCAGTGTACACCACAAATGAAGTTTGATTGAAATCAGCCTGCAGGTTAATGAGATATTGCAGTTTGAAAGTGTGGACGACGATGGACAACTGCCATCCTATAAGCTCCCCCAGCTCTGGTGAGCTAAAAAAAGTGCGGACTTACCCACAAACCCACAAACAAACGGACAGTGCAAAAACTATATGCCTCTTAAGGGGGCATAAAAATACTCAATCTGAGCCTTCAGGATAAAGGTTAGTAAATGACCTTGACCTTTGGAATTGATAAACTTGGATTCAGCTGATTGCAAATATCATTTCTGATGCCACAAGCTACCATGCAAAAAAAAAAAAATCCACTGTTTTGCCTTTTTTTCCATACAAATGTCTGAGTGACCAAATTTGACCTTGCTGTAAAGCAGGTCAAGGTCAACCAAAGGTCATCATTTAAAAAACTTGGAAGGGCCCCCAAGTCCCCAATGCTGGATACCAAGTTTCAAGGTCATCGCCATTCGATTCCTGAGAAGAAGATTTTTAAAGGTTTTTACCAAATATGGGCAATGACAGGTCACAGGTCAAAATTTTGCATGGGTGGGAAGCCCTTGTCACAAGGTACCTACATGCCAAATATGAAGGCTGTATCTTAAATGGTTCAAAAGTTATGAGAAAGAAGGTCAAAGGTCAAGGTCACAGGTCAAAATTTTTGTATGGGTGGAAAGTCCTTGCAACAAGGAACATACATGCCAAATATGAAGGCTCTATCTCAAATAGTTCAAAAGTTATTATAAAGTAGGTCACATGTCAAGGTCAAAGTCACAAATCATTTTTGTATGAATAGGAAGCCCTTGTCACAAGGAAACTACATGCCAAATACGAAGGCCCTATCTCAAATGCTTCAAAATCATGACAAAGTAGGTCAAAGGTCATAAGACAGAATTTTTGTATGGGTGGGAAGACCTTTTCACAAGGAACATACTTGCGAAATATGAAGGCACTATCTCAAATGGTTAAAAAGTTATAATAAAATAGGTCAAATGTCAAGGCAAAGGTCACAGATCATTTTATGTATGAATAGGAAGCCCTTGTCGCAAGGAACCTACATGCCAAACATGAAGGCTGTATCTCAAATGCTTCAAAAGTTATGGCAAGGTAGGTCAAAGGTCAAGGTCATGGGTGAAAAGTTTTGAATGGTTGAGAAAACCTTGTCACAAGGAACATAAATGCCAAAGATGAAGGCTCTGTCTCATATGGTTCAAAAGTTATGATAAAGTAGGTCACAGGTCAAAGTCACAGGCCAAATCTTTATATGATTGGGAAGCCCTTTTCACAAGGAACCCACATGCCAAATATGAAGGCCCTATCTCAAACGGTTCAAAAGTTATGACAAAATAACCTACTGATCTACTTTTTGATTTGACATGACCCATATTCGAACTTAACTGAGATACTGTCCAGATGATCATTCTGAGAAAGTTTTATGATGCTTTGACTAAAACTGTGGCCTTTTAGAGTGTTCAAAATGTTTTTCTATGATTTGACCTGCTAACCTACTTTTGGACCTGACATGACCCATATTCAAACCTGACCCAGATATTGTCAAGACGATCATCCTGAGCAAGTTTGATGATGATCAGACCAAAACTGGGGCCGCTAGTGTATTCACAAGGTTTTTCAACGATCTGACCTACTGACCTACTTATTGACCAGACATGACCAATATTCGAAATTAACCGAGATATTGTCAAATGATAATTTTGAGCAAGTTTGATTATGATCGGACCAAAACTGTGGCCTCTAGAGTGTTCAGAGAGTTTTTCTATGATTTGACCTACTGACCTACTTTTTGTCAGAGATATTGTCAAGATGATCATTCTGGGCAAGTCTGATGATGATCAGACCTGAACTGTGGCCTCTAGTGTGTTCAGAAGTTTTTTTTCTATGATTTGACCTACTGACCTACCTTTTGACTCGCGTGACCCATATTCGAACTTGACCAAGATATTGTCAAGACTATCATTCTGAGCGAGTTTGATGATGATTGGCCCAAAACTGTGACCTCTAGTGTGTTCACAAGATGATCGGAGCAAAACTGTGGCCTCTAGTGTGTTCACAAGGTTTTTTTCTGTTTTGACCTACTGACCTACTTTTTGATCCATATTCGAACTTGACTGAGACATTGTCAAGATGATCATTCTGGGCAAGTTTGATGATGATTGGGCCAAAACTGTGGCCTCTAGTGTATTCACAAGGTTTTTCTATGATTTGACCTACTGACCTACTTTGTGACCCAACATGTAAAATACTCAAACGTGACCAAGATATTATCAAGATGATCATTCTGAGCAAGTCTGATGATGATTGGACCAATCCTGTGGCCTCTAGTGTGTTCAGAAGGTTTTTCTATGATTTGACCTACTGACCAACTTTTTGACCTCGACATCACCCAATATTGTCAAGATGATCATTCTGAGCAAGTTTGATATCTATCGGACCAAAACTTTGGCCTCTAGAGTGTTCACAAGGTTTTTCTTTGATTTGACCTACTGACCTACTCTTTGACCTGCCATGACCCATATTCGAACTTGACCAAGATATTGTCATGATGATCATTCTGACCTAGTGTTCCCAAAAGCTCACCTCGTCACTATGTGACAGGTGAGCTAAAAATGGTTAACAGTCCATCATGGAGAGCTGGTTTGTTTACCAATTTACACCTTCCCATGGCCGACGTAGACTAAGACCAAAACCATGATAAAACACAATGAGTTGGCTGAAACAAACTAGTCTGGCCAAGAGAAGACTTATAAACTCTACAATTTTTAATTCTGTGTGCTATTCCTTTTTCCCAAAGGATTTGTTTGTTTGTGCTGAAGTTTTACATCCCCATCAACACTATGTAGGTCATTCTGCAGATGTTGTTTCCAATTTTGTGGGACTTTTATCCAACATTGCAGCTCTGCGGGGAAGCATCATGCAGCTCTATCTGTTTTCTAAAGCCCAGGGGCCAGTTGTTCAAAACATCGTTAGCTTAATGAGCTCGTTATGGGTCATATTGTTAACTGTTCTAGCAAGTTTAATATTTAAATTTTTGGTATTTTTGCTGAAAAAATGTGAGCAGCTTTTGCAAAAGCAAAAGCTGCTCATATTTTTTTAGCAAAAATATTAGCATATTTGCCATAATAAATGATCAAAGTTTTAACGATATGTTAACTAACGTCGTCGTTAGTTTTGAACAACTGGCCCCTGATGTGGGTGGGGCACTACTTCAAAGGGATTTTTCTACAGAACATATTGGTAAAGAGTTTTGTTTGATTTGAGGTTTAACGTCCCCGTCAACACTGTATAGGTCATTTTGGAGAGGTTGCTTCCAATTTTGTGAGACTTAAACCCGACATTGAGATGAAATGACATCTCAAGCCCTGCCACCCAATGAAACCAATAGGGTTTATATGCATGGATGGTCAGACTGGCACCACTTTGCCTGGGCATGCTTAGAACCTCTAAGTGGTTTACCAGTATTCATGTGTGGTTGGTTTCAGCTCTGCATGGAAATATCCTACTAAAAGGGATCACTTTTTTAATGCAAAATAATTTTTGGATAAATTAATCAGCTGAATCCAAATTTGATACATAATGATAGAAAACATATCCTTCACAAAGACTAGTGACTGGCACTGCATTCAAGTTTGACAACAACAACGGTCTGGTCCTACAAAATTTGCCGAACACGAAGGGATTTGGACAATTGATTT
The DNA here is from genome assembly GCA_963580285.1 of Lucinisca nassula. Classification (NCBI taxonomy): domain Eukaryota; kingdom Metazoa; phylum Mollusca; class Bivalvia; order Lucinida; family Lucinidae; genus Lucinisca; species Lucinisca nassula. The sequence goes on from OY757017.1 coordinate 27,535,154, forward strand.
TTAACAAATTTCCAAATTTGTTCAGACAAATGTGCCTAATTACGTGTATGGCGTCCATGGGCATCAGTTACAGCACGACATTGCCTGCTCATGCTTGTAATCAGAGTCTGTATCCGGTTTTGTGGAATCAGCCTTCATTCAGCAACCAATGCATCTTTGAGCTCCTGTAAAGTCCTCAGCTGCACAGGTCAGGCTGAAACAACATGCTGTAGCATGTCCCATGCCTGCTCGATTGGATTTAAGTCCGGTGATCCAGCAGGCCACTCCATACGAACGAATATCTCACATTCCAGATAGGCATCAGTGACGTTGGCACGTTTGGGACGGGCATTATCGAATAAAGTCCAGGGCGATAGCATCGGCATATGGTCTCACAAGCTGATCAAGAATCTCATTACAGTACCTCACTGCCATTAATGTTCAGTTTTCAACGACGTACAAGTCAGTTTTACCGTTCATGCTTATCTCAGCCCAAACCATGATTGATCCCTTTCCATAGCGATCATGCTCTGTCACATTCAAGTCATCAAATCACTCTTTAGACATTCGCCACACTAATTGACATTTATCAGTGAAGTCTAGACAGAACCTGGACTCATCAGTGAACAGTACTGGTGTCCAGTCACGAACCGTCAACCTGACGTGAGTGGTGGCAAAGTCCAACCGGTCTTGTACCAACTGCCCCATCAACGGAACACGTACAGCAGGCCTCATGGCATTAAGTCTGAACTCGTGGAACCTGTTTCTGACAGTTAGTGTAGAAATTCGTACTCCAGTTTAGTTCTTAAGCTGGTTATGCAAACGTGGGATGTTCAGGAACCATTGACGTCAAGACAGAATCAACAAGAAACGGCCCTGACGTTGAGTTGTAGCCCTTTCTCGACCACTGCCGTGTCTGTGTGAAGGATTTCCTTGGGTAAGATGCAGACTCCACATTCGGGAAACCATGCTCTGAGACACATTCAGAATCCCAACAACACGACGTTGAGAGATGCCAGATTCCAACATTCTAACGCCATGATTCATTTCTTGGGGGCTCAGATGGTTTCTTAATTGTCCCATAGGTATTTTAGAGTTTCACAAATCGAATGAAATTCTTTTTTAAGCTAAGTAAAGGAACACTGACAATTTTTATTTTTCTGTTGGAATGCAGTGCTACTCAAGATTTTTGGGGTGCATGAATTCATTTGCGAAGTGTGAGAAGTGTGCACTTTCATGAGTCCTGAATTGCACATGAGTTTCTTCCTTATAGTGTAAAGAGTGCACCCTCTGTGGAATCTTTCCACAATAGGTGTTTAAAATGGATGAAAAGCTAAGTTTTAACATTTTTTTTTTTTTCTGCGTGTGAGCATATTTGTATGTGTGTTTGTGTGTGCAAGTCATGATTTTGTATACATGTATATATCTTTTTGCCTCATCTCTTTGTCTTTTGTTGAGTATGTGAGAGGACATTTGCAGTCTCTTTCCTTATATATAAGTATTACATGGAATTGATCTAGAATGTCTGCGGGATCGGGCGCCTTCCTATCATGTGTTTGTTATTCTCAGCCAGTTGATATTTATATTATTCTTTTTATTTCTCTCTCTTTTTTTTCCTTCTTCATCTTCTTTCCTAAATTGTCAATAATTACTAAAATTTGCCTCCTGTATATCAAAAACTGATGGAAGATGGAAAGCAAACTCTATGATTGTTGCCTTTATGATTTTTTAGAGTTTGGCTGAGTTCAATACTTGTACATGCTGGGAAGATTGTTGATCCTTTTGGTCATTTTGTATCATCGATCCATGTAATATTGGCTTTGATTTTTTTTCATATTTGCCCAAGTATCTGGACACCTTAGCTCCTTACCCTAATTGTTCCAACACTTGAACAGGTATGGTGTACTACCTGACATTGTGCCTGTGGGTGGTTAGACGACTGGCGAACAGTGTAGACCCTGAAGAGATGCTGAACTCTTTGGAATCTTGTCTGGGTTTACACTGTTTGCTCTCGCCTGTGTGTCTGAGTACTTGCAGTAAGTATGGAACTTTTTTCGTTGTAAAATTTGTAAATAATTTGAGGGCTGCAAGGGAGATTAGTTATTGTTCTAATTGTGTTACCCTCTTGAAATAAAGACTTTATTATTATTATTATTATTAGATATTTATCAATATACGGAGTACAAATTCTGTCAAGAAATTTTTAATTTTCAGTGCAAAATGTGGTATATAAAAAGTGATCCCTATCAAACTTTGAGTAGAATATCATGCAGCCCAATCTATTTCTTCAAACCTCGATGGGCGGGAGCTGATTAAAGAGATTTATCTGTACCTGTGACTTATCAAGAATGCAGAACATTTGGTCCGCATGTAGAAGCTTGTCTGGGTGGGAAGAGTCATAGCCACAGATAAGGAAGGTATTTTGTGATAATTGAAGGATAGTTTTCCTTAATTCTCCGTATAAACCTAAGTTGAGGGAATTCATTAGAACCACCTCGCCGAGGCGGTTCTAATGAATACCAACAACATAGGTTTTTATTGAGAATTGACAAAAACTATCCTTCAGTTATCACAAAATACAAACCTTATCTGTTGCTATGACAACTGTATGTGAAGCCTTTAAATCTTTGCATCCTGGGTAATTTTGCATAATTTTTTTTTGGCATCTATGAATTTTTATTATTTTATATAATTAACTTTTTTGAAAAAATATCTTTCAGGAATACCATCACAGTGTGAAACAGTTTGGATCCAGATCAGGCCCGACGCTTCGTCGGGCCTGGTCTGGATCCAAACTATTTGCAAAGGTTATCTATCAGTAGATGACAAAAGTTTATCAGCAGACGATAACAGTCGCCACTAGTGGGAAAAGATTTAAGAGAATACTTGTCTTTCAAAAAAAAAAAAAAAAAAAAAAAAAATGGGTTTTGTTTATTTGTTTTGAGGTTTAATATGCCCCTGTCAACACTTTATGGGTCATTTTGGAGATGCTGCTTCCAATTGCGTGGGAATTTCACTCAACACTGAGATGAAATGACATCTCAGGCCCTGCCACTCAATCAAACAAATAGGGTTTATATGCAAGGACCCCCCCCCCATACACACACACACACACAAAACCATATTTTTTCTTTACAATCCATATGTGTGGTTATAACAGTGCTATCAATAGAGGATCATACAAAATGGCCACCAGTGTAAGATTCTGTTTATCATATAATGATTTTAAATCAGATTTTTTTGCTGAAGAAGTTCAGGGGCCAGTTGTTCAAAACTAATGACATTGTTAGCTAACATATCGTTAAAACTTTGATCATTCAATATGGCGAATTTCACATTTTTTCAGCAAAAATAACAAAATTTTAGATATTGTACTTACTAGAACGGTTAACAATTTTACCACTAACGAGCTCGTTAAGCTAACGATGCTTTGAACAACTGGCCCCAGAACTACTTCAATAGAAAACATATGTTTGCCATGGACGGCATATTGACGTTATGTGCCAGTATCCATGTGTTATTACATGGGTGGTCATACAACTTTTATGCATGTCATAATCCACTAAATTACAGCTACGTTACACGATGCAGCCCCCACCCATCAGGGCTTGAAGAAATATATGGGCTGCACGATGCTTCCACACAGAGCTAAATCCCGCACACGAGTACTGGAAAACCGCTTTGAGGATCTAAGCCTGCCCAGGCAAAGCGATGCCCGCGAGTCAGACCGTCCATGCTTATAAACCCTATTGGTTTCATTGTGCGACAGGGCTTGAGATGTCATTTCATCTCAACCTCGGGTAAAAGTCCCACAAAATTGGAAGCAACGTCTCCAAAATGACCTTTACAGTGTTGAAGGGTCGTTAAACCTCAAATCAAACAAACAAACAAAACGTTACACGAAAACAAGGTTTGTGTGTACCTGTGACTTATCAAGAATGCAGAACATCTGGTCATCATGTAGAAGAAGCTGGTCCGGGTGGGAAGGGTTGTACAGGAGCCCAGAGACACGACCAGGCCTTTTCGACCATCTTTTTGGGAATTTTGAACTTGAAGTTTTGCACCAATGAGAATACTCCTGTCTTGTTACATCAAATTCATACACCTGTAATGAAAATTTTATTCTATCATGTTGGGGCTAAACCCTTGTCCTGCTGAGCCCAGATATGCCTACCTTTCAAACATTGTAAATCAAGATCAGATGGCTTCTGAAGAAGCCATCTGATCAGGATCTACATTGTTTGTCATTCAGATTGTGAATTTGTTGCAATAATTTGCATCAAGTAATCTGATTGGTTGATAATCAGTAGTGGGTGTAGCATATTTGAATATTCAGTAGGACAAGGGTTAACAACAAATCAACTCTTGTGTGTCAATTTGTGTTGACTCCCAGAGAAAGGGAGAGAAGATAAAAGGGATAGATAAGGAGATGAAATTGAGAGACAAACGAGATATGAGGAAAAACAGAAGAAATGAAAACATCCCTCCTCTACCCTTACCTGCTGCAAGGACAGCAGGCCTTGCCCAACTAACTATAAGCCAATATTAGTTGGGTGCCCCAGACACAAGAAAGACATTTTTCTTTGCCTCTGACCTCAATGTATGACCTAAACCTTGGAGGAAGAACCTGGGTCTTGCACACGACACATCGTCTCATGATGGTTAACGTTTCTGCCAAGTAATTTCATAATCCATCCAAAAATAAGAAAGTTACTGACCGTGTTTAAGTTTCAGATCCTTTTTTACCTTTGACCTCTAAGTACAATGTTGACCTTGGAGGTTTTGGGCACGGCAGATCATATCATGACGGTTATCATTTTTGCCAAGTAATTTAAAAATTCATCCAGAAATAAGGAAATTATTGACTGTGTTAAAGTTTCAGACCATTTTTTTACTTTTGACCTCTAAGTATGACCTTGACCTTTGAGGTATGGCTCTGGGTTTTGCGTGTGACATATTGTCTCATGATGGTTAACATTTCTGGCAAGTGATTTTTAAATCCATCTAGAAATAAGAAAGTTATTGACCGCATTTAAGTTTCATACCCTATTTTTACCTTTGACCTCTAAGTACGACCTTGACCTTTGAAGTACAGACCTTAGTTTTCCTTTCGACACATAATCTCATGGTGGTTAAACATCATCTCATTGGGTGCACTGGTTAATGGCTAAATGTGCACTGCACTGGTTAATGGCTAACTGTGCACTGCACTGGTTAATGGCTAAATGTGGCGCACTGCAATGCTTAACGGCTAATGTGCACTGCACTGGTTGTAGTCTAGTACCGTAAAAATCCTAACAATTTGGACACCTTGAGGACTTGCTGTAATTCTCCTAAAATTTTAACAAATTTGTTTCACAATCCAGCAAGGAGTCCAAAAGATGCAGGCAGAATGGCAAACAATGTAGACCCTGATCAGACTGCTCCTCCAGGAGCAGTCTGATCTGGGTCAACACTGTTTGCTCAGGCCTATCAATCTCAATACTTGCGATCATTATGGTTTATAAGCCTGCAAAGCAAATATACGGTTAGCTAAGTTTCCCAGATGGATATAACCTTAATATTGGTGACTGGGCCATTTCATGCAAAAATAAATAGGCGTGCATGCTTTTTTTGGTCTATGCAAATGTTCACACATGCAAAGTAAAAATCCTGCAACTTCAGACACTTTGAGCTCTTGCTGTAATTCTCCAAAAATTCTAACAAATTTGATTCACAGCCCAGCAAGGAGCAAAAGGTGCAGACAAAATGGCAAACAGTTCAGACCCTCATGAGACTGCTCCTAAAAACAGTGTCTGATCTGGGTCTGCACTGTTTGCTTAAGCCTGTCTGTCCCAATACTTATTATCATTGTTTTAATTATGTCTCCCCCGAAATTTTTTTTTTCGGAAAAATTTTCGGGGAGACATATTGTTTTTCCCCCGGGCATCTGTCTGTACTTTTAAGTTAAGCATGTTCACAGGCTTGCATGCATTGTTTCCATTCATATATCTTTGTAGTATAAGAATTCTGAAACTCAAAACTGTTTAAGTTTTTTTCAATGAAATCTGTCATGAAGATGTAGAGGTATTATATTTCTGTCTGAAAATATGTCTAGTGATGGATCTATATGTGTCTTATGAACCCTTAAAGGGCCACAGGTGCAGTTAATGCTTAAAGTACCATGTAAAAATGTAGATAAAAGTCTATTTTTATGCCTCTGACATTTGAAGAATGGTGGAAGGGCATATAGCATTGACGCTGTCAGATCTCCATCCGTGCGTTCATCAGAAAACTTAAACGGTCAATAACTAACTTATTTCTGGACCGATTTGAAATTAATTGGCAGAAATCTTAACCACTAATCAGTTAGCCACTAACCAGTGCAGTGCACAGTTAGCCAATAACCAGTGCAGTGCACAGTTAGCCATTAACCAGTGCAGTGCACATTTAGCCATTAACCAGCGCAGTGTGAATTCTTTTGCCAGAAAACTAACAATTTCTCTTGTCGAATCAGTGTTAGGGAGGGAATGACTGTAGAAAAGTTTTTTTTTTTAAATCAAGCAGCTTAAAAAAAGAGCCTTGCCAGCCCAGCAGATTTGTTTGTTTATTTTGGAATTTTATGACCCAGTCAAGACCAAGGGGTGGGAGGGGGGGGGAGTTGTGGGGGGAGAAGCAAAAACCAGAGAACCTGGAGAAAATGACCTGACCTTCCATTGCAGAACTAAGCATCTCACGTGACCCGAGCTAGACTCGAACCACAGCGGTGAGAGACCAAAATGGTAAGCCAGTCAGTGTACCTAACTATACTTTTCCTAGGCAGGCTTATATAATAGGGATTAACCATTGGTACATTCTTTCACCGTAAAACTGACAACTGCCCTTCTTGAATCAGTGGAAGGGACAGAATGACCGTAGAAAAGTTTTTTACAATCAAATAGAATGTTGCCAACCCGACATGTTTTGTGTGGCTAATTTGGAGTTTTATGGCCCCGTCAACACTATCTAGGTCATATCAAGCCAGTCAGTTTAGCTAATCACACTTTTCTTGGACAGGCTTATACAAAAGCCATTAACCAGTACAGTGCTGCGCTTGTTTTTTTTTTGCCATGAAACTGACAACTGCCATTCTTGAATCAGCAGGGGAGAATGACAGTAGTAAAGTTATTAAAATCAATCAGCTCAAAAGAATGTCGATGACCTGGCAGGTTTTTGCTTTTGTTTATTCTCGAGTTTAATGGCCCAATCAACACGATTTAGGTCATTTTGAGCCAGCCAGTTTACCTATCCACACTATTCCTGGGCAGGCTTATACATAAGCCGTTAACTAGTACATTTTGCCAGAAACTGACAACTGCCCTTCTTGAACCAGCAGAAGGGAGAAAATGACAGTAGAAGATTTCATGATCAATCTCCATGTAAGAATGTTGCCGACCCCGGCTGGTATCGAACCCACATCCTCCTGATCACCAGTCAGAAGGGCATCCAACTGAGCTACTGAGGCAGGCTGTGTTACGGTTAAACCACTTTTTAATCGAGGTTTCAGGAGAGTAATGGTAAAGGGAAAGAAGTAAAGAGAGGGAAGAATATTAGAATCTTATATGGGTGTGAGGAATGGATGGAAAAATCTGTCCCGAGGGTCACTGTCCGGCATCAAGAGGCTTGCCGAGTGATGCCGGACAGTGATCCTGAGGGACGGATTTTTCTATTCACCCCTCACATCCATATAGGATTTTTTTTCTTGCATACCTTCCATTTCTTAGCACGGATTTTTAATGCTGCTGTCCCTTTGGTTACCGACGTCTGCCATATTGTGATGACGCTACAGGAATGTTTAGTGACATCGTGTAACGTGCTGTGACGTCAACCTTAACGACGGGACATATGAGGTGGTATTCAACACGCGAGAATATTCGATTCTGGGTTAGAACACCAGGGTTAGAACAGAATTTCTATCCCAAGCTAAAACTATGGATTTCCTTATCTGGTGTGTAAGAAATAGACAATATGGGAGAAGAACTATATAAGTACTTATGTTTTCATTCTAATCCCATACGGCATCATTATTTCTTATTTTGTAATATTATTACTTTATATATGATGTTTAAACCAAAAAAAAAAACAATTCCCCGCTCTCGCCCATCGGGGCTTAAAGAAATAGATGGGCTGCATGATGCTTCCACGCAGAGCTGAATCTGACCGCACACAAGTACTGGTAAACTGCTAAGGGGATCTAAGCCTGCCCAGGCAAAGCGGTGCGAGTTAGACAGTCCATGCTTATAACCCTATAGGTTTTATTGGGGGACATGGCTTGAGATGTCATTTCATCTCAATGTCAAGTGAAAGTCCCACAAAATTGGAAGCAACATCTCCAAAATGATCTTTACAGTGTTGATGGAGACGTTAAACCTTAAATCAAACAAACAAACAAAAACAATTCCCTCTATCCCCTATCGGCTGCAAACACAGGAGGTCTTGCCTAATAGCAAGCCAATATCAATTAGACACTCGGATGTTAAAAGATAGACAAATAACGTCTCCTCACCCAACCCACCACAAACACATGCAAAGTTGTACTGCAGCACCTTTTAATGTGCAATAGCTTCAGTTTGTTTGTTTGTATTGGAGTTTTACGGCCCAGTCAACACTATTTAGGTCATTTTTGAGCCGGTCAGTTTACCTATCAACACTTTCCTGGGCAGGCTTATACGTAAGCGGTTAACCAGTACAGTGCACATTCTTTCGCCAGAAACTGACAACTGCCCTTCTTGAATCAGCGGAAGGAAGAGAATGACCTTAGAAAAGATTTCATGATCAATCTCCACGAAAGAATGTTGCCGACCCCGGCGGGAGTCGAACCCGCGTCCTCCTGATCACCAGTCAGACGCGCACCCGACTGAGCCACTGAGGCCGGCGCACTAGCTTCAGTGAAGTGTCCTTTGACACCCTGGAATTTCTTTTTATTATTATTATTATTTTTGTTTTAATCCTTAACACACCACAAAAATGTGTCTGAAAATACCTCCTTCTTGCAAAGTTTTTAACACTATATTGGCATACAGGCAAACAGTGTGGACCCAGATCAGACTGCTCCTAGAGGAGCAGTCTGATCTGGGTCCACACTGTTTGCAACAATCACTTTATAAGTAACAGCCCGTAACAAAGCAGACGACAATCATTGTAACTGACATCTAAACCCTTGTCCCGCTGAATATTTTAATCTGCCACACCCACTTCCAATTATCAACCAATCAGATTACTTGATGCAAATTATTGCAACAAATTCACAATCTGAATGACAATGTAGATCCTGATCAGATGGCTTCTTCAGAAGCTGAAGAAGCCATCTGATCTGGATCTACAATGTTTTAAAGATAAAACATATTTATCCGGGATCAGCAGGACAGGGATAAAGCTGTTTCTTACATCCTCAGATACTGATTAACCCGTTTTGTACCAAATGGAATCTTCCTCCTTATATATAGCAGGAGTCCATTTCAAAATCTAGGGGTGTCAGGTTGTGTTTTCAGCAAAATTTATTTGGAAAATGACTGAACTTTAAGCAAACAGTGGAGGCCCTGATCAGACGCCGCATTCGGCGGAACACGGCGTCTGATCTGGGCCTGCACTGTTTGCCAGGGTACCCGTTCAGGGGTTTCTGGTACTAAATGAGTTAACCAAAGTCCAGCAAAGTCAGAAATTTTGATAATCTTGTTGACTGAGCTCTAAGTTTTCTCCTAGAAGTCGTCCGAAATCACGAGTGAAATAGCAAAGTGACATTCTATTTGAGCCAGGGCACAGAATTTCCTACAATTTACATGTCCACCCAGAGAAGAATCAGGTTAGCCTACGCATCCATATTGTCTAACCAGAAACTTCTCTTGCTGCTTGAAGGAGCACTGGGCCCTTAGCTACCCTGAGAGCGCACAGCAAAGACACTGATCAAACAGCAATGATGCACAGGCTGATCTGAGCCTGCACTGGGCGCACATATTATTGTAGGTTTTGTCTTGCGCTGGCTCATTTTACCTGTTGATTTCACAAATGCATGACAATGTCTGACTTTGCTATGCAAATGACAGCAGATTTCATGTGATGGGACCATGAACATGTCATTGTGGTGATTTCCTGTGACGATTTCATGAACATGTGGTGATTTCATTTAATGATTTCATGGACATTTGAGGATTTCATTTGATGATTTCATGAACTTTTGATTTGATGTGATGAATTCATGAACATGTAATGATTTCATCTGATGAACATGTGATGGCATGTGCTGCATTCATGAACATGTGATTTCATTTGATGATTTCATGAACATATCATTTCAAGTCATGAGCTCATGATTATGAGGTGATTTCATGTGATGATTTCATGAAAATGTGATGATTCCATGAACATAAGAAGATTTCGTATGATGATTTCATACAGATGGGATTTCATGTGATGATTTTATGCACTTGTAGGGATGGTGGAAGATTATATTCATCATAAATGGGTTAACCCACTGTATGCTGGAAACCCCTAAAGTGGTACCTTAGAAAAGGGGTACCTTAGAAACAGTGCAGGCCCAGGTCAGATGCCGAAGAACGTGGCGTCTGATCAGGGCCTGCACTATTTGCTAACGGAATTTTCAATAAAAAAATAGAATAAAAATGAAAAAAAAAGGCCTACCACCCCTCATATGACAAATGGACTTGTCCAACATATAGCAGTGGAAGAGTATACCAGTAAACAATGGGTTAATGTTTGTTGCAGTAAATTATTATAAAATAAAATGTTCACCTTTTGATCACTGTAGACTATTGCTAAATTGTTACTATCTGGACTAAATGACAATGCTGTTGCTTGGCAACCATATCTAGGCACATTACATAAATGCTGAAATAAACAAGAACAAGATGTGTTTGTGAAACACGAACATGTCCCCAGGCATGGTCCTTTTTTATTCAATGTTGCTCACAGTTCAAGATTTTTGTTTGTGTGGGAAGCCCTTGACACAAGAAACTTACATGCCAAATATGAAAGCTCTATCTTAAATGGTTCAAAAGTTATGAACAACAATATTTTTTCTTTAAAGTAGGTCAAGGTCACAACAATTTGCATGAATGTAAAGCTCTTGTCACAAGGCACCTACATGCCAAATATTAAGGCTCTATCTTAAATGGTTCAAAAGTTATGAACAATTTTATTTTTTCTTTTAAGTAGGTCAAAGGTCAAGGTCCAAACACTTTGCATTAATGAAAAGCTCTAATCACAGGGAACCTACATGCCAAATATGAAAGCTCTATCCCAAACGGTTCAAAAGTTATGACCAAAAATGTTTAATTTTAAGTAGGTCAAAGGTCAAGGTCACAGGTCAAAATTTTTGCATGAATGTAAAGCGTTTGTCACAAGGAACATACATGCTAAATATGAAGGCTGTATCTCAAACAGTTCAAAAGTTATGACCAATGTTAACTTTTTCTTTTATGTTGGTCAAAGGTCAAAGTCACAGGTCAAAATTTTTTGTGTGAATGTAAAGCTCTTGTCACAAGGAACCTACATACAAAATATGAAGGCTCTATCTCAATCGTTCAAAAGTTATGACCAAAATGTTATATTTTATTTTAAGTAGGTCAAAAGTCAAGGTCAAGGGTCAAATTTTTTTGCATGAATGTAAAGCTATTGTCACAAGGAACATACATGCTAAATATGAAGGCTGTATCTCAAACAGTTCAAAAGTTATGACCAATGTTAACTTTTTCTTTTATGTAGGTCAAAGGTAAAAGTCACAGATCAAACTTTTTTGTGTGAATGTAAAGCTCCTGTCACAAGGAACCTACATGCAAAATATAAAGGCTCTATCTCAAACCGTTCAAAAGTTATGACCAAAATGTTATTTTTTTATTTTAAGTAGGTCAAAGGTCAAGGTCAAGGTCACAGGTCAAATTTTTTTGCAAGAATGTAAAGCTTTTGTCACAAGGAACATACATGCTAAATATGAAGGCTGTATCTCAAGTGGTTCAAAAGTTATGACCAATGTTATTTTTTTTCTTTTAAGTAGGTCAAAGGTCAAGGTCACAGGTCAATTTTTTTTTGCATGAATGTGAAGGTCTTGTCACAAGGAACCTTCAGGCCAAATATGAAAGCTCTATCTGTAACGGTTCAAAAGTTATGGCCAACGTTAAAGTTGTCCACTTAAACAAACCAACAAACAAACAGTCAGGGTAAAAACAATATGTCCCCGCTATCGCTACCGAGGACATAAAAAGATTTTAATTCATTCCAATGTCAGCATAAATGCTAAATTATGGATTTTATCTGAGAAGTCATGTGTATGTCATTACGAAAACACACCTATACAAATATTGTAAACTTAACTGCCGAAAAAACGCAAAGGGGGTCTTTCATTTGTGCCCACGCATGTTTTTTCTTTAAACTTTGTATATTAATAAGTCAGCATATGCAACCTATAAAAATGTATTTAATAAATTATATAAATCAAAGTAGGACTCAGGAGGCCACTCTAACTGACTCCCTCCATGAGCTGGTGTCTGTCTCTAAATAAGTGCGTCTTAAATCTTATGTTTTATTTAGTTTCAAGATCTGTGAACTGGATTGAATGCAGAACTCCATAGGCATTCATTTGATACTAAAAAACTTTTTGAATTAATTAAAGTTTACATTTTCTGAGAAAATAATTATCAAAAATCTCATTTTTTAATTAAAATTTTAAAAAGTTATCAAAATTCAATCCCTAAAATAAATATGTTCTAGTCTTTGTCAAGATTTCATTTTGCTAGGAAAACTTGCCATATGTATCCTCTTTAGCTATGCCAAATTTCATGAAAATCCAAAACCGGTAACATTGTAGTTTTACACCTTTAATGGATGTAGGTCGTTTCTGCAAAATTTACTATTTCATTGAAATCATCCAAGAACCTTATAAAAAGGCAATTCGTAACACTTACAGTATAAAAAAGATATTATACAAATCAAAATGAATACATATTGAGCTGATCTAGATTAGAAACTATTAAAATTTCATGAATTTCTGATATTTTCCTTTCATTTATACACTATGATCTATCCAAAATAGTAGATAGTAAAACACTAAATCAAAAGGTATTCTAATCAATAAATTAGACATGCGCAACTTGATTTAATGGCTTTGCATAAGTCATGCTACTCAAATAGGTGTCTGGCAAGGTGATCCATTATTTTCATTTCCATACCAAGCGGGTATGCAAGGACGCAATGGTCCTTGGTTTGTTGTTACTAGTAAAAATAGTTCTGTTGATAAATCCATGGCCAGATTAAGCCTTAGATATACCCTGTCTTTATGAATGCTGGATTATTATCCTAACAAAAAAGTTACAGTAATTATTTGTTAGTATTTCCAAAAATCGAAATGTTACTGATATTGAGTTTCTGTTGCAAAAGATATCATTGGTGGATGAGGCGCAGCATATTTGGTGTAAACAAAGCTGCCCCATGACGTAGAGAAAGTTTGCTATTAGACAGGGAGAGAAACAGTTTCCTTCCTTATAGTACACATGCATACATGTCTCTTTTCTGCATTTGTATTGTAATTGTTGACGTTTCTTTAGTGTCTTATTTTTTCTATTTACTTTGTCAATATAGTGGTTAATGTATTGGAAGCAAGCTTTTAGTATTTTGTTCTGGTTGTAAAACTTTCAACCACTTCTTAAATGTTTCTGCTGAATGCAAGTTCACTGTTTTTTTAAGCACTGTTCTTGCTTGTTTTTCGTTCATTAATAATTACCAGTACATTTCTGTGCAATGTATCTCTCAGCTTAGAAAGAGCATTGCAGTGTTTGGACAGAAAAATGCATCACAATGTATTTACTGAAAATAATTGAAAATCCTATGAGTAATGCGATAACTACTCACAGATTGAATAATTATTATCAACAGTTTAAATGCTTCTTGATATCTTACATAATGTGCTTTGTAATTACTGCAACAACTGCTGAGATAGGAAAATGAAGTGAAAGACCTATACAAATATATAGACAACACAATCATGATCACATAAGTTTTGGAACACTGACAAATGTACGACCATGTGAATTCTAAAAGTAAATTCAAATTAGGAAGCCGTTTGATTTTGTTCATATGGGCTTTACAAAAAAAAAAAAAAAAAAAAAAGATTGGCTAGTGCCTATGCAGATACAAATTCTGAAAACTTAATGTCCAGGAAAAGTAATCTCAAGTGTTATTGATTTTCCCTAGAGTAAACCTTTCTTTTTAAATGGACAGTTAAGGTTAAATAAACAAACAACAGTTTGACTTGAGAGTCATTTATCTCGAGTCGGATAACAAGTCTCACAAAATCTGAAGCAACATCTAAAGTGACTGGTATGTTGTTGATTTGAATGTTAAATCTAAACATCACCTTAGCACCATTACCAAATTAGACAAGAAAACTGTGCACATGATTACATGGATGCGTTTGATGGCGTTTGTCATCAAAACCATTGCGGTATAGTTCTGTAGACAAAATAGTTTGTTCCATATGGGGCAAATTTACTGAAATGGCTGTTTTGAAATAATACTTATAATTATGCTATGAACTACTTACACAAACCATGCTATACTATCCAAATTGAAAGCAATAGTAAAGTATTATTAAACAGCATGACCAAAACATGATAATCATATAATTTCACATTTTGCTGAATCAGGACTATCAGTATTCAGTCTGTTAAAACATAATGTTACCGGTCCTCAATTTCCATCAAAATTCATCAACATGTTCCTAAGATATGTGGGTAGTTTTTATGCTAAAATGGTGTCTTGATAAACATTGGAACATGGTAAATATGCATATAAAATTTAATGAATACAAAAAAAAAAGAGTTGAAATATGGGGACACCATCAAAGAAAACTGAATGCCCAGCCACTATTACTAGACATATGAGATCACTCATAGAATCAACTAACTCATCAATTATGGCTTTAATTCATAAAAACATAGCAGCATTAGATATATGGAACTCTGAATACTGTAGACAAGTTTATATCAGAGTACTCTCTGTTGTGATAGAGACTTCATAAAATATGTAATAAATTTACTACGGAAATGAAATTTAAAAGTGAATTCATCGTAATTATAATGGATATACCCATCGCAATTATTGTGCATAATTTCATCAAAATCCAAGCGTGGGCAGAAACCAATGCAAATTTCCTATACCTTGAAAGACCCCCTTTCAAGATGAAAAATTGTGATACATGTATTTTTCTTATTTCTGATCAAAATATAGATTGTGGGTTCTAACGAATACCCACAATCTATATCATAGAGCAGAAATAAGAAAAATAAGGTTTACCCCTGTGAACCCCAGTTTTTCTATATAAAACTGGGGTTCAAGGGGGTCAAAATTATATAGATGTGTACCGTATTCGGGTGTGTACTACCCGCAGTTTTTTTCCCTCAAATTACAGGCCCAAGTTCAGGGTGCGGGTAATCCGTCCGAATTATTTTTGGACCGTTTTTTTTTTTTACTTTAGTCAGCTGAAAATACGATGCATCTCAATGTTATGCTCTATCCCTTTACGATTCCCGACATAAATAACGTTAATTATCGACTCAATTTTACTTACACATGAGTAATAAAACAATATTCATTACTAGCAAGCCCGATTGTGTGCTTATTATTCTTAAAACTCTGATTTTAAACGAAATAAACAAGCAAGTTCAATGCTAACGTCAACGTTTTCCGGCATCCAAAACGCCGCCCACAAACTGCCGCTACATTTTTTTCTGCATGCGATCGGTGAAAGGCGTCATCGGACCCCAGCATCGACACACGTGTCTATTGTTTTATTTTAATGCGGTGTATCTCTTTCATTAAAAAATGTTTGGAAACGGTAAAAAAATCGATAGCTCGGAACTTCGGAAGCTCCGTGTCAATAACCAACAACAGCATACAGATTTGTTTACATAAATTAAAGCGTTCGATTTTTTGGCGCCAAAACATAACCATTCACGAGATATTAGAATATACATATATCTACCGTAAGATTTAGCAACTCGTCTTAGGAGCAATTAAATCATTTTCATATTGATTGTGGATTAAATTATTGATTGGGGAATAAACATAACTTGACCATATTTTCACACCTTATTGACACGCACCGCAGGGTGGCAATTATACGACCGGGATTAACAATAGTGTCATAATTGAAGCGTTATAAATCATCAAACATTGTAAATCCAAATCGGACGTCTGCGGTTTCTTTCTGCGGTGTCTGATCTGGGACTGCACTGTTTGCCGATGTCCCCCCAAAAGGGCCACTGGGTATATATTGGTTAATAAATAAATAACAAGGGTGAACAGGTAAAGTTTTTTCAACGTTTTAATATAAAATACATGCATTCTGGTGATACTCGCACGCACGTGCATTTTCCCGCCTTTTGAAGACAATCGCGCGTTCCGTTGTGTGTTACAAAAACTGGTCAAATTCTTACTTTTTCTCACTTACGCACCCACCAAAATTTCAGCAAATATTTCATGCGGGTAATACTACAGAAAAACAGTTTTTCCCCTATTTTGGCTAAACAAGAGGACCCAGAGGGCCCTGGTTCGCTCACCTGATCCAAAGCATAACAAGTGGGCCCCGGGCAGGGTCAATTTTGGCCCCAGGGCTAAAATTTGAACAATCTTGGTAGAGATCCACAAGATGAAGCTTCATATTGAATATGAAAGACCTGGGCTTTCTGGTTTCAGAGAAAAAGATTTTAAAGGTTTACCCTGCATAAAGAAGTCTATGTAAAACAAGATTTTCCCTATATAAGTCTATGTTAAACCAAAGGGCCCCGGAGCGGGGGCATTTTTGGCCCCAGTGCTATAATTTGAACAATCTTGATAGAGGTCCACTAGCTGAAGCTTCATAACAAATATCAAAGACCTAAGCCTTGTGTTTCAGAGAAGATGATTTTTAAAGATTTTCCCTATATAAGTCTATGTAAAACCAGAGGGCCACATGGCGGGGGCATATTTGGTCTCAGGGCTATAATTTGAACAATCTTTATAGAGGTCCACTAGCTGAAGCGTCATAACAAATATCGAAGACCTAAGCCTTGTGGTTTCAGAGAAGAAGATTTTTCAAGATTTTCCCTATATAAGTCTATGTAAAACCAAAGGGCCCCGGAGCGGGGGCATTTTTGGCCCAAGGGCTATAATTTGAACAATCTTGGTAGAGGTCCACAAGATGAAGCTTCATACCAAATATCAAAGACCTGGGCCTTGCAGTTTCAGAGAAGAAGATTTTTCAAGATTTTCCCTATATAAGCCTATGTAAAACAAAAGGGCCCTGGTGCAGGGGCATTTTTGGCCCCAGCACTATAATTTGAACAATCTTGGTAGGCGTCTACTAGATGAAGCTTCATACCAAATATCAAAGACCTGGGCCTTGCAGTTTCAGAGAAGAAGATTTTTCAAGATTTTCCCTATATAAGCCCATGTAAAACCAAAAGGCCCCCATGCGGGGGGCATTTTTAGCTCCAGCACTATTATTTGAACAATCTTGGTAGGGGTCCACTAGATGAAGTTTCATACCAAATATCAAAGACCTGGGCCTTGCAGTTTCAGAGAAGAAGATTTTTAAAGATTTTCCCTATATAAGCCTACGTAAAACAAAAGGGCCCTGGTGCGGGGGCATTTTTGGCCCTAGCACTATAATTTGAACAATCTTGGTAGGGGTCCACTTGATGAAGCTTCATACCAAATATCAAAGACCTGGGCCTAGCGGTTTCAGAGAAGAAGATTTTTCAAGATTTTCCCTATATAAGCCCATGTAAAACCAAAAGGCCCCCATGCGGGGGTGGGGGGGGGGGGGGGGGGGGGGGCATTTTTAGCTCCAGCACTATAATTTGAACAATCTTGGTAGGGGTCCACTAGATGAAGCTTCATACCAAATATCAAAGACCTGGGCCTTGCAGTTTCAGAGAAGAAGATTTTTCAAGATTTTCCCTATATCAGCCTATGTAAAACAAAAGGGCCCTGGTGCGGGGGCATTTTTGGCCCCAGCACTATAATTTGAACAATCTTGGTAGGCGTCTACTAGATGAAGCTTCATACCAAATATCAAAGACCTGGGCCTTGCAGTTTCAGAGAAGAAGATTTTTCAAGATTTTCCCTATATAAGCCCATGTAAAACCAAAAGGCCCCCATGCGGGGGGCATTTTTAGCTCCAGCACTATAATTTGAACAATCTTGGTAGGGGTCCACTAGATGAAGTTTCATACCAAATATCAAAGACCTGGGCCTTGCAGTTTCAGAGAAGAAGATTTTTAAAGATTTTCCCTATATAAGCCTACGTAAAACAAAAGGGCCCTGGTGCGGGGGCATTTTTGGCCCTAGCACTATAATTTGAACAATCTTGGTAGGGGTCCACTTGATGAAGCTTCATACCAAATATCAAAGACCTGGGCCTAGCGGTTTCAGAGAAGAAGATTTTTCAAGATTTTCCCCATATAAGCCCATGTAAAACCAAAGGGCCGCAGTGCGGGAGCATTTTTAGCTTCAGCACTATAATTTGAACAATCTTGGTAGGGGTCCACTAGATAAAGCTTCATACCTAATATCAAAGACCTGGGCCTTGCGGTTTCAGAGAAGAATATTTTTAAAGATTTTCCCTATATAAGCCCATGTAAAACCAAAGGACCCCCGTGCGGGGGCATTTTTGGCCCAAGCACTATAATTTGAACAATCTTGGTAGTGGTCCACTAGATGAAGCTTCACACCAAATATCAAAGACCTGGGCCAAGCGGTTTCAGAGAAGAAGATTTTTCAAGATTTTCCCTATATAAGCCCATGTAAAACCAAAGGGCCCCCGTGCGGGGGCATTTTTAGCTTCAGCACTATAATTTGAACAATCTTGGTAGGGGTCCACTAGATAAAGCTTCATACCTAATATCAAAGACCTGGGCCTTGCGGTTTCAGAGAAGAAGATTTTTAAAGATTTTCCCTATATAAGCCCATGTAAAACCAAAGGGCCCCCGTGCGGGGGCATTTTTGGCCCCAGCACTTTAATTTGAACAATCTTGGTAGGGGTCCACTAGATGAAGCTTCATACCAAATATCAAAGACCTGGGCCTTGCGGTTTCAGAGAAAAAGATTTTTCAAGATTTTCCCTATATAAGCCCATGTAAAACCAAAGGGCCCCCGTGCGGGGGCATTTTTAGCTCCAGCACTATAATTTGAACAATCTTGGTAGGGGTCCACTAGATGAAGCTTCATACCAAATATCAAAGATCTGGACCTTGCAGTTTCAGAGAAGAAGATTTTTAAAGATTTTCCCTATATAAGCCCATGTAAAACCAAAGGGCCCCCGTGCGGGGGCATTTTTGGCCCCAGCACTATTATTTGAACAATCTTGGTAGGGGTCCACTAGATGAAGCTTCATACCAAATATGAAAGACCTGGGCCTTGCGGTTTCAGAGAAGAAGATTTTTTAAGTTTTCGGTGAAAAAAATCTATTTTTGGCTACTGTGACCTATATGTGCAACGGACCGGAACCATTTGAACAACTTTGAAAGGGGACCACCTAAGGATCATTCCTGTGAAGTTTGGTCAAAATCCGATCAGTGGTTTAGGAGGAGATGTCTTTTGAAGAAAAGTTTACGGATGCACGCACGCACGCACGGACGCACGACGGACAAAAAGTGATCCCAAAAGCTCACCTTGTCACTACGTGACAGGTGAGCTAAAAAGGGGGGTGCGGGTAGTACGCAAATGCGGGTAGTACACACCCGAATACGGTAATTAGTTTTTGAGTTTAATGGTCTAATCAACACTTTTTGGGGCATATAGAGTCAGTCAGTTTACCTATCCACACTTTTCCTGGGCAGGCTAAGATGTAAGCGGTTAACCAGTACAGTGAACATTCTTTTGCCAGAAATTGACAACTGCCCTTCTTGAATCAGCAGGAGGAGAATGTCCATAGGAAAGACTTCATGAAAAATCTCCACAAAAGCATGTTGCCGACCCCGGCAGGTATTGAACCAGCGACCTCCTGATTACCAGTCAAAAATGAAACAAGACATTTTGACATTTTGAATATAGACATTTTGTAGACATAAAGTTCTGTTAGCAAACAGTGTAGACCCTGATCAGACGCCGCATTATGCGGCATCTGATCAGGGTCTGCACTGTTCGCCAATGTATTTTTTATGGGTTTTCTGGTAAGAATGGGTAAAAGAGAAGAGTTTGCTCCCCATGAGTAGACCCCTTTTGATCGGCCCCCGCCCATTGGGGCTTGAAGAAATATATGGGCTGCATGATGCTTCCACGCAGAGCTGAAATCGGCCACACACGTGTACTGGTATGCCGCTTAAGAGGATCTAAGCCTGCCCAGGTAAAGTGGTGCGAGTCGGACCGCCCATGCTTATAAATCCTATTGGTTTCATTGGGTGACAGGGCTTGAGATGTCATTTCATCTCAATGTCGGGTAAAACTCCCAGAAAATTGGAAGCAACGTCTCCAAAATGACCTATACAGTGTTGATGGGGACGTTAGACCTCAAATCAAACAAAATCAAACAGAGACCCCTTTGAATAAGGGAGAGAAGCCATTATTATCAAACCAATGTATTAGATATTGTACTTTCAAGAGCAGTTTACATTTTGACTTCTAACAAACTTAAAATGTCAATCATTGTGATGTCACAGTAGGTCTCCATTTACAGCCAATCAGATAAATAGAATTTGATGTTAACCCTTCAGAGGTCAGACAAAGAATGACCCAGGTTTTCCTGTGCTCCCTTAAATA
Source organism: Lucinisca nassula (assembly GCA_963580285.1). Lineage (NCBI taxonomy): Eukaryota > Metazoa > Mollusca > Bivalvia > Lucinida > Lucinidae > Lucinisca > Lucinisca nassula. Next base: position 27,555,899 of record OY757017.1, read on the forward strand.
GTCCAGTCCTGTCGTTAAGCCAATGGTGCTTAGAACAACTGGGCATTGAACAATAGGGCACTGATGTGCAGGTGATCTGAGTATTTCCTGTGCACACTTAAACATATGAAAACACTTTCATTTTCTTTTTCTTTTTTTGATTCTGATACAGACGTTTTAAGATTATTTCGAGCTGATCATAAATCAGAGGTTGACAAAAAAACCCGAGAACCTGGAAAAAAAACATGACCTTCCGTTTTGGAACTTGATGTCTCAAATGTCACCTGATCTAGGCTCAAACCCAAAGCCGTGAGAGATCTGGGGCCAGTTGTTCAAAACTAACTGCATTGTTAGTTAACAAATCATTCAAGAGTGAGTGTTTGAGTTTTACGTCCCACCAACAGCTAAGGTCATACGGAGATGGGACCTCGGTTTAAAGACTCATCCGAAAGTCTTGAGAAGCCCGGAATCGATCCTGCGATCCCTGAATTACAAGGACAGTAGCGTAACCACTGCACCACAGAGGCTTCTAATACAAATCATTGAAACTTCTATCATTTAACATGGCAAATATACCAATATTTTTGCTGAAAAAATGTGAGCAGCTTTTGCAAATGCAAAAGCTGCTCCCATTTTTTTTCAGCAAAAATAACACTATATTAGATATTGTACTTGTTAGAACAGTTATTAAAATGATCACTAATGAGCTCATCAACCCATTTAGTACCAGAAACCCCAAAATGGGTACCCTGGCAAACAGTGCAGGCCCAGATCAGACGCCACAGAATGCAGCGTCTGATTAGGGCCTCCACTGTCTGTTTGAAGTTCAGCCCTTTTCCAAATCAATTTTGAAGAAAACACAACCTGACACCCCTAAATTTTAAAATGGACTCATGCTATATAATATAGAGGAAGATTCCATTTGGTACAGAAAAGGTTAAGCTAACACTGCTTTGATACAACTGGCCCCTGATGATTAAGAAACAGCGCTCTTACCCACCAGGTCACAGAGGGCTGTCACTTTCTCTCCTTGTGACTTATATGAATTGTGAGTAAGAATGAAAACAGTACCTGTTTGTTGTCAATATCATAGAGGAACACATTACAGCCATGATCAGCCACCGCCGCAAGTCTGTTATCTTCACTCAGTGACAAAAGGTGACAACAATCTGTGAACAGTAATATATTGTGACCTAATTCAATGTTTTTATTTTACTACAAGAATTGTTTGGTCCCCGCCCATCAGGGCTTGGAGAAATAGATTGGGCTGCATGATGCTTACATACAGAGCTGAATCTAACTGCACATGAGTACTGGTAAACCGCTTAGAGGATCTAAGCCTGCCCAGGCAAAATGGTGCGAGTCAGACAGTCCATGCTTATAAACTCTATTGGTTTCATTGGATGACAGGGCTTGAGATTTCATTTCATCTCAATGTTGGGTAAAAGTCCCACAAAATTGGAAGCAAAGTCTCCACAAAGACCTATACAGTGTTGATGGGGACGTTAACCCTTAAAATAATACAAACAGTCCAAACCAGTGTTAACCCTTGTCCTGCTGAATTATTAATTTTGCCACACCCATTTCTGACTATCAACCAATCAAATTACTTGATATAATTTTATTCTCTTCATTTGAATTTGAAAGCTGAATAGCAAACAGTGTAGATCCTGATCAGATGGCTTCTTCAGAAGCCATCTGATCTGGATCTACACTGTTTGCAAAGGTAGTGGTTGTCGTGTTCAGCAGGATCATGATTAAGCAAGCACCTGAGGGATAATCAAACCGGGTGCTTGCTAAAAACAGGTGCTTAACACAGGTGAGTTTTAAAGCATTTTTCATTTTAGGTTGATCGTAATCGACAATCGACCCAGATTTAACATTAGACTAAAATTTCGCCTAATGCAGATGGCCTAATCACCGCCAAGACTCCTGGCAAGAGTGATCCGTGAGAAAATATTGCTCCATATTCAAAACAGTTTCAAAAGTTCCTAATCTCTAAAATTGAAACTGCCTTTGGCGCTGAATATAATAATTTATAGTTTCTGTCAATTTATTACATAAAACACACCTGTCTTTCTGTTTACTTTTCAAAACAACTTTGCAACCAGCAGTTTAGCAATAAGACTTCTCCCCGTTGCAGATTTAATGCCGTTTGCAATGATAATCAAAGACGAGCCAAAAGCTCTGTCGCACCATGTTGAACTTTCTATCACCTGCTTCTGAACAGGTTGACAACATGAGCGGAATGATTGCGATAGCTAGTCCTTCTCAGTTGATTGGCCGAAAGTTTCAGACAAATGACGTATGGTTAAAAACGTTATTGAATATGCAAGCAGGCGGCATTGCAGTGGTATAGGTTCTTTTGACAATCGCTAAGCTCCGCCCCGACTTTCTGTGAGACGATATTAAATATGGATTACGGTTTGTACCTTGACAAACATGTCACTTGTGACAGAACTGTTGTTCGGTGTGTCATTGTGTTTTGACGTCTTTGCACTTTAATGAACTGACAACGTAGGCATATTGCTAAACTGCTAGATGCACAGTTGTAACTATAAATTTTACATAGGGACTAAGTCCTCCATGTACAATTTATGAATGAAAACATCATAGGTTAATTCACCGTGCCTATACAAATTAACCCGTTTTGTACGGGGAAACCCCAAAATGGGCAACTGGCAAATGATCGGTCGCTGTTTACCCATAAAATGACAATCACCACAATTGTTGTGTGCTTTGTCGTCTGCCGGTTACCTTAAAAGTATTTTTTTTTGCAAACAGTGTGGACCCAGATCAGACTGCTCCTGTGGGAGCAGTCTGATCTGGGCCCACACTGTCTGCCTGTATGCAAAAATGTTTTTAAAAAGTTTGCAAAAAAATTCAGCAGCTGACATAAGCAGCCATTTTCAGATGTACTTTTTCTCTGCGTCTTAAGGGTTAATTTTGACTATATAATTTTTAACCAAATTTTACTGCATACAAAGAGTGCATGGAAGAGTGCAATAGAGTCTGGGCACAAGTCCTCTCAACATAATGAGCAAATTAACCGGCCCCGAGAGCTCAGTGGCAGAGCGTCCGCTTCGGGAATGGGAGGTCACGGGTTCAATCCCCAGCCGCGCCATACCAAAGGCGTGGAAAATGGTTCTAGGCGCTCCCTTGGCTGACGCTTGCATTATTAGGGGTAGTCCTACGAAGATAATGAAGGCAAGTAAGTATTTGTTAAAGGATACTTTGTTTGTCCCCATAAAAGCTCTACAGAGCTTATGTTATTTGTTTCAGATATGAAAGAAAACTCACCTGATAATGATGGAAAAGTAAACTCGGTTTCAAATCTATCTGTTTCTATGGCAGCAATCTGTAGCTGTGATGATGAGGTCAAGGTCACCAGACTCTCGTTGTCAGATGTGAAGCACATGCAATGAGCACTTTCTGGAGGCTGATCTGGGTTCACAGCCATCTTCTTCATGCGTACTGTGGGCTGGATAGAATCTAGATTACCCTGTGCAAAGGAGAATCAATAAACTTTCAGGGGAGGCAACTCTTTCAAACATATTTTTGTCTCCCATTTCAATAGGCGTCTACTGTTAAGGGAAAGAATTTGCTCCTCTGGAGCAAATTCTTTCCCTTAACAGTAGATGCCTTTTTCAGAGAGGAGCAAATTCTTTCCTTAAAGAGTAGTTGCCCTTTTCAGAGGCGCAAATTCTTTCCCTTAAGAGCAGATGCAAATTCTTTCCTTTGAGAGAAAATGCCTTTTTCAGAGAGGAGCAAATTCTTTCCTTTGAGAGAAGATGCCTTTTTTCAGAGAGAAGCAAATTCTTTCCCTTAAGAGCAGATGCAAATTCTTTCCTTTGAGAGAAAATGCCTTTTTCAGAGAGGAGCAAATTCTTTCCTTTAAGAGTAGTTGCCCTTTTCAGAGAGGAGCAAATTCTTTCCCTATAGAGCAGATGCAAATTCTTTCCTTTGAGAGAAAATGCCTTTTTCAGAGAGGAGCAAATTCTTTCCTTTGAGAGAAGATGCATTTTTTCAGAGAGAAGCAAATTCTTTCCTTTGAGAGAAAATGTTTTTTTCAGAGAGGAGCAAATTCTTTCCTTTGAGAGAAAATTCCTTTTTCAGAGAGGCAAATTCTTTCCTATGAGAGAAGATGCCTTTTGCAGAGAGGAGCAAATTCTTTCCCTTAAGAGCAGATGCAAATTCTTTCCTTTGAGAGAAAATGCCTTTTTCAGAGAGGAGCAAATTCTTTCCTTGAGAGAACATGCCTTTTTCAGAGAGGAGCAAATTCTTTCCTTGAGAGAACATGCCTTTTTCAGAGAGGAGCAAATTCTTTCCTTGAGAGAACATGCCTTTTTCAGAGAGGAGCAAATTCTTTCCTTGAGAGAACATGCCTTTTTCAGAGAGGAGCAAATTCTTTCCTTTGAGAGAAAATGCCTTTTTCAGAGAGGAGCAAATTCTTTCCTTTGAGAGAAGAGCCCTTTTTCAATGTGACTGGGATAACAGGACAGCCATTACGAAAACATGCCTATTCTAATATACTGTCAATTTTAAGGGGGTCAAAATTATATAGGTGTGTTTTTGTGATGGCGGAACAGGCAGTCTCGAATGTTGTTTTCCTTGTCAATATAGTGGAAAATATGCCAGGGGAATGAATTCCCCTTAAACAAAACAGATTCTAAAGTTCTTGCAAATGTAATGTCTTATTGGATAATATCAAAAAGTTATATGATATAGATGTATATATGCCCGGACAAAAATTATGCATCATCGTCATTAACAGTTAGTGTTTTTCTACATTTCGTGTATGATTCAAACTTACACGTGTTTAGAGAAACTACATACTACATATAAAATGTAGGCAAAGCTTCACTTGTTTTCTTTACAAACAAACTTCAGCTAATAGTTTGTTTGTTTGTTTGATTTGAGGTTTAACGTCCCTGTCAACACTGTAAAGGTCATTTTGGAGACGCTGCTTCCAATTTTTTGGAACTTTTACCCAACACTGAGATGAAATGACACCTCAAGCCCTGCTGCCCAATGAAACCAATAGGGTTTATGAGCATGGATGGTCTGACACTCGCACCGCTTTGCCTGGGCAGGCTTAGATCCTCTAAGCGGTTTACCAGTACTTGTGTGCGATCAGTTTCAGCTCTGCGTGGAAGCATCATGCAGCCCATATATTTCTTCAAGCCCCGATGGGCGGGGGCTGAGTTGAAAACAATAAAGTTGTATACAGAAAGAGGATATTATAAAGTTTCCCATCTACACTCTACAGGTACATTAAATACAAGCATTTAATGACAACTTTAAAATCAAACTGAAGCTTGGCATCTTTCTTGACCTCAGATTAAATCTGATTGACATTGATGACTGCAATAAACAAAATTCAGGCTGAATCAACATACACGGAGAAATGATGCTTAAATTGTGTACAAGAGTATATAATAGATGAAGGATAAACCTACAGAAATTGTCATTTTATCATCACTTATATGTATGAAAATTACTTTATACTGTGGGTCAACGTGATAATACACTTTTATGAATGAATCAGACTACTGGATTAATTGGCAAAAACGTTATTTAAGAAATGAATTTTATTTTTCTGTTGTTCATGAAAGTATGAATGCAGTGTGTTGCGTGCAAAGTAAAGGAACACCAGGGCTCAAGTAAACTTTACTAGCGACCCGCTATTGTTCATACTTTAATAATGAAAAGCAGAAAAATTAAGTTTATTTTTTATATTTAAATTCTTTGCCCCTAATCACTGGGCGAAAAAAATGCTTATAGGGCAAACTTTTAAAGCTGAAAAACATTTACACGCTGTTTTTCTACAAAGAGTGACATCACCAACACCCGTAAAGAATCATGGTTTAGACTGACGTCACTGAAAATCATATGACTCGATGAGTTCATGGAAGTATGAACTACATTGTCTTCTACAGGTTTACATTAGACTTTACACTGGATGTATTATTACATTAAAAATTTGAAAAATTACTTTTAAACAAGAGCTGTAACTATAAGTGAGTAATGCCCCTGAAAACGTGTGGACTTACAAATGCACAAACCCACAAACAGACAGTGCAAAAACTATATGCCCGCCTTCGGGGGCATAAAAATATCATAGGAATAATTATGGTCAGCTAATTCTAAATATATTGATGGATTATTGCGCGCTGGAATGTTGGGATGCACTGAGGACAATTGATTAGCGATCATAAATTGCCAAGAATACCTGATTCATGACATCTGATATCAAGTTTATCAAGTTCGGCTTTGAGAATGCATGCAGAATCGCTCAGCAAGCCTCGCAATTCTACAAGCCTTCTCGAAGCCTTGCCTGATAAAGTTGATATCAAAAGACACAGATCTCGTATTCTCTATTTTTACTGTGTTAAGCAACTTCAAGGGACATCTTTGAGTCCCTTTTTAAAAATTGTTTTTAGATTGTGTTTTGTGCAAGGCTTGGTAGCTCAGTCAAATGCACATCTGACTGGAGATCAGGAGGTCATGGGTTCAATACCTGTCTGGTCAGCAACATTCTTTCATGGAGATTGATCATGGAATCTTTTTATGATCATTCTCTTTCTTCCACTGATTCAAGAAGGGGACCTGTCAGCTTCTCGTGAACAATGTAAGAAATGTACTGGTAAACTGCTAATGTATACGCCAGCCAAGAAAAAGTATGTTTTGGTAAACTCACCAGCTTGATATGACCTAAATAGTGTTGGCTGTTAAACTCAAAACAAACATAAAACATATGGGAAAAACCTAGTACACCATAACCTCATTATAACACGGTTCGTTATGACACGGTTATGGATATAACACAGTTTCAAGATGGATCCCCAAAATGTATAGATTATATAGAAAAATGACCATAAATGGTCATTTTTCTATATAATCTATACATTTTTGTTTGGATATAACATGGCTGTTTAACTACCACGGTTTCTGCTTTGGACCCCATTAATAGTGTTATAAAAGTATTGTTGTGTATGTGGTATTACATATGAAATATTAGCTGGCCTTGGTAGCTCAGTCAGATGCATGTCTGACTGGTGATCAGGAGGTCATGGGTTCAATACCTGTGTGGTCGGCAACATTCTTTTGTGGAGATTGATCCTGGAATCTTTTTATGGTCATTCTCTTTCTTCCGCTGATTCAAGAAGGGGACCTGTCAGCTTCTTGTGAAAAAGTAAGCACCGTACTGGAAAATTGCTTATGTATAAGCCAGCCAAGAATAAGTATGGTCAGGTGTCACCGGCTGATATGACCTAAATAGTGTTGACAGGGCTGTTAAATGCCAAACAAACATACATTCTGTTCTAGGGGAAAACCTAGAATGTGGTATTGTATATGAAATATGACAGGTGGTATTACATCTGAACAGTATGAGAGCGCCACATTCTGAGAATATCAGTGATACTACATCTTGAGGTATAGACTGGCTCACTATCTAACTCACCAATTGCAATCTGTAAATCCTGACAGTGTCACAGTCTGAGTATGACAGTAGTGTTGCATCTTGGGAAATATCACAGCAGCAGACTGGTTCTGCAGATTTGGTCTTGAGCTGTATCAACTTGACTGGATTACTGCGTAGTGGAAGAATGTCACCATTTTCACCTATGGTAGCCAACTTTGTATTTTAGCAGGAATGTTTGACAGTAAATATTTGGTTATTTCATGTCTACAGATCATATTGAATAGTCAATAGGGTTTACTTGTATATGGGCCCCGTCAAGCGATTTTGGTACTTATCGCCTATGCGAGCAGCGAAGGTTCAGGCGAGCCTGCGCATCCGCGCAGTCTCGCCAGAACCTCCGCTACTCGCTCATACAAGCAGTGAATCAAGAGGAACCTTCAGACAGAAAGCCATGTTCCTGGCCCCTCTGAATGGCTCGGCATGCGCAGTTAAAATTTGTCATGACGGAATGCTCGAAGACACAAATTCGCTTGGCGGGGCTCATATAATGTACACTTATAGTTAAACACAGCTATTGCAGGAGAGCATAATTTGTCGACACCTTGTCTGCAGAAACAGTCTCTTTATTATGTTGTGTCAAAATTATAATACAAGAATTCCGCCGAAGGCCATGTTGCGCTTGTGGGGACGCAAAGTCACCCAACCATGATATATAGGTCAAGGTCAAACATAGATGCTTGCATAAAAGTTTCCATTCTTAAATGCAAGCTTGTACTAAGTATCATTAATGAAGCTCTAATAATTCTTGAGAAATGAACTTAACCATTAGGGTGAACGCTAGGGTGGTCGCAATATTTTACAAAATCAGTGAACCATGAAATATAGGTCAAGGTCAAATATGGACGCTTGCATTTAAGTTACCATCCCCAGATACAAGTTTGTACCAAGTATCATTAATGAAGATCTTAATAGTTCTTGAGAAATAAACTTGACCAATAGGGTGAACGCTAGGGTGGTCGCAATATTTTACAAAGTCAGTGAACCATGAAATTTAGGTCAAGGTCAAATATGAATGCTTGCATTTAAGTTCCCATCCCCATATACAAGTTTGTGCCATGTATCATTAATGAAGCTCTTATAGTTCTTGAGAAATAAACTTGACCATTTGGGTGAACGCTAGGGTGGTCAGACAAACGAACAGATGGAAAAACGGACGCCTATATCGCGCCATGCTAATAGCAGGCGCGACAAAAATAAGTTATAAATAAATATGTTAATAAAATCTATGTTTGTACTGAATTTCTTAAGCCGATGTACTTGATCAATATTTTCAGCCTCAGCTATTACATACATATTCAGAAAAAGTCATCCATTAAGACCAGCTTAAATTCCACTATTAAGACCAGCTTAAATTAAGACTAATTCTTTTTTAAAATCATATTCAACTGTTTCATTTAGGCCCCCGCTCATAGGGGCTTGAAGAAATATATGGGCTGCATGATGCTTCCAGGCAGAGCTGAATCTGGCCCGCACACTAGTACCGGTAAACTGCTTAGAGGATCTAAGCCTTCCAGGAACCGCGATGCGAGGCAGACCGTCCATGCTAATAAACCCTATTGGTTTCATTGGGCGACGGGGCTTGAGATGTCATTTCATCTCATTGTCTGGTAAAAGTCCCACAAAATTGGAAGCAACGTCTCCAAAATGACCTTTACAGTGTTGACGGGGACGTTAAACCTCAAATCAAACAAACAAACTCTGTTTCATTTAGTCTTTCTTTCCTTTTCTATAACCAATGTCCTCCATCTTTGGAGCTGTTCAAAAGTTGTCTTAAAGACCCCTTCTGAACAGCTCCAAGGGTGGTCCTAATAGAGGAACTTTCCTGTATATACGTGACTCAAGTGTAGGCCCCTGCCCATAGGGGCTTGAAGAAATATATGGGCTGCATGATGCTTCCACACAGAGCTGAATCAGGCCCGCACACTAGTACTGGTAAACCACTTAGAGGATCTAAGCCTGTCCAGGAACCGCAGTGTGAGGCGGACCGTCCATGCTAATAAACCTATTGGTTTCATTGGGTGACAGGGCTTGAGATGTCATTTCATCTCGATGTCAGGAAAAAGTCCCACGAAATTGGAAGCAACGTCTCCAAAATGACCTTTATAGTGTTGACGGGGACGTTAAACCTCAAATCAAACAAAGACTCAAGTGTAAAGAGTAAGAGCTGTCAAAGGACAGTGTAGTTGGCCTGTTTTGCCCCTTGCCAATTTTTCCACATTTTTCCACATTTAACATACAGAAAGTCTTTAAACAACTCAGGTTTTGAAATTTCATGCAAATTGTCTCCACAGGAGACAATTTGCATGAAATGTCAAATCCAGTTTTCAGGAAAATAATGTTTTTTTGTTTTTGGTTTTGGTTTTATGGCCCTTTCAAGATTATTTCACTCATATCGAGTCGATCCTTAATCAGAGGTGGACGAAAACCGGAGTACCCGGAGAAAAAACACATGACCTTCCGTTGCAGAACTTGGCATCTCACATGTGACCCGAGCGAGGCCCCAACCACAGCGGTGGAGACCTAATGATCAAGAGCAAGTGCTCTTAACCACTAGGCCACTGAGGCCGTTAAATAATGAAAAGTCAAATCCTATTTTCAGGAAATGTCAAATCCTGTTTTCAGGAAAATAATGAAATGTCGAATCCTATTTTATAGACAAGAGGGCCTGGATCGCTCACCTGATCCAGAGAGTAACAAGTGGGCCCCGGGGAGGGCCATTATTGACCCCAGGGTTAAAATGTGCATAATGTTGAGGGAGGTCTAAAAAAGGTGAAGCTTCATACCAAATATCAACAAAGGCTATTATTTGAACAATCTTGGCATGAAGCTACACACCAAATAACAAAGACCTGGGCCCTGCAGTTTCAGAGAAGAAGTTTTTTTTAAAGATATTCCCTACATAAGCCTATGTAAAATGGCCCCGAGTGAAGTCATTTTTGACCTCAGGGCTATAATTTAAACAATCTTGATAGAGGTCCACTAGATGAAGCTTCACAACAAATATCAAAGACCTGGGCCTTGCTGTTTCAGAGAAGAAGATTTTCAAAGATTATCTCTATATAAGTCTATGTAAAACCAAAGGGCCCGGGGGCGGGGGCATTTGTGGCCAGAGGGCTATAATTTGAATAATCCTGGTAGAGGTCCACTAGATGAAGCTCCATACCAAATATCAAAGACCATGGCCTTGCAGTTTCAGAGAAGAAGCTTTTTAAAGATTTCCCTATATAAGTCTATGTAAAACCAAAGGGTCTTGGGCGGAGGAATTTTTGGCTCCAGCACTTTAAATAAAAAAATCTTGATAGAGGTCCACTAGATGAAATTTCACACCAACTATCAAAGACCTAGGCCTTGTGGTTTCAGAGAAGAAGATTTTAAAGATTTTCCCTATATATGCATATGTAAAACCAAAGGGCCCCAGGGCGGGGGCTTTTTTGGCCCCAGCACTACAATTTGAACAATCTTGGTAGGGGTCCACTAGATGAAGCTTCATACCAAATACCAAAGACCTGGGCCTTGTAGTTTCAGAGAAGAAGATTTTTATTTAAAGATTTTTCCTATATAAGTCTATGTAAAACCAAAGGGCCATGTGGGCTATAATTTGAACAATCTTGGTAGAGGTCCACTAGCTGAAGCTTCATAACAAATACAAAGACCTAAGCCTTGTGGTTTCAGAGAAGAAGATTTTTCAAGATTTTCGCTATATAAGTCTATGTAAAACCAAAGGGCCCTGGAGCAGGGGCATTTTTGGCCCCAGGGCTATAATTTGAACAATCTTGGTAGAGGTTTACTAGCTGAAGTTTCATAACAAATATCAAAGACCTAAGCCTTGTGATTTCAGAAGAAGATTTTTCAAGATTTTCCCTATATAAATCTATGTAAAACCAAAGGGCCCCGGAGGGGGAGCATTTTTGGCCCCATGGCTATAATTTGAACAAGCTTGGTAGAGGTCCATAAGATGAAGCTTCATACCAAATATCAAAGACCTGGGCCTTGTAGTTTCAGAGAAGATTTTTAAAGATTTTCCATATATAAGCCTGTGTAAAACCAAAGGGCCCCGGGGCAGGGGCTTTTTTGGCCCCAGCATTATAATTTGAACACTCTTGGTAGGGGTCCACTAGATGAAGCTTCATACCAAATAGCAAAGACCTGGGCCTTGCAGTTTCAGAGAAGAAGATTTTTAAAGATTTTCCCTATATAAGCCCATGTGAAACAAAAGGGCCCCGGGGCAGGGGCATTTTTGGCCCCAGTATTGTTATTTGAACAATCTTGGTAGGGGTCCACTAGATTTAGCTTCATACCAAATATCAAAGACCTGGGCCTTGTGGTTTCAGAGAAGAAGATTTTTAAAGATTTTCCCTATATAAGCCTATGTAAAACCAAAGGGCCCTGGGGTGGGGGCAATTTTGGCCCCAACACTTTAATTTGAACAATCTTGGTAGGGGTCCACTAGATGAAGCTTCATATTAAATATCAAAGACCTGGGCCTTGCGGTTTCAGAGAAGATTTTTGACGATTTTCCCTATATCGTAACCCTATGGTAAACCAAAGGGCCCCGGTGCGGGGGTATTTTTGGCCCCAGCACTATAATTTGGACAATCTTGGTAGGGGTCCACTAGATGAAGCTTCATACCAAATATCAAAGTCCTGGGCCTTACGGTTCCATAGAAGAAGATTTTTTAAGTTTTCAGTGAAAAAAATCTATTTTTGGCTCCTGTGACCTATATGTGCAATGGACCGGAACCATTTGAACAATTTTGAAAGGGGACCACCTAAGGATCATTCCTGTGAAGTTTGGTCAAAATCCAATCAGTGGTTTTTGAAGTAATTGTTTACGCACGCACGGACGCATGACGGACGAAAAGTGATCCCAAAAGCTCACCTCATCACTATGTGACAGGTGAGCTAAATAAAACACAAGAGGGCCATGATGGCCCTGGATCGCTCACCTGATCCATAGAGTAACAAGTGGGACCCGGGAAGGGCCATTATTAACCCCAGGGCTATAATGTGCATAATGTTCAGAGACGTCTAAAAAGGTGAAGCTTCATACCAAATATCAACAAAGGCTATAATTTGAACAATCTTGGCAAAGGTCCACTAGATATGCTACATACCAAATATCAAAGACCTGGGCCCTGCGGTTTCAGAGAAGAAGATTTTTATTAAAGATATTCCCTACATAAGCCTATATAAAACCAAATGGCTCCAGGGCGGGGGCATTTTTGGCCTCAGAGCTATAATTTAAACTATCTTGATAGAGGTCCACTAGAGGAAGCTTCACACCAAATATCAAAGACCATGGCCTTGCTGTTTCAGAAGAAGATTTTGAAGGAATATCTCTATATAAGTCTATGTAAAACCAAAGGGCCCCAGGTCAGGGGCAGTTTTGGCCCTAGCACTATAATTTGAACAATCTTGGTAGGGGTCCCCTAGATGAAGCTTCATACCAAATATCAAAGACCTGGGCCTTACGGTTTCAGAGAAGAAGATTTTTAAAGCTCTTCCCTATATAAGCCCATGTAAAACCAAAGGGCCCTGGAGCGGGGGCATTTTTGGCCACAGCACTATAATTTGAACATTCTTGGTAGGGGTCCACTAGATGAAGCTTCATACCAAATATCAAAGACCTGGGCCTTGCGGTTTCAGAGACGAGGATTTTTAAAGATTTTCCCTATATAAGCCTATGTAAATCCAAAGGGCCCCAGAGCGGGGGCATTTTTGGCTCCAGCACTATAATTTGAACAATCTTGGTAGGGGTCCACTAGATGAAGCTTCATACCAAATAGCAAAGACCTGGGCCTTGCAGTTTCAGAGAAGAAGATTTTTAAAGATTTTCCCTATATAAGCCCATGTGAAACAAAAGGGCCCCGGGGCAGGGGCATTTTTGGCCCCAGTATTGTTATTTGAACAATCTTGGTAGGGGTCCACTAGATTTAGCTTCATACCAAATATCAAAGACCTGGGCCTTGTGGTTTCAGAGAAGAAGATTTTTAAAGATTTTCCCTATATAAGCCTATGTAAAACCAAAGGGCCCTGGGGTGGGGGCAATTTTGGCCCCAACACTTTAATTTGAACAATCTTGGTAGGGGTCCACTAGATGAAGCTTCATATTAAATATCAAAGACCTGGGCCTTGCGGTTTCAGAGAAGATTTTTGACGATTTTCCCTATATCGTAACCCTATGGTAAACCAAAGGGCCCCGGTGCGGGGGTATTTTTGGCCCCAGCACTATAATTTGGACAATCTTGGTAGGGGTCCACTAGATGAAGCTTCATACCAAATATCAAAGTCCTGGGCCTTACGGTTCCATAGAAGAAGATTTTTTAAGTTTTCAGTGAAAAAAATCTATTTTTGGCTCCTGTGACCTATATGTGCAATGGACCGGAACCATTTGAACAATTTTGAAAGGGGACCACCTAAGGATCATTCCTGTGAAGTTTGGTCAAAATCCAATCAGTGGTTTTTGAAGTAATTGTTTACGCACGCACGGACGCATGACGGACGAAAAGTGATCCCAAAAGCTCACCTCATCACTATGTGACAGGTGAGCTAAATAAAACACAAGAGGGCCATGATGGCCCTGGATCGCTCACCTGATCCATAGAGTAACAAGTGGGACCCGGGGAGGGCCATTATTAACCCCAGGGCTATAATGTGCATAATGTTCAGAGACGTCTAAAAAGGTGAAGCTTCATACCAAATATCAACAAAGGCTATAATTTGAACAATCTTGGCAAAGGTCCACTAGATATGCTACATACCAAATATCAAAGACCTGGGCCCTGCGGTTTCAGAGAAGAAGATTTTTATTAAAGATATTCCCTACATAAGCCTATATAAAACCAAATGGCTCCAGGGCGGGGGCATTTTTGGCCTCAGAGCTATAATTTAAACTATCTTGATAGAGGTCCACTAGAGGAAGCTTCACACCAAATATCAAAGACCATGGCCTTGCTGTTTCAGAAGAAGATTTTGAAGGAATATCTCTATATAAGTCTATGTAAAACCAAAGGGCCCCAGGTCAGGGGCAGTTTTGGCCCTAGCACTATAATTTGAACAATCTTGGTAGGGGTCCCCTAGATGAAGCTTCATACCAAATATCAAAGACCTGGGCCTTACGGTTTCAGAGAAGAAGATTTTTAAAGCTCTTCCCTATATAAGCCCATGTAAAACCAAAGGGCCCTGGAGCGGGGGCATTTTTGGCCCCAGCACTATAATTTGAACATTCTTGGTAGGGGTCCACTAGATGAAGCTTCATACCAAATATCAAAGACCTGGGCCTTGCGGTTTCAGAGACGAGGATTTTTAAAGATTTTCCCTATATAAGCCTATGTAAATCCAAAGGGCCCCAGAGCGGGGGCATTTTTGGCTCCAGCACTATAATTTGAACAATCTTGGTAGGGGTCTTCTAGATGAAGCTTCATACCAAATATCAAAGACCTGGGCCTTACGGTTTCAGAGAAGAAGATTTTTAAAGATTTTCCCTATATAAGCCCATGTAAAACCAAAGGGCCCCGGAGCGGGGGCATTTTTGGCCCCAGCACTATAATTTGAACAATCTTGGAAGGGGTCCACAAGATGAAGCTTCATACCAAATATCAAAGACCTGGGCCTTGTGGTTTCAGAGAAGAAGATTTTTTAAGTTTTTGGTGAAAAAAATCTGTTTTTGGCTCCTATGACCTAGATGTGCAATGGACCGGAACCATTTGAACAACTTTGAAAGGGGACCACCTAAGGATCATTCCTGTGAAGTTTGGTCAAAATCCGATCAGTGGTTTAGGAGGAGATGTCGTTTAAATAATTGTTTACGGACGGACGCACACACGGACGCACGTCTTTACGGATGTATACTTGTGTGTCTTCATCCCTACAAAGTACCCTTGTGTGTCTTAATTCCAGGAAATTTCTTGGAATTTCTTGGAAAAAAAGACACACAAGTAACTATTTTTAGACACACAAAACACTGACGGAATAAATCGCATTGAGTTCAATGGAAGTGTCCAAACTTTTTAAACACACAAGTATACATCTGTTCCTGCGCACGGACGGACGCACGACGGACGAAAAGTGATCCCAAAAGCTCACCTCGTCACTACGTGACGGTGAGCTAAAAACTAGAAATGCGCCACAGGACACAGATGCCCCCACCTGAAAATCTGTTGATGTTAGTAGTTGACCTTCGACCGCTAAGTATCACCTTGGCATTGTAGGTACGGACCTGGGTCTGGCGTGCAACAAATTGTCTCATTATGGTTGACATTACTGCCAAGTACTTTCCAAATACATCCAGGAACAACAAAGATATTGAGCGGAGGCAGAAAAAGACACTTTTCTTTACCTTTGACCTCTAAGTATGACCTTGATCTTGGACGTACCAACCTGGGTCTTGCGCATGACACACAGACTCATGATGGTTATCATTTCTACAAAGTAATTTCCATATCCGTTCAGAATAACTTGACACAAGAAAAAGACATTTTTCTTTACCTTTGCCCTCTAAGTATGACCTTCACTTTGGTGGTACCAACCTGGGTCTTGGGCATGCCAAATCATCATCGTCTCATGATGGTTAACATTTCTGCCAAGTCAATTTCAAAATCCATCCAGAAATAAGAAAGTGATTGACAGTGTTTGAGTTTCGAACCCTTTTTTTTAACCTTTGGGCTCTAACTACGACCTTGACCTTGGAGGTAGGGAACTGGGTTTTGTGAGAGAAAGATCGTCTCTCATGATTGTTAACATTTCTGCAAAGTAATTTCCAAATCTATCCAGAAATAAGAAAAGTTATTGACTGTGTTTAAGTTTGGGACACTTTTTTGGCCTTTGAACTCTAAGTATGACCTTGACCTTGGAGGTACTGACCTGGGTTTTGTGCGAGACACAGGGTCTCATGCGTGCGAGACACATTGTCTTATGATGGTTAAAATCTGCCAAGTAATTTCAAAATTCATCCAGAAATAAGAAAGTTATTGACTCCATTTAAGTTTCACACCCTTTTTTGATCTTTGACCTCTAAGTACGACCCTGACCTTGGAGCTATGGACTTAGGTTTTGCACATGACACATCGTCTCATGATGGTTATTATTTCTGCAAAATCTGCTGAAAAAAAAATACTCAGCATGCGCAGCTTTAAAGAGACATCTTTTTTGAAGTTCTAACCTGTTCTATCTGTATGCCCTAGTCTCCAGACTTCTAGATAGGTGGGGTATTGTAACAATATCACACCGCAGCTCCTGGCAACCTTCACCATGGGTTTCTAGGAACAAAATAACATAAAGTGAAACTTTAGTCAAAGTGAAACTTTAGTCCCTAGAGAATTTTTTATCAGTTATCCCCTGTATATAGTGCATTGTAACACATTGACCTGATAAAGATATGCTATCTCAGGACAAGTGAGCTTTATCACGTCAACGTGACATTGCACTTTTTGAATGAACCGGACAACCGGAAAAATGGCCGAAATGTTATTATAACTAAAAAATCGGAAATATTACGTTAAAAATTACCAAAAGAAAATAACGGTCAGATGATAGTAAATATACTGATCGATTATATTCCGCGCGGGAATGTTGGGACACACTCAGGACAACCGGTAAATGATCGTAAATTGCCAATTTAAAGAGTTTACAAGGGGATAGACTGATAAATAGAATACCAGATTCGTGTCATTTGATATCCAGTTTATCAGGCTCGGCTTCGAGAACGCTTGTAGAATCGCTCGGCAAGCCTCGCGATTCTACAAGCGTTCTCGAAGCCTTGCCTGATAAACTCGATATCAAAAGACACGAACCTGGTATTCTCTATTTCTATAGTTCTAGATATAGAGAATACCAGGTTCGTGTCTTTTGATATCAAGTTTATCAGACAAGGCTTTGAGAACGCTTGTAGAATCGCGATTCTACAAGCGTTCTAAAAGCCTTGCCTGATAAACTTGATATCAAAAGACACGAATATGGTATTCTGTTTATCAGTTTATCCCCTTGTACACTCTTAAATTAGCAATTTACGGTCAGTTATTGATGGTCCTCAGTGCGTCCAAGCATTCTGGCGGTCGATATATTTAGTATCAGATGACTATGTTTTTCTTATGATATTTTTGTTTTTCAAGGAATATTGCCATTTTTCCCAGTTACAATAACATTTTTTGTCATTTACCAATAGTCCGGTTCACTAAAGAAAGTGCAATGTCACGTTGACGTGATAAAGCTCACTTGTCCTGAGATAGCATATCTTTATCAGGTCAATGCGTTACAATGCAATATATACAAGGGGTAACTGATAAACATGTATCTACAGTATAACTTCAATAACTCAAATACATTCGGGACCATAAGGGGGTAGGTCGAACTACTGAGGTTAAATCATACTTTCAGGTCACGAAGGGTAATGGAGATCACTTTAATATCTAAACGATCTTCAATAAAATAAAGGTATGCTGTGTGTATACATCGAACCCACGACCCCTGGTTTATGAGGCGTGTAGCTTATCCACTACA